>CM052711.1:65060595-65086517 GCA_028551405.1 Uromys caudimaculatus | reverse complement strand
CTTTGTAAATATTGGATATTAGCCCTCTATCAGACATAGGATTGGTTAAGATCTTTTCCCAATCTGTTGGTTGCCGTTTGGTCCTATTGACAGTGTCCTTTGCCTTACAGAAACTTTGCAATTTCATGAGGTCCCATTTGTCTATTCTTGATCTTAGAGCATAGGCCCCTGGTGTTCTGTTCAGGAACTTTTCCCCCGTTCAGCCTGTTATCTTATACAACTTGAGACACCAGTCCAGGTGTGGCAATACCCTCAGTGAGGTGGGCCCTCTCCCATCACTTTCAATTAATAAAATGCCCCACAGGTTTGCCTACAGGCAATCTAATAGAAACATTTTCTTAACTGATGTTTTTCTTCCTAGATGTGTCCAGGTTTATGTCAAACTGACAAAAAACAAAACAAAACAATGCAAAACAAAACACCAACCAGTAAAGAGTGATATGTGCCTGCAGTTCAGAGTTACTGCTGTTGAAATATTTCATTTACATGGCTTCATTTAGGAAACACCTGTGGAGCCGGGCAGTGGTGGTGCACGCCTTTAATTCCAGCACTTGGGAGGCAGAGACAGGCAGATTTCTGAGTTCAAGGCCAGCCTGGTCTACAGAGTGAGTTCCAGGACAGCCAGGACTATACAGAGAAACCCTGTCTCGAAAAACCAAAAAAAAAAAAAAAAAAAAAAAAAAAAAGGAAACACCTGTGGAATGGAAATGAAAAGGAAGGAGAGATAAGTGGGATCCAGTGGACGAACAGAGGAAATAAAGAAGCAGGCAGTGGATGCAGAGATGCTTCAATAGAAAGTATATTACTTCATAAAAAGAAAACCCTTTGCTGTATGTGCGTATGAATACATGAGAGTATATGTATATGTGCCCATGCATGTGCATGTGTGTATCTCTGTGTTTGTCTATGAGTACATGCATGTGTTTATGCCTGTGTACCTGCGTGTATGTGCATCTCCAGGTGTGTCTGTGTCTCTGTATGTGCATATGTCTGTATACGTGTATGTATCTGTGTGCATTTCTGTGTATGTACAAGGTCACATATACATTCAAGTGGGAGTGCTGAAACTAGAAACTGATACCAGCCATCTTGCTCTATTGTCTACCATCCGCATTTTTTGAGACAGGATCTCTCACTGAACATGGAGCTCACTGATCAGTTAGACTGGCAGGTCAGTGAGCCCCAGGTAGTCATCTGTTTCTTCCTTCCCAGAACAGAGTTTGAATCACTAATCTTCCTCAGCTCTTTCACATGGATGCCAAGGACCCATCTCAGGTCCTCATGGTTGTAGGGCTGTAATCAACTCTTTTTTTTTCGGCAACTGAGTCATCTTCCTGTTTCTAATCCCTATTCCTTTGTAAAATGAAATTCAGCACCTCTCAGGTTCAGAAACACCTTGGCTGTAATTGCTCTAGATAATTAAATATCACCCACTGTCCTTAAAATATAATGACCTTTCTAGTCTTCAGAACTGTTAAGTGTTTCTTCAACAGAGTCCTATTAAAAGAGTTACTTTTTCCTAAACAACTGACTTTAAAAATATTCACCTTCTGAGGAGAAAAAGCTTCTTAGAGCAACTTATAAAGCACATATAGACAGCTTTACTGTGTTTCATGTCAACAAAGACTTGTGCAAAACTGTCAGGAACTCAGTGAACTCACTCTCAAGAACTCACACCAGGCATTTGGGGAAAGGATCATGACCAAGACTTTCACAACCCTCTGGGGAATTCTGGAGGACACTGTGATACCAACCTCTTCCTGACCTCAATAACACTTTGCCTTCCTGTGATGGATAAAGCAAGGCAACCTTCAGCAAGAATCTGGGTTGAATTTAATACTGCCCTCTGCGAATGTTCTCTTTCCAGTCCACAGAGAAGGTCTTACCAAGTTCATTTTCACATAAAACCTCTTCCTTCTAGGTTCTTTTTCAGCACACAAAAGCACGCAATTCAAACAGCACCTCTTTCAGCAAAAGACCACATGGGTGACTGAAAACAATCAGAAGGGATGCTCATTAAATTGCAAAATAGTTAATTATTTGACCTTAGATCTGCAGGATAAGCTCCTTACTGACACCAGCATAGCTCATTCTTCCTGGGGACTTTCCAGTCTGCAATAGAATGCTCCTTTCTGGGGAGTTTTCCCCAATACATTCCCCCCACTCTACTTTCTGTCCTCTGTTCCTGACTGAATATTTCTCTGAAGTATACCTTATCAGAAATGGACCTTGTTATCATTCAGGCTGCAAAATGCCAAAGCCATGTGCCAATGTTTCAAACACCCACTGTTTGAATTGTCTTGTAACTAACACTTCTGGGACTGAAGACTAAAACAGATAATGTTCAGGGAAATTTTGATGTAGCTAAGTATGGTACACTTTGGTGAATTTGTCTAAATGCAAATCAATTAATTAGAAAAGAACTTGGAACCTTTAAGAGATATTAGGATTGGAAGTAAGAGTTGCACACACTAAATACTACTTAATTTGGAGTCATCTCTCCTTTATAAAACTTCATAAAAGCCATATTGCTGGTTATTGATGGTGAGGTGCTATGCTTCAAGTCACTCAAGAGCTGCCAGAGAAGTCTTATCTTGTGACTTGACTTGTATTACCATGGAAATGAAAGAAGTCATTGTGTTAAATGAGTAAAGCCAGACTCAGTAAGACAAATAATTGTTTGCCATGTCTGGTATGTAGTTGCTAGGTTTTATGTAGATGCATAAAATCCTCATGATATGAAGGTAAAAGTAAAACTGTCTAGGGAAGCAGTGATAGAAGGGAGAGAAAGAAAAGGATGGAGGACAAGGCTAGTATATATGGGGGGGGGGGACCATGCTCCATAGACAGTGTAAGCGGTGTCAACGTGTTCTATGTAATGCAGTGTTGATGCAGTCCTTTTGAGTTAAGTATTTTATTGTGAAGGAAAGCTCCTAAATCCCATTAAGTAAACAACTCAGAAAGCTTAGGAAATCCCTGAAACTGGGCACATGCATAAGGTACCTCACTCTTCAAGGTTTACATAGCAGTAAGGACTACCAAGGAAACTCAGGTAAGTCATATTACTTGGAAGAGGAGGGCTAGCTGAGGTGCCTGAAAGACACTCTGTTACCTGCTCAGCTGCCATCAAATACTTCAGTATGATGTAGGGTTTCAGGAGCAGTAGGAACCCATGGTGTGCTGGTCTGTTGGTAACGCAGCTGTCTTTGAGTCATTTCAGTTTCTATAAGCAATCCCTCAGTCACTGATACCCAGCAAACACATCAGTTCATCAAGTTGTATTTTGTCCGTATCTTTACTTTGGTATCTTTTTACTTTTTTTCACTGTGATAAATAGACATTTGTGTTATACCCCATTAGGAAAAGTGTCACACAACACAAATGCATTATATATTATATGCATATACATATATATGCACTGTTGATATTAGTTAATATATATATGAATATATTTATTGCATATAAATATTCACACCTAAAAAGAATGAATAAATGACAGTAAGCTTCAAGAGCAGGTCAGGCAATTCACCTGGAGAGGGACTGGAGAAGACTGAGAGCAGAAACATTTTTTGCTTGTTTCAGTTCAATTCAAACAGAATTCTATACACCGTGTCAGGGTGTCTGATGAGATCAGAAGTAACTGAGGCTGCAAAGTAGCAAGTTCACAACTAAAATGTTCTCTGGAAGAATATGTGGTCTATGTCTAAGAAATGAAACTGTACACACATGCGAGCTGAGTTCATATTTACATAGATGGCCTGAAGCAGTTTATTAAAATCATCTACCATTCTGTCTGCATCTTAAAAATTAGAATGAAAATGCTTGTTACAACACTGAGTGGTTATGATAAACATGTTAATGCCAAATAATTAAATAGCTAATATATTAGCTGTTGTTTCAGTAATTATTGTTGAATTAAAGGGTAAACCAAGTGTAAGTGAAGACCAAGCATAGGCAGAATTTAGAAAATGATCATGAAAGGTAAACATCTCCTTTTATTTCTACAAGTTTAGATGTTGATTTCTCTAAAAGATGACTAGAGTCAGGACTAGGCAGATGGATCACTGACTAAAAGCATTTGCTGCACAAATATGAGGACCTCGGTTTCAATCCCAAATAGCTACACCAATGCTGTACATGGTCTCATTCACTTCTGTAAGTCCAGTGATATGGAGGGCAGAGACAATAGGCTCTCTGGAGCTTGTTGGGCATAAGCGTTATCGCCAGGTTCAGTGAGAAACCTTGTCTCAAGAGAACAAGTGAAAGAATAAAAGAGCCTTTCCATGTACCTACCTCCACACGTGTGTCCACATACTCACACACATACAACATAAACACACTTACAACCACCAGATAATTTCTTGACCTTGCAAAACTAAACTAAGGTATATAAGCTATTTTACAGAATCCTCTAATAGAAGAATAATATTTTGACTGAATCTTATCCTCTTTGAATAGTTATTGAGCCAGGGTTGATAGAGTTAAGGGATCTGTAGTTCACATCTTTTTGGGTGGGTTTTCAAGTATGGTATCTCTCTTAGTTTGAGCTTTATTGCTGTGAAGAGACACCACAACCAGAGCAACTCTTATAATGGAAAACATTTAGTTTGGGGCTGGCTTCCAGTTTTAGAGGTTTAGTTCATTATCATTATAAGAAACATGGATACACAGAGGTGTTAGAGCAGAAGCTGAGGGGTCCAAATCTTGATCCACAGGCAACAGAAGGAGAATATTTGTCATACTTGGCATAGTATGAGCATACGAGACCTCCAAGTCCATTTTCACAGGAACACACTTTCTCCATCAAGGACACACGTATTCCAAAAAGGTCAAATCTCCTAAAATTTCAACTCCAGGTAGGTCAACCATTCAAACAAGTCTATGAGAACGATACTGATTCAAACCACCACAGTATCTATTCTGGTGTGTAAAGTCTGTGATATATTACATGTAATACCTGGATGAGGAATTCAGGTTAACCAAACCAAACCAAACAAACAACCCCCCCCCCCCAAATCAACCAACCAAATAAACAAAAACAAACATCAAAAATTGAAAAATTCAAAAAACAAATAAACCAACAAAAATCATCCTGAATCTCTAGTGTGTAAATTAACTTACTGTTGTACAGGCCAAGGGATTGCTCTTAGGGATCTGCTTTTCCAGATGGCTCAACTTATGCAGATACATTTAATCACGGTGATTTCTTCAAGAAAGCAAACTATTTATTGGCTTCAAGAAGGTCTGAGTCCTCAATGATAGTTAACCTGGGGCAACACATATGGTTTGAACCACTTCCTTAAAGGCGGATTATCAAATTAAGGTATGGGATACATTTCTTGGGGAACTTTATGCGTGCAAGAATAGAAGAGGTCACAGATGAGAGTAAGGACCTACAGGAGTCATGGTTTGGTGGGATGCAGAGAGGACTCAGAGACAGAAGTACTAAAATTTTACCTGTAATACCTGGAGTGAGGAAATTAGAAACCAAGGAGTATCTAGGTTCTTTAGATAGAGTATAATTCTGAGTTCCTTACTGAGATCAGTCACAGAAGATGGTGAAGGAGGAGATGCTATGAGCAGTATAGCAGTGGACATAGAATAAGCATAGAACACTGAACTTTATGTAACTATGACAACGAAGATATACTAAATGCAATATGTCTACACTGTAGATCACCAAGGAGCTCTTACCTAGGAAGGAAACTGGGAACTGGGAATAAATTAGGAAGTATAGGGCAGAAAAATCTTAAGACAGCTATAGCTTAAGTCTCTAAGTGAATGCTTGTAGCTACTCAGATATTTTAGCTGGAAATGCAGTAGTTATTCTCTAGACATTTTGTCATAAGGTCAATTTTAGACATTTAATTTCCTCTGCTTCACTCTTTCACCTTTCAATAAAGATTGGTATTTACTAGTCTAGGGGAGGAAAACTCTTTTCTTTCCAACCTCATATGTATTCTGTTTGGAGTGTCATAATGTTACATTGGCAAAAAGCAGAAATGAGTAAGAGAAAAGTAAACAGAAGTAATAATATGTGTTATACATGCAGGAGAATGCAAACAAATAATTACAATTGGGCTCATATGGGATCCCAAAGAGTAATAAGTTTTGGACAAATGGAAAGAACATGAGTTGCTCGTTGGGAAACTGAGAAAATTAGTGCTCAGAGAGTTGAAGACAAAGGCTGATGTTGAAAATGGGAGAACAGCTCTCCATGCTTCTCAGTTGGAAAAGCCATCTGCAAAAGGATAAGAGACAAAACAACCACATATTTCTTGCTATTTATAGTTTATGTGCCTATGGAGGACATGGAAGAAAATGAATATTTCTCAAGAGGTGGTTGTACATCCCTTTATATAGCATGTCCCACAAAGGACAGTAAATCTTTAGGGCAATCTATTAATTTCTCTTCTGTTGCTGTGATACCTGCCAAAGGAGTGTTCAAAAAGGAAGGTTTGTTTCTCATCTCAGTTTGAGAGCACAATCCATCAGGGCCAGGAAGGTATGGCTGTGAGATCTTGAGGTGCCTGGTCACATTGAACCTACAGTCAGAGAAGAGAGGGATGGATCCTTGTACTCAGCTAGTTTCCTCTTTTTCATTTCAGACACTCCAGGACTCCAGTCCATGTAACAATGATTTCACCTTAATTTATTTGGATCGGGAGTGTTCAGGGGTATGGAGTCTCACTTTAAACTTAGTCAAGATAACTCCTCATAGGCATGAGCAGAGGCTAAACCTAATTTAGATAATTCCTCATAGATATTTCCAGAGCCTTTACTCTTGGTGATCTCAAATCCTGACTATCCTATTAACACTATCTACCTCAGCCTACTAGTGGGAAGTCCACTCAGGAAACTGAAACAATCACTATCAAACTATTTTTATTTGTCCATATTTTCCAGCCAAGTTAGTCAGTCAACCATGCCTCACGCTCTCTGGAGAAGAGATTATTTGAAGATTCCTCTAAAGTGCGGGTTGGCTGCCCTCCTTCCTTGCATGAAGAAGCTAACTATTTTCATTCTAGGAAATGAAAATAGTTCACGGTGCAGGCCACTATGAACTTGGAAAGTCCTCAGCCCTCATGGTTGGCCTTGGGATCACCAGGGAATTGAAATTTTTTTCAGCAGCTCCATCTCTGTAACAAAACCATTTCTTTTAGAAATTGATTACTCACTCTCCTGGAGACCTAAGTCATTTCTTTTGGTCACTTTTGTTCCCTAAAACAAACTGGGTATCATTACAATCGTAAGAAACGTTGTTTCTGTGTTTAAAAGTAAGAGGTGAGGGTGTGGAGAGATGACTCGGTGGTTATGATCAAGGACTATTCTTGTGTAAGATCCAAGTTTGGTTCCCAACACCCATGCCAGGCTGCTCACAAATGACTGTACATCTGACTTTATGGGATTCAACACCCTTTTCTGGCCTTTTTGGGAAATTGCATACAAGTGAACCTATGCAACACACATAACTAAAAATATAATTTAAAGAAAGAAGTATAGACTTAGGCAAGTTGAGGCTTGACTGAGTGAACATGTCTTGTATTAACATAGAGGGATAAAGGCTTGGGCTTGAAATGGCCTGTCCGTAGGCTCACTTGCTTACCTCTAATGCTGCTATTTTATTTTAATTATTCTATGCAATATATTTATACTGATCATTTATCTCTGTGGGTAACATAAAGATATAATAAAAGTGCTATTTTCAAAGATTCTGGAGATTTAATGAGATAAAACCTGCAAGAAGTGGGTCACTGAGGTAGATTCTTAGGAATGTATCATTCCTGATCACATTTTGTCTCATGATCTCTGTTTCCTATGTATCTTGATATGAGCAGCCTCTGCATTAGACTTCAACTTCCAGGATGGTCAGCATCATTCTAGATGCAGCAACATGGGGCAATTAGCATGGATTGAACCCTCTGAAACCATGAATCAGAACAGAGCATCCCTCCATTATGTTGTCATTCTCAGAGACAACCTTCTTTACCATGGTTCCTTAGCTGTCACATGGTTGCTTAAGTTAGTCTTCATTGTCAGCTTGCACAGCCCACAGTCATCTAACAAGACAGCCTCAGTTGAGGAATTTCTTAGAACAGATTGGCCAGTGGGCATATTTGCTGGGATTGTCTTAATTGTTCACTGAGGTATGAGGGCCCAGTTTACTGTTGGCAGAACTATCCCTTAGCAGATGGGCCTAGAGTGTATATTAAAATTGGCTAAACATCAGCCTGAGAATGAATCAGCTGTAACTATCCCCCCATGCTTTCTGCTTCTAGGTCCTGCTAGAGTTCCTGCTCTGATTGCTGTCAGTGATGGACTGTGATCTACAAAATGAAGTAAACCATTTCCTTCCTCAAGTTGCTTTTGCTTACAGTATTTGTCATAGCTACAGAATGAAGCTAGAGCAACAGTGTAGACTTTTCCATCTTCCTAATATTTTCCTGGCATCTGCCTAGCAGGAAAGCATGAGCTGGGGCCTACTCTCTAGAAACTTAAAACATGGTCAAGAAAAAATAAATTGTAGTAAGGAAATGAAGACATAAAAGATGAATGCAAAAGTTCAGTGTCCATAAATACATTTTTATTGGGATCTGCCATACTCATTTGCTTATATGATTGCTTTCAAATATCAAAGGTAATAGGACTGATATGAAAAAGACACTATGACCTTCAGAGCTTAAAATATTTCTTAGCTCACCTGTTACTGGAAAGGGTTTGCTAACCACTAAGTTAGGCAAATGGTGCCTCATTCTATTCAATGCTTGGGATGACTCTGAATTGTGAAAACCCTATTTTGTTTGTTTGTTTGGTGTGTGTGTATGTGTGTGTGTGTGTGTGTGTGTGTGTGTGTGTGTGTGTAAGCACATATGAAGGCCAAAGATTGATGTTAAGAGTTTTCCTCTATTGCTCTCCACATTGAGAATGGTCTTTCATTGAACCTGAAGCTGATTCAGCAAGAGTAGCTGGGTAGCAATCCCCAGGGAGTCTCTGGAGCTTGCTACTTTAGTGTTGAAATTATAGGTGTGTGCCATCACATCTTGCTTTTTATGTGGGTACTGGGGAATCCAAACTCAGGTCCTCATGCCACATGGCAGGCACTATTGACTGAGACACCTCCCCAACCACATGAAAATCTATGAATGAAGTCACTTAAAAGCCCTCTGAATCAGGAAAGCAGGTACCATTACATTCATTGACAGCCAAGGTATCAGTTGAAACAGATTATACACTAAAAGTACTCGGGACATATACCATGCAAATCTCTATATCTGAATGGTGATTCATCCTTGCCAATGTTAGAGGACATGCCGGTTTTGCCAGTTTCAAATTGGTGTGCAATCCTCCTGGCTGCCTTTGTGTATTCAATATTCTCCCTTCTAGCCCCCCAAGGCTACCTCTCCATCTCGCCATGGGTAACAAATGAGAAATTTTGAGGACTATTGAACACTATAAATTTTCACAGCAGGGCTGCTTCTTAGCCCAGGAACTTGGGTAATTGTCACACATTGGTAAAATTCATAGGAGACAATTGCCCTCAAATCAACAGCTCCATCTGCAAGAAGCTACTGGGGGTGGGGGGATGGGTAACAACTCGCTTCTCCACTTCAGTATAAAGTCAAGAAATATTTAGGTTTTTTTTTTTTTCTTTTCTTTTTAAAAGGGTTACCTTTCTGTTGTTTGAACTGGCTTTCTACTACACCTCTAAACCTGGGCTCATAAAATGAACTCATTACATCTTTGGGAAGATGTAATGAATAGTTTTTAAATATCCAAGGCCAGAAGCACAGCATTTGCCTCAGTCAGCATTTTATATTTCTTGAATTTACTATTTCAGTTATTTTTGCATTTTTTTGCTACATGTGTTAGTGCTTTGTCTGCATGTACACCTGCATGTCAGAAGAGGGCATTAGATCCCTTTATAGATAGTCATGAGCCACCATGTGTTTGCTGGGAATTGACCTCAAGACCTTTACAAGAGCAGCTAGTGCGCACTTAACTGCTGGGCCACCTCACTAATCTCTACTTTTTAGAATTAAGTATGTTTATGCATTTATTTGATTGTGTGTGTGTGTGTGTGTGTGTGTGTGTGTGTGTGTGTGTGTGTGTGTGTCTGCTTGGGGATTCATATTCTTGCAGTAGTCTGAAGGACAACAACAACTTGCTGGATCAGGTTCTTTCTTTTCACCATGTGGGGCTCAAGGAATGAATTCATGGTTCTCAGCGAGTAACTTTCCTCTCTGAGCCATCTAGCTCGTCCCTATGCACTTTGTTTTCAATACTTTAAATATATATATGCACGCAATAGCATGTATGCATTCGGAGGGGGTGACAAAGTCCATGGCCTTAATCAAATGCTCGATCCAATTTTAACATATTAGATTTTACCCTGTGATTAATCTTTGTAACCTAGTTTTAGCTAAATTGATTTAAAAAGAATTCAACCCACTCTTGATGCCTGGGTGCCCTTCATATCTAATCAAATTCCTTGTATCTTATACTGCTATCTGACCACTTTGGCTTCTGTTAACAGAAACCCTGTCAAGTTGACTTAGCAAGAATCCCCTGTTCCTTGGTGGTTTCCCTTTAGGATTTCCTAGCAAGAATCCTCCAATCTCATGTTGTGCCTTCTTCGTTATTTCAGCCCAATCTTCCCTGTAAACACGCACCATGCATGCATCCATTCGCATCTTGGCTGGAGTCCATCTGTCCCTACCAGATTCCAGGTTGAATCTCATGTCCCTTTCTAACTGTGGAGCTCTTGCCATTCTTTGCAATCACTGTGAATAAAGCCTGCCTTGCTATTTTGATAAGTGGTGGAATATGTTTGCTTTAGCACCCTCAGAAATTGTCTTTCAGAGCTCTCTTCAAGAAGCCTGTAAAAGTTTGCCTCAGAGATGCTGACTGGTCCAGAATTGGAATCCAAATGTTGGATTTCCTTCAACTTTTAATGTATACACACTATATTGAGAAGGTACAGATAAAATCATCCTTCCTTTCTTGAGCTTTATAAATACAGGGCATGAACACCATCAAGTATAAATCTGTACAAATGCAGTTATGCCTAGCTCACTCTGTCAAGTACAGTTACAGAAGCTGCCTGTTGCACCTGATTTTGACTGGTCACTGAAGCTACAGGGTTAGCCTTGACAGATCTCAATGTTTGTATATGAAGACCAACTGCAGACTTCTCTGACAATATTACTTAGCTCTGACCAAACTTCTGAGATATCCAACAGAGGATATTTATTAAGTGAAATGTACGGTTTCAACAACTCCATTTTCCTTCTTAGGAATTAATTTTAAATTTCAAGTGACCATAGATAATAAAGAAGAGGTGAGCACTGACCAGAACAAGCCAAATGGAAGTCTTTCACATAGTCCTTAAAAAGTAGTGACAGGTGAGCCTCAAACTTGGGGCATCACTACTGGTCCTACACATCTTGTGCAGAGGAGACAGGGGTCCTGTGACAGTGAGGAGTGGTATAAGAAGAGATATAGAATGTCACTTAAAGAACATTATGAAGCCTTTTTGGCCACAAAACCTCTGGAGTTAGTCTAACCTCAAAGCCCTAACCTTCCACTACACTAAGTCTTTTATTTCATTGTAAAGAAAATCTAATGGCTCTCCTCAAGAATTAATTGCTTAAATTGGAGAATATGGAGCCGAACCATCATTCATTTCATTTCAGGAAGATTTTGAAAATCACCTGCTGTAGGTGTGTTTTGTCTTGAGCCCTCTGGGGGAGATCCAATATATTAAAAGTGAGTGGAAAGCCAGCCACATTAAGCCCGTTGTGTCCTGAAGACCCGTTTTTAAATTCATTATTCATTATTATTTTTATGTTACATTATCATGAAGTGATAAGAGATCTTTTGACACATTTCGTTGACTGATCTTAAAAGCAGCAGCATTGGGCTAGATCTCATTTAATGAGAGATTTTTCATGAATTGCCTGTGTGGACACTGCAACATCAAGTCACTCTAAATATTTTTAAATGCTTACTTTCAATGTGAGAACTTGGCTCACTTTGAACTTCTGAAGTGGTCTGAGGAAACAATTCACCTGTACCATGCACTTTGAAGAGCCCCATTACTCCAGCCAACCTTAATACATCTGGCTAGTCCATGGAGACATCTGGAGAATGTTAATAATTATCCCGCCTTAGCCTTGCTTTATCACTTTGCTTTGTTGATTTTTTTCTTAGAGTTAGGATTTTACTATATTGCCCAGTCTGGTCTCTAAATCCTGCTCCTGAGCTGCTAGTACTATAGGTGAGTCAAACATGCAGAATCAGAACCAGGGCCCAGTTTAAGCTCATTGCCTAAGGAGGTAACATGAAATGTGTGTGTGTGTGTGTGCGTGTGTGTGTGTGTGTGTGTGTGTGTATAGTCTTTATACATGTATATACGTACACACATATATATATGTATATATACTTATTTCATATATAATATATATGTATGTGTGTATAATACATAAGCATGTAAAATACACACACACACACACACACACACACACACACACACACACACACATATATATATATATATATATATATATATATATATATATATATATATATACAGAGAGAGAGAGAGAGAGAGAGAATATCAAGGGATGAGATCCTTGCAGCTCTTGAGAGAACGTAGCAGAACAACTTCTGGAGACATTTTCCTATAACTCTATGAATAGATTTCTTGCTTCAACTGCACAATAAGCAAATGTATAGGAATGCAACCTTTGCTGGCCAACCTTATTAGAACAATATTTATGGATGACTGAATGTCTTATTTTGATCAAGCAGCATCAGTATTTAGAAAACAAAAGCCAGTTATAAAAATGCATCAGAGTTTAGGTATTTATAAAGGTATTTTTGAGTCCTTTGATAAAATTTCACTCTTTATTTGCATAGGAAAACACTTTATATTTATTGTAAAATATTTAGAAAAGTTACAGTGGTTTAAGAAATTAAGAAAAGATCTTCTATACTTCTATTACCTGAAAAAAACAATTACAATAAAAATAAATTACTATTGTGGAAACTACCAGATATTCACTCTTGCATATAACATATGCATTCAAAAAAGAAAATGACCATTGTGTTCATTGTTTTTCTGTTGCTGTGATAAAATTCCAGGATAAAGCAATCTGAGGAAGAAAGGGTTTATTTGAATTTGCAGCTACAGAAGGACAGTGTCCACCTTGGCAGAAAAGGCTTAGCATTGGACAGGGAAGGTATGCTGGAAGCAGCACGCTGGCTGATCTCACATTCACAAACACACAGGAAGTAGAGAGATAAACAGGGAGCATGATCCATCTCTAGGATCTCAAAGTCCATCCCCAGTGTTATACTTCCTACAGTAAGGCTCAGTTTCCTGGTGTTTCCATCATCTTCTCAAAGGTTGCCACAAGCTGGGGACCAAGTTCTCATGTATGAGTCCATGGGGGACATTTTTCACTCAAGCCACCTTAACTGTGCATGTGTAATATGGTGTTTTCATGTGTTATTTTTATAGAATTTTATTCTATTAATGAAAACACACCTTACAGTTTTGTACTTATTTGCCCCATTGTTAATCACTGATAGCATGTTAACATTTATCACAGACATATGGGAATGATTATACTATATATAGTATTTTATTATATAAAGATATTTTTACATTTAATATAATTGCATATCAAATATAATTATATACTATTTTTATGAATATATAATTAACATATGACTAACCTATCTCATGAATTCTGCATTTTTTGTTCTTTTGGTTCAAACAATATACAGTGGAAATGCTTTTGAATGTTAATGTGAACTGTGCTGATTCACAGATGATCCTCTCTGTTTCCCTTCAAATTTCCCATGCTTATCTTTCCCTCTTGGGACAGAAGGGCATATTTTCTAGTTTCACAGACCATTGGGTAGTACTGTTATTTAAATATTTGCTGAGAGAATTGTGGTATTTATTTACATTTTAAGTTGAAATTCATTGAGTAGTAACACAGTTAGTACATTCATTTGGGGCCTGTGGGAGAGATGGTTCAGCAGTTAAAAGCATACTGTAACTACTGCTCCCGGGTGATTTGATACCTTCTCCTGGCCTCTGTGAGTAGTGCATGTGTATGCACATACACACACACACACACACACACACACACACACACACACACACACACTCTTAAAAATACAAAATTAAGTGTTTTAAAATTATGTTTCTAGGGAAGATGGTGGTGGTGGAGACAAAGTTTGCACTGATCTGACTGGAGGTGCTAAGGCTTGGATCTCCATTGTATTAGACACATATTCTACCACTGAGTCATAGACTTTGACTCTTACTGATTCTAAGTCTTTGATTAAAAATGATTATAACCAATGGGTAAATTTCTTATAATTCTTTTGTTAAAGGCATAAATCTTGTTTTAAAAAAAGTTCTCATTGTTGTCAGTCCATTAATATCCTTGCTGCACAAGCACAATGACCTGAGTTGAGACCTCAAAACTGACCTATAAAGGTTGGAGAGACCCTGTGTGCCTGCCATCTCAGTTTTCTTGGGTGTGGAAATTAGATGCTCACTGACGTTCCTTGACTGCCAGCTTAGGTTGAGGTTCTTTGAGAAATACTTTCTTGAAAAATGAATTAGACATAGAGTGATAAAGAGAAGAATACATTGTGTTTTCTCCTTGCTTATATGACAACCACACATTTGGGCAAGCATGCCTATGTATACACACATACACAGACACACACACACACAGACACACACACACAGACACACACACAGACACACACACACACACACACACACACTTTTCATAGTTTACTATCTACAGTGATTATTCTAAACAGTTTGCAAGAAAATATTGTAAGATATGGGCTCCTAGAAACTGCAGTGCTGAACAACCTCAGAAGTAAGAAGAGCTAACATTACTCCAAGAAATGAGAACAAATCTCAGCAGCACTAACACACTTAGGGTAAGATACACTATCTTTAGCAACATGCAATAGCATCAGCATTATCTTCAAGAAATCTTGTGAAATTGAAAGTCAAGAGAACCTACCAGCATATCCCTGGGCTGCCTGTGTGGTTCAAAGCACAGTTCAGGCCTAATAATCCATGCTCAACAACGAAGCCACAGTATGAGATTTCAAGGTATTTTACTCAACGAAGACACACTATCAAAAGCATCAAAACAGAACACCACTGTAGTACTACTGAAGAACCCCTCTTTCCTTCTATTGAACACCAGTGCCTTACTATTTTAGATAACTTGTTTATGTATAGCACAATATTCAAACAGCTTGATACATGTTGCTGCCCACACCTAAGTGCCAGTTCAAAGCAGATGATTTCCAAGGACTGGCTTAGTGTCTTCAATAACAATAGTATCTTAGTTGGGGTTTCTATTGCTGTGATTAAAGACCATGACCAAAACAAACATAGGGGAAAAAAGGGTTTACTTCATCTCAAAGCTTGTAAATCATTATCAAGGGAAGTCAGGACAATGCCTCAGGACTGAAACTGATGTAGAGTCCATGGAAGATCCTGCTTACTGGCTTGCATCTTATGGCTTGCTCAATTTGTTTTCTTATTGCACCTAAGACCACGAGCCTCAGGGTGGCAACACCCTCAGAAAGCTGGTTTCTCCTACATTAGTCATTAATCATGAAAATCTACCATAGGTTTACCCACAGGTCAATCTAGGGGTGGGGAGCCTTTTCTCAGATGACTCTAGTTGGTGTCAAGTTGACAAAACTATCCACACATAAGCAACATTTCATCTCACATGGTCAAAATGTGGAATGCCTTCATGTTTGATGTGTCTCTCAACCTGTTCTCACATTAGTGGTGCTGTTTAGGGGAGGTATGTAATATATAGGAGGTGGACCCTTTCTGGAAGAAGGGAGTCACTGAGTTTGAGGGATTTGAGGTTTTATAGCCTTGCTCCATTTCCTGATCACCCTCTGCTTCTTGATTATGCAACCAGCTGCCTCGTGCTCCTCCCATCAGGCTTTCTTGCCATGAAAGACTCTGTTCCTGCTTAAATTGTGAGCACAAATAAACCCTTTTTCTCCTAAGTTGCCTTTTGTGAGTTATTAGTTCACAGCAATGAAAAACATAACACACAAACACACACAGACACAAATGCACATACACACACAGACAGACAGAGGGAGAGAGAGAGAGAGAGAGAGAGAGAGAGAGAGAGAGAGAGAGAGAGAAAGAGAGAACTGTCAAAAGCAGACAAACAATGAGAAGGAGCCGAGTGTATCCCACAGGTACCAGATACATTAGTGAAGGACCCTAGATCCACTTAAACAAAGAGGATTGAAAAGTGTCTTGTGAGTTCAAAACTAATTTCACTTTCTAAATTTAATTCATTGCCTGCTATTGACTTTGACCTGGACTGCCCGCTGCCCAATCCTACTTGCCCTTGGGGTTGGAGATGAGGTGGGATGGAATCAACAGCACAGACTCCAGGAGCAAGTAAGAAATGCTACAACAAGCTTGCCTGAACACTGCTACAAGCTTCTTTAATACACTCCACCCATGCCCCAGTTAGTCCCAAGAAAGCATCCCTTCTAAACAATAGCTCCCAATTGGCTGGCATTTTCTGTATCAGCAATCTTGGTCTCTCAGGCAGTCCTCAGTTAGGTCCAAGAGGATGCAATTAGGTACAAGAGATGTCTTTGCAACTCTGTGGGCCCCTGTATTTGTGCAGAGATGGTCTCACTTTTCCTTTTACATTTCCACCCTTTTGTTTTTAGATTTTGACAGAATACTGGGAGCTGGAGTACCATTATCTCAACATTGTTGACACCACCTTGGAGGATTCTCAGTATATTGTACTCTGCCTGTCTTAAGTTGTCCTGACAACTTCCAGGATCTTACCTGTCATTGACTACCAGTTTTCAAAGAGATATCACTCCTGAGCCATGTCACGAAAGGGGAAGATGAGAAACAGTCTAGTGGTCTCAAGGATCTCTGTCATCCAGGTTTTTATCACTTCCTTAGGGGGGGCTGCAATTAGGATTTTCAAGAGCCATCAGCACCTGGATGGTAGCCTTATTTATGGAGCACTGCCTAGAGATATGTTGTTTGAGACACTCAAACAAAATAATTATTAGTATGACAATTCCTCCTATCATAGTGTAAGTGGCTATCCATGAGGGGTCAAACAGCCTCTTAATATTGTCCCACACTTTTCCAAAGAATGTCACATCTAGAGAGAGCACAGATGCCCTTGTTGCACTGAGATTGGTTATGTTCTTCCTTAACAGCACAGAATAGTTAAGGAATTTGTCTGACCAGGTACCTTTAAGATGTTGAGCCAATTGTTGTTGGACTTCAGTGGCGTTATGTACTTGGTAATGAATTAGGCAGATTGAGTGAATCCTGGGGTCACATGCCAATAGAGACATGTCCCTAACAAGGGCCAACTCTTCTGCCAGCAAGTCAATCTGTTGTTGTAAAATGTGGATGGCTTGATAAACATATTGATTTAGTATCTCCTGCTCCTGTAGCACCTCAGCTGACTTAGAGACTACCCCATTGACAGTCTCCATCATATTGGTGTCTGGGTCAAGGCAACAGCAGCTGTTGTCAACATCACAATGCCTAAAATAATGGCTGCAATGATTGCAGCTGTAATACCAAAATTACTCTTTCCCTGGTGTAGTAGTTGTAAGTGAGTTTGGGCCATCAGAGTGACAGCATGAAAGTGAGTTGTATTTACCACAGGCATCCAAATGGTGGCTGGTTCCTTCATCATGATACCCCATCCAGTAGGCAGTCAGAGACATTTCTCATTAAAGCAGTAAAGGCTCTCTCTGACAATGAAGATATTGATAACCAGAAATAAAAAAGGTCAGACAAAGACTGGGGTGACTTTTCAGCTTACCTGGCTGCCAATGGTCACAATCACAGTGGACACTCCAGTCCATATATTTTTGCTGACTGGTTTGTATGGAAATATGTCCTATTAAAGAAACAGCCACCTTTTAGGAGAGTAAGGAGCCATAAGTCAAGACAAAATAAATCCCAATTGCTCTTAATGGGGTCATATCAGAATCTAATTGGATCCCTGTTAACATAAGTATTAATATTGGAAGCATCAAGTGAAGTAAACCTCCACATGCCAAATGTGAGGTTAGATATTGGGTAGTTCCAGGAGAATTTTATACCTAGTGCAGGTTGGCAGTGCTCCTAAGGGATAGGAAGTCCCACAAAAGTGGACATTTGAGGGACCCTTGGACAGCAAGGCAGGGGTAAACATGATATGCTTGGGGGATCCTTTGGAGATTTGTAATCAGTAAGAGGCACATGACTTTCCATGCCTAATGTGATGCCATAGGTTAGATTAACATCAATGTCCCCTGTGGTCATATTATATAGTTGGATACAAGGGGTAATGGAGGAGACATTGGTCATAAAGCAGAGAACTTCCTCTGTGGGTCAGATGCCTTCAAATCATCCTATAGTAGTCACTAAATCCATGGAGGCTAAACCCAAACTCACATTGGAAGAGAAAAGAACAGGGTGGTAGGCCAATGAGTTAAATTCTGAGGGGAAAGGTGAAATTGCTGGTGTAACATTCTGGCTTGTTCTAGCAATTCCATGTCTACAGCCACAATAAGGGCATCAGTTCTCTCATTTCCTTCTGCTAATATGCCAGATAATTTAAAATGTGATCTTATATGTGACATCAACCATGGATGTGTCTTGTTCTTGAGTGCCTTCTGGATAGATTGCATGCACACATGTATAGGGCTGCTTTGCTCTTAAATATAAGAGAAGGACAGAGTAGAGATAGCTTGTACTGCATATTGGCTGAGAAAATATTAACTGGCTCTTGTTGGCAACACTCAAAAATAATCTTGAGTCCAAATAGTTCACCTAGTTGCACTGAACCAGGATTAGGGAGAATATGAGTTGTGTCCTTTCCCCTCTGGTCTTTAGATAAGAACCCCATATATGGCTGTATTAGCACCAGAAAGGGTCATAGTTGCCATGGGAATGAAGAAAGAGCTAGGTATGCTATGGGGCTTAACTGTAATTAGCAGCTGGGACAAGGTAGTAAGACGCTTGTCTGGTGGCATGTGATTTTCCAAGGAGCCTATAAAACTCACCACTATTCTTTGAAAGCAGACAGAATCTGTCTACAATGATTGAGAATATTGTAAGTAGAATGGTAGAATTATTTTGTCTGGTTCACTGTGTTCTCCTTCTAAGCCTCTCACCTTAAGGGCAGGGCAGAAGGCAATCTCAAACTTTGAGGTAACCATAAATAAATCAGAGTGGGCCTGGTGCAACCACACGAGGGGCCCATTCTGTCATAACACACCTAGGACCTCCTCAAGAGACTTCAGAATTATGGCCAGGAGAGATTTCCCTGGATCATGCCTTTCCAGATTTGATAGAGAAAGAAGCGCCATAACTTTCTGTAGTAGGTTGCTAGCCTCAGATGTTAGTTTAATCCTAGAGAAGGGGATGCTAGGCCCCTCTATGAGAGAAAAGAGGTGCCTCATCTCCTGGTCTGGAGTAGACAGGAAAGGTCCGAGCCAGTTAACAGTTCCACACAATTACTGTAGTTCCACAGGGAGTAGGATTCTTTTGCCATGATGGAGAAGGCCAGAGGCTTAATCTTGTCAGAAAGAGAAAAGCTCAGAAAGGCATATGGGGGAACTCTCTGAATCTTTTCAGGAGCAGCCTTCAAGTTGAGTCTTTCCAAGTTAAGCAACAAATGAGAGGACACCCTTTCAAAATTGGACTGGATAGGGTGTGCAAGCATAATATTGTCTATGTAATGGACTATCAGGATATGCCTGGGAAGTCCCTGTATGCCTTTAGCCACATAGAGCTGACAATTGGTCAGGTTAGTTTTCATGCCCTAAGGCAGGACTGTCTACTAATACCTTTTAGCTGATTTATTCATATTAGGCTCCTATACTGTGAAGACAAAATGGCTTTTATTCTGGGAAGCCAGGGGGACCTGAAAAAAGCAATCCTTATATATCTAGGATCATCATGTGGTACTTGGCTGGGATAGCACTAGGATGAGGCCATCCCATTTGAAGAGTCCCCATTTTTTCCATATGTTCATCAATGGCTCTTAGATCCTGTAGAAGCCTATATTTCCCTGACTTCTTTTTAATAACAAAAATGTCTTCTGATTGAGGGTTCCAAATGACCCAATGCTAATAGTTCCAAGACCAGTTTCTTGAGAGCAGAAAGCTTAGGTTCCAAAATGGGCCGCTGGTCCACCCAGATAACAATTTGAGACAGCCAGGCCAAAGGTATAGGGTGAGTGGGCAGTGGACATTAGAACTGGGAGTGATCCTGTGACCTGTGTGGTCCAGTTGGTCATGTTACATAATGTCCTCAAAAAGGGTGCAATTTTCCATAGTAATGATGATATCCATGTCTTCCAGAATATCTTTTCCCCAAAGGTTGAGGGGAACATCAGCCACAACAGGTGTAAAAGATCACTGATTGCCATGCACGTCCTGCTGATGGACAGTTCAGCTCATCATTTTGGTGACCTGTTGGCCTCCAACTCCCATAATGGAGGGACCAGACCAGAATCTCCAATGGTGGAACCTCAATGACTCATTTTTATTATTATAGTTACATCTGCCCCTGTGTCAACCACCCCTTTAATGGGTATAGTGTATAAGTATACAGTTATCATTGAGGAGTGAGGAAACACAGGCAAGGGCCAAAAGACTACTGGACTAGCAGAGTTCCTCTTACTAGTGGGGCTGAGGGATGCCCCTTTTGGAGTTTAAATTGTCTCCCTGCTTTTAAGAACAACAATCATTAGCCCAATGGAAAGCTTTGTTGCAATGAGGACATCTGATCTTGGGCCTAGCTGAAGGGCAGTCCCATCTGAGGTGACTGGGTTTGCCACAGCCCCAATAGGTAAGATGAGAGGCTCTTCAAGAGGATGAGTCCTCTATACACCCTCCATGACCAAGGCATCAATGGAGGCAGTCATGGCTGCAATGGTGCCCATTCCAGGTCCAAATCACTAGTGACACAAACCCATTTATGGATAACATCATTCCTTACACCTACCACAGCATTGCAAATGGGGGCCTTAAGGCCCTCCCAAGCAAGCTGTTTAATGAGTATGTCTCTGGTTGGGCCAGCATTGACCCGCCTTTCCACTGCTTCAGTCACATGGGACAGGAAGTTCATGAAGGACTCCCCAGACTGCTGGACAAGATTGTGAAAGTAAGCAGAAGGTCCTGAGGGGTTCAGGACTTAAGGGCCTTGAAGGCAAGACCAGCAACCTGGCTAAAGTAAACATGCAGTCCAATAGTGGCCTGAGTGACAAGGTTAATGTATGCCCTGTGGCCAGTAAGCATGTCACAAGGAACATTAAGGTTATATCCAAGGTTAATTCTAGCCTGATTCTCAGCCAAGTCATGATATACAGACCACCAGTTAAGAAACATGGCAGGGTCAAGCACCACCTTAAGGAGATTATACTAATCATAAGAGGTCTGTTGGTGCGTGGCCCATTGCTTCAGTACTTGTTCAAAATAAGGGGAATATGGGCCAAAGTCTTTGACAGCTTTTCTGATTAATGTCAAAACTGCCAGAGGAGTGGGAACCCAGGGCCTAGTCGCTGCATCAAGGCCAAGATTGACAGGGAAAGCCTCACAGTATACCTGAGGAGAATGAGATCCCCAGGGAAGAGGCAGTCCAGTAGGAGGGATGGGCATCTCGGGAGTGACTTCTGGAAGTCAGGGTCCCTCTGAACTGCTCCAGGGGTAAGGTGGGAGTATCTCTGATGGGGCAGGAGCGTAAGGAGGAGGATGAGGACAAAGAATAATGGAGGGTTAATCCCAAACTGTACCTCAAGCTTGCGGGCGAGGAAGAGAACACACATCCCACACACCCAGCGGTCAGGTTCCCACATGGTTTCCAGTGATATCTAGGGGGCCAAAATAGTGGCCTCCTCTTAATATTGGTCCAGGACATGAGTTTTAACCTTGAGACCACATGTAACCAGAAGAATTTTGAGTGCCCTAATCTGGGGTTCCTTGATGGTGGAGGGGAGGGAACTCATAACAACAGGAGCAAAGTCAAAGGCTATATACCTTCACTGTGCTCCCTGGATGGAAAAGACATTTGGGAGCCAATCCCCAGTACCACCCTCTGGGAGACGAGCCCCTACATCAGGTACCAGTATGAATCCAAGCCAAAAGTAAAAGTGAGTTGCTCGTAGAGATGAGTGGACAAAGACAAATAATACAGAAAATATGTCTGCATGTTCACCCTGGAACCAATACCAAAAGCAAAAGTATGTCAGTTGCCAGCCTGAGCAGACAAAGACAGACAAAGAAAAAAGATGGAACACTCACTCTAGAACTGAGACCAAAAGTGAGAGTATGATACTTACTGGGATGAACAGACAAAACAAGACAGTAACGAGGTCCATGTTCACCCACAACATCAAACAATAAGGGACCAACTCACGGAAGAAGCAACCAAAGCAGATATGAGAGTAGCTCCGTGAGGAGAAGAGTAGATCAGGTCCAACCTTGAGCACAGTCCTTGCAGCAACAAGCAAAACGAGCCCCCAGAAGAGGAGGTTCACAAACAGCCATAAAAGGAGGAGCACGAAGTAGCCCATAGACCACATTGGGTACCAGATGTTGCCTGTGCCCTGGACTGCCCACTCCCCAACCCTTGCTCTTGGGGGTTGGAGATGAGGTGGCACAGAATCAGTGGCACAGTCTCAAGAAGCAGGTGAGAAACGCTGCAGCAAGTCGACCAACACTGCTATGAGCTCCTTTAATGCACGCCACCCAGGCACCATTGGTCCCAAGAAAGTATCTCTTCTAAACAGCAGTTCTTGATTGGCTGGCATTGTCTGTGTCAGTCAGACTGTCTGTCTCAGGCAGTCCTCAATTAGTTCCTCCTGCAGGAGATGCCTTTGAGGCTGTGCCATCCCCTGTATTTATGCAGAGGTGGCAGTGCCGCATTCCTCCTACAACCTGCTGTCAGAGTCACAGATGAGAATGCAACTGTTATTAAGTAACCTTTCACATCAAAAGTGAGGAAATAGGGCTTGACAGTAGTCAAAGGCACTTGTCACCATATGTGATGTCTTGAGTTTGATCCCCGTGAAGAAGAGAACCAGTTCCAGCAAGTTGCTCTCTCATCTTCATGAAGTACCACAGTACATGTGTGGGTGAATGAAATAAGTAGAATTTTTAAAAAGAAAAAAATAAAAATAAAACAATAGACAGCTATTCAAGAAAGATCAACAGAAATAAAGGCCTGTAGCTTTGGTTTAACCTCTGAAATCAACCTTAGATCTACGCCAGGATTTGGTTACAGTGGGCTTAAGCAATTGTTTAAGGAGAGCCAATCTTCAAGGATTTTATGCAGATCACAGTTCTCTGAGCTTTCCTCTGAGTCTGCAAAATCTTCCTTGGTGTATTCAGATGCGCCTTGCATATCCAGGGTACACCTTGCATTTCTCCTCTTGGGAGATTCTTGACCCACTCATTCATTTCACACATCTCGAGTAGTGCCAATGCTGGTCAGATATCTGAAAACACCCCTATCTTCTCGTTATCTATTTCCTTAGAAATTCTGTTCTTCCCTCAATGCTATCTATATATCTAGAAATAACATAGATAAATATATGTAGCTTTGATTTTCCCCCTAATCTATTATTTGCCTCTACTCACTTTTGCCTTTTGTAGTGTTGCTTGTTATGTGTCTTTTAGTGGAGAACTTATTTAAGTGTATTTCAACGATTCTTTTTTTTCCTCAACACTTTAGATTTTAATGAAAAAAAAGGAATTCGCAAAGTTTTAACACACTGCTTACAAGTAGATTTTTTTGGAGATTCTGATCCAAGTTCTTGTCAATGTAAAGGGGTTGGAGCTGTGCTAAGAACTCATTTGATAAAAAGCTTGTCTCTCCCAAGCAAGAGGACCTCAGTTTGATACTCAGAATCCTTTTTGAAAAAGTAAACATGGGTGAAGTGACAGATATTTGTAATTCTGGTGCTGTTGAAATAGAGTCGGGAGGATTGTTGTTACTCACTAGCCATCAATCTAATTTTTTGGCTACTGAATTACAGGACAATAATAGAGCTTGTCTCAAAACCTAAGGTGGGCATCCTCTGAGAAACGACAGCTCATACTGACTTCTGACCTCTACTAGGATATGCACACCCACACTCACGTTCACATGTATACATACACACATGCACTTATACACATGAACAATACTAATGTGTGCACACATACATACAAATAATAATAATACGTTATGAGAATGTGTACTTTCATAACCAAGTACAGAT
Organism: Uromys caudimaculatus; assembly: GCA_028551405.1. Lineage (NCBI taxonomy): Eukaryota > Metazoa > Chordata > Mammalia > Rodentia > Muridae > Uromys > Uromys caudimaculatus. The sequence continues at coordinate 65,062,182 of CM052711.1, read as the reverse complement.
ATGATTTACCACTAATAGTGCTAATATGCTTCTAAAAATTTTTGAGGATGGCAGAGTCTCAGTGACAGAAGAGTTTGTGCCAAGCCTGAGACCTGGAAGGATTCCTCTGGATCTACATTGTGAAAGGAAAGAAACACACACGCATGCACACATGTACATGCCCGCACACTAGAATGTATTAAAGTGCTTTCCTCTAAGATTATTAATCATGAAGTCAGTGTTATCACTGGCAATATTTAAAGCCAATTCTTTCCTATATATGCGTGTGTGTGTGTGTGTGTGTGTATGTGTGTGTGTGTGTGTGCATGCTCCACTGCTTTTTTCATACAGGATGTCCACACCTGGAAGTTATTGCATGGGAATTTGCTACCACATCACTAAGAAATGGGGTTTGAAGAAGTTCACAGTGAACATGTGTCCCTCAGGGACAGATGTAATCTCTGATAGGAAGGAAATGTACATATGAAGGGCACAGAAAGTGACACGTCCAAACTCATCCAAACACACATTGAAGGATCCCCAGCCTTACATGATGGAAGGCATTCAGACTAAATGCTTTCATCCACAGACATTTTATTTCTTTAAAAGCCCCAGTTAAGTACAATTTTGTCTCATTTTCTTAACTCCTACAGTTTTGTAGCTTTGGTTTGAAAGTTAGAAAATAAAATGTGTTCTGCTTAGTAACATCCCCCATTTTTGAGCAACTTCTTCCACCTGGAAGCTCAAGTGTTGCCTGTATCTGCCGAGGATGCTGTTTACGCCTCCTTAGAAAATCATGAGGACCAAATGGAGCTGACTCATGCAACGTGAGGCACCACTAGGACTTTGGAATTGGTGAACATTGAGGAGATAATATGAATCCTTATGGCTTTTTCAAACATTTTCGTGTTTTCAGTCCCCTTTTCTTCTGATGGAGAGCATTCTCCCCCACTCTCAATTGTGCCAGTCAGTTTTTTGTCAACTTTTTTTTATTGGATATTTCCTTTGTTTACATTTCAAATGCTATCCCTTTTCCTGGTTTCCCCCCTCCCAGAAACCTATTATCTCATCCCTCTCCCCCCTGATTCTATAAGGGTGTTCCCCCACGCACCCATTCCTGCATCCCTGCTCTTGATTCCCCTACACTGGGGCATCTATTGAGCCTTCACAGGACCAAAGACCTTTCCTCCCATTGATGCCTGACAAGGCCATCCTCTGCTATATATGCAGCTGGAGCCATGTATCCTCCTTGGTGGGTGGCTTAGTTCCTGGGAGCACTGGGGGAGGGGTCTTGTTGGATGATATTGTTGTTCTTTCTACGAAAACCCCTTCAGCTCCTTCAATCCTGTCTCTAACTCCTCTATTGGGGACCCTGTGCTCAGACCATTAAGCTAGAGCAGTGTTTCACAACCTTCCTAATACCATGACTCCTTAATAAAGTCCCTCAGGTTGTGGTGATCCACACCCACAAAATTATTTAGTTGCTACTTTATAACAATACCTTCACTGCTGTTACAAATTGTAATATAAATATCTGATAGGCAGTTGGTCTTAGACAACCTCTATGAAAAGGTCATTATACCCAAAAGGCATGGCACACCAGAGGTT
>CM052711.1:65025235-65060095 GCA_028551405.1 Uromys caudimaculatus | reverse complement strand
TCCTCTCCTTTCTCCCTGATGGCCATCGAGGTGATTCTTCTGCCTCATATGTAGTCCAAACCATGGGTCAATAGATGTGTATTCTTTGGTTAGTGGTCTGAACTCCAGGCCGACCAGGGGGAGGGTCAGGCCCATTGACGCTCTTGCTCCCTCCATGGGGCTGCCAATTCCCTCCGCTCCTTCAGACCCTTCTCCAACCTTGTTTATGTTTTAAGATGTGAATGTCAACTGTCTTCTCTCGGTTATCTTTGTACTGCTATCATGGAATATTATCTATTTAGATAACTAGCAAGTTAATTAAGTTTGCAGAAAATTTCTTTGGTATTTTCTTCAGAACAATAGAAAAACAACTAAGGCAACATGTAAGCATCACAGAGAACCTAAAGCCTTTAGTGGTTCTCTGTTTTCCTTCTGTGCAAATTGGTCCAGACTCAAGTTGACAATAATTACGACATGGATAGTAGATTCATGCAAGAAATGAGTGTCACATTTCAAGAATGTTCTCCATCCCAGAATTCTATAGCATAAAATTATAAAAAATTCCTTCCTCCAAAACATTTTTATTTGACTAAAGAATTCTTTCATTTATACATAAATATACACATGTAATGAAATACATTCATAAGTTAAGACATTTTCATTAAGACCAACTAACAAACAGACTTTATTAAATTTTATGGATTTGTCTCATTGACAAAATTAGAAAAAAAATTAAAAATCTAATTATAGACCTCTGTGTGCTTATACAATAACAGAATGATTGACAACAATGAACCACAGAAATCGATAACCTTTCAAACCTCATAAAGGTAACAAGGCCTTTCCTAGTTATCTTATATCAATTGCAAACTATGAACAGCACAGCTCACTCTTGTTATCTTTGAGGTCTTCAGAAGCACTGGGCATCATTTGACGTATATCTTTCACCTAGTGATTTTAACATCTGTTTTTCTCAGCTACAATCTAGGTTCTGCTTCATTCCATTATAAATTCCAGGACTACAGAAAAGTATCTAGTAGAACACAAATCACCTGAGGCTCACAGTTGGCATACTCTATTGTTTGCAGAGTAATGGCAAGAATTTAAGTTCAGTACAATTTGTGTCCCCAAATATTTTTCTTGTATGGAAGGTTAAATCCATAGATTAAGAATTATTATGAAGGGCTGAATGGATTAAATGGTATTTAAATTTGGGTAATTAGTATCCAGCTGGAAATTCACATTTGCATCATCCCTTTAAAGAGATTTGAAGTGAACCCTGCTAAGTACAGCCAGGAGTATGTCTAGCATTCCCTGCAATGGGTGGGAGTTGGGTAGATTTGGTTGGAGGGTCATGAGGGAGAGAGTAATGGAAGTTGCAAAGGGATAATCAGAGGGGTAATGAAGCACTGTGTATGAAGTACAGACTCCTGTGAGAACATAGTCTACTAAAATAGTATTTATTAGTGTGTGTGTGTGTGTGTGTGTGTGTGTGTGTAAAACCTATCTATATACAGAAAGGCTGGAAGAGGGTGTCAGTGTCTTCCTCTTTCATTCTCCATTTATTTTTTTGAGATAGGGTCTCTCTTTGAATCTAAGACTAACACTTTCTAACTAGCAAGCTAGCTCCAGTTATCCTCCTGTATCTATCCACCCTGAAAAGGACTCATGCACATATGGAGGATGCCTGGCTTACTCTGTAGGCAATTATGATTGTAGAGAAGGTGATCTTAACTCCTGTACATACTGCTGAGCCATCTGATTTATCCCAGAAATTTTACTCTTATTCTAATTTTCTCAGCCATATCTAGTTTGTTTCAGTTAAAACAAAAGGGAGTAATTTTGCTCTTAGGAGGATATCTGGCAATGCTTGCAGCATCCCTGGTGGTCTCAGCAATGGTGAATAGCTTTCGACGGTACCTAGAGACTAGACACTGGCAATGTGCCATTTAATTCATAGGGCGGCTCTGAGAATGAAGTGTCACATAGCTCATTGTACATTGAGTTGACACTTAGTATCCCCGATTATTATTAATTGTAATATATTTTTGAAAGAGATTCTCATGTAATCCAGACTCAAGACCTCAAACTCACTGCCTAGTTGAGCGTAACCCTGAACTCTGGATCCTCTGCCTTCGAAATGCCAGGATGACAGCATGTATTGCCATGCCTGGTATATGCGGTAGTCAGGATGGCATCCAACGTTTTCTGCATGGTTGACAAGTACCTCAACAACTGAGCTATATCCACAGCCCACAATTAACTTTTAAAAGAGTGACTCCAAATCTTGTCCTGAGAATCCAATGAGACAACAGAAACAGTAGAGAGGCTAACTTGGAGGTGATTGAAACAAACCAGTGAGGATGGACTGGCTTGATTAAGGTTGTAGAAGTGAACTTTCTCTCTTCCTGAAAATACTAAGGTGTATGAAATAAATGAATGTCACATTATATTTTCATGTTAATCTGTAGTTTTTAAAGGATGGCAATCAAGGACCTTTCCAACAAGGATGTAGATGAAAATAGATGCAGAAAACTACAGTAAGAGATTTTGTAGAAATAGACTCTCCATAAATCCCTCCCATCAGAGCTTAGGGTACCCCTTGGAAGAGGAAGTAGAAAGAAAGTAAGAACCTGAGGGGGTGGAGGACACCCGGAGAACAAAGTCCCTTTGAACCAACTAAGCAAGGCTCGTATGGACTCACAGAGATTAATGAAGCAAGCACAGGGCCTACATGTACCAAATCTTCTGTGTTTATATTGTAGCTTGCAGTTTATTTTTTTTATGGGACTCCTGAATGTATGGACGAGAGGATCTTTGATTCTTGTTCATGTCCTTGGGTCTTGCTTCCTTCTATTGCGTTGCCTTGTTCAGCCTTGATGTTATGTTTTTTGCTTTATCGTATTATTTTCTCTTTTGTCATATTTTGGTTGATTTTCTCATAGAAGGCCATTACTTTCTAATGAGGTACAGAATGATAGTGGATCCAGAGTGGAGAGAACGTAAGGAGTAACTGGGAGAAGAAGAGGAAGGGAAAACTATAATCAGAATATATTATGTGAGAAAAAGTTATTTTCCATAAAAGGAAGAAAATTAAAAAAGAAAGACAGCACTTTTCTTCTATCTATGACAAAACTATGAAGAATATCAGAAGCACAATTACATAGGTGGGTATGTAGTTGAGAAGAAGCATCTGGGTTGAGTTCTGTACTTGGGAGTTAAAAGTATATTGTTTTCATTTAACAAAGATTCTGGAAAGTCAATGTAAGAAGTAGCAAGAGAGAAAACAAGAGTTGAACACAAGGGATGGTAAGACCTGCAGGTAGGAAGAGGCCAGCAGTCTCCTCCATGCCTCAGGACGATCATAGGCACAGGAATAATTGGGCTGTATTTTATCTTTTTTTTTTTTTTTTAAATATATCCATCTATTCCAAACAAAAAGATAGCAAGGGTGAATTTTCATCTCTATTTCTAGAGCCTCTTTGTTTTACATTATTTTGCATATTTAGTGTGTGCATATGTGTGTGTGTGTGCAGTTGTGCCTATGTATGTATGTGTATGCATGCATGTATTTGTGTGTGTGCACACACACACACATGCTTAGGTAAAAGAAACAAAAAAACAAACTAACCAACCAACCAACCAAAAAACAGTTGGAGGAGTTCTTTCTTACTACAGTGCAGTTCCCAGGATCAGATTCAGGTCATCAGGCTTGATGGCAGGCAGTCTGGATGGCCATCTTTTGTACATTATGTAACACATCTCTTTGTCAACTTTCTTCCTACCCTAGTTAGCATTCACTGTTTACAAATGATTGCATCTCTGCTCACTCAGTAGAGTGCATAGTCAATATTATCCTATGCATATTTAATACACATGCATGCATACACATACACACTCATGTATATACATTAATTACATTCAGTACATGTAGCTGTATGTGTTCTTTCCATTTCTGTACCATGTTAAATTCTACATTGTATTTGGACTTTTTAAAAATAAATTAATTAATGTTTTAATATGTCGTGTGCTTGATTTTTTAATATATGGTATAGACATCTATCTGTGTATATAGGTATGTGTGCTCACATAGACATGCACATAGACAGACAGACAGACAGACAGACAGACACACACACACACACACACACACACACTTGCATGTGAAGGACAGAAAAGGAGACATTGGCTATTCTGCTATATTATCTCCATCTCGGTCCACTGGGATAGAATTTTTTACAGTACCTTGAATTAGGTTGGTGGCCACCAAGCCACAGTGACCCTGCTGTCTCCACCTTCAAAACACATAGGCACTTGTTTTACAGGTGCACATGGCCATGTGAGCCTTTAGTGGGATGAAAAGTCAGGTCTTCATACTTGGGCAGCAAATATTTTTCTTTGTAGCCCTCATCACTTGGCTTCTGAATGTGAAGTTTCCTCCAGGAATCTGCTGTGTTACTGGGATAGCAGCCATATGTCAACAGTCTGCAGAGAGCTTTTTATAAGCATTCATGAATGGGCTTGGGGAGCCTTGTGCTTATGTTTATTCTAATAGTTGTCAGCACTTTCTTTTCAGATACAGATTTCTTGATGGTAACAAACAGCATGAGATTGTATCTCTACTGTATGGCATTAAGTAGGTGCTCTACAAATGTTTGTTGAGTGAGTAAATAAAATAATAGATTAATTTGTACGTTTTGTATCATTAATCATCCTGAAGGCAATTCACCATGAAACTCAATGAACTTGTTTTCTTCAGCACCTGGTCCATTTCAGGAACTGGGTAGGAAGGAATAAATAGTCGTTGATTGATGTAATTGAATTTATGCTGTGAATTACCCCGTTCATCTGAATTTCTTCACATACAATATTTGTGCCAAAAATAAGTCATGTCCTGAATAATCCCTTGGGGTATCAGTTCTGAATGATACCAAATTTAAATTACATCAGTTTCTTTTGCTGTTGGTAGGGCCATGAAATTGGGGGAGGTTAGGAGAACAGAGAGAAATGATCAGATTAGCATCTCTGAAACTGTACTCTTCTGATAGTTCTACACAGGCATGAATATTAAAGTGTCTATAAAGGTCAGGCTGTGTAAAACCGCTTCCAGCAAAGTAGAAATAGAAGTCCAGCAAACAGTGCACTAACCAAATTTGTGACACCCTAGGAGATAACCTTTGTGTGCCTCTGACTTTGAGGCAGGTTGATTGCCAAGGCGTATAAATATCCCCTTCTCTTTCTCAAAGGTCAGTCAGCTTTTATCTAAAAAAGAAACAAACAAAATTGAATCAACCTATGAAGATAATCCAAGGAGAGGCTGTAAAATTAATGAGATGTATAATTTTGCATAACAATAGAAGTAGGTCTGAGGAACCTTTGGGCTGATCAAGCCAACCAAGCTATTTATGGATTCCCCAATACCACACTGCCCATGCACCTGCAATACCTTCTACTGTTCCAACTACCAAGTGTGGGGCTCTTTCCTATGCAATTTGCATATGTACTTAACTTTTTGATAATGCCTGCTAGACACACACACACACACACACACACACACACACACACACACACACACGCATTCATGGGTGTGCACCCACACCACGCAAGCAGGAGTGTGGAGGGAGGCAGAGAACTTTCACATTTAGTTAAGGTCACACAAACATCACATACCTTGTTTTGATTTGGACATCCATTCTCTCTCTAGGTTTCTTTCCTTCTCTGTTCCTTTCCTTTGCATTGTCTCTCTGTGTTTGTGTCTCTCTTGCTCTCTCTGTCTCTGTCTCTGTCTCTGTCTCTGTCTCTCTCTCTCTCTCTCTCTCTCTCTCTCTCTCTCTCTCTGTGTGTGTCTGTGTGTCTGTGTTTCTGTGTGGAGGCTAGGGATCATTAATTATGAGCATCTTTCCATTCTCTACACCTTATTCTTTGAAAACTGACTTTCTGTGGGAACCTTGAGATCACTGATGCAGTGGGGCTAGCTGGCCAGCAGGCTTCAGGAATTCTCCTGTTTCTCTCTCCTCTACACAGGGGTTATGGTCCTATATCACAGCATCTGGTTTTTCACTTGGATGCTAGGAAATAAATGCATGTTCTCATTGCTTGTACAACAAGGGCTTTCTTGACTGAGCCATCTCTTCAGCTCACCATTTTCTTTCTTTGATATGGTGTTTCACTCGGCAGCCTAGCACAGCCTTGTCTTGTACCCTTTCCATCTCAGGTTCCCAATGCTGACCTCTATGTTTCTATACCACTATGCCAATATTTTTAAAATAGTCTTCAACCCACTATTTTGAACTTGTTGGCTTTATCATCTCTCTTTCCTTGTAGAACATGATTGACCGTAAGCCATGTAAACCATGCCAGTGCTATCTTCAATATTGTGTTTCCTTTGCCCAAGGTGAAACCCAGAATAAAACAGAAGCCTTCAAAAGTCATGAAGGAATCCATGCAAGAATCAATGACTGTGCATATAAAGACCTGAAATCAGTTGAAGATAGTTTGGTAAACATGAAATAGAAGGATTTAACTCTACATACGTGCACCTTCTTTACTAATGGAGTCACCGTCATCTCTTTTCTACCCAACAACTTCATATGATTTCAGTGCATTTTTAGTTCCTTTCTCAAAGAAATTGGAACTTTTTTGTACTACCAGTCTGGTTTGAATGGTCTACAGGGAACCTTTTTGGTCTGTGTTAGTCATTTTCTCATTGTCATGACAAAGTATCCAAATAGCACCTTAAGGAAGGAAAGATTTATTTTGGCTCAGTTTGAAGGTGCAGTCTATCATAGAAGGGAAGGCATGGGAGCAGGAACGAAGCAGCTGATCACATGGCATTCATAGCTGGAGTGAGGCAGCTGGTCACATTGCATCCTACCCAGGAATCAGAAAGAGATGTATGCTGGTGCTCAGTTGCCTTCTCCCTTTCTATTCAGTCCAGGACCCCAGACCTTGGAACAGAGCCACACAAATTTAGTATCAGTCTTTTCACCTCAGTCTAGAAATTTCTCATAGATATATGCAGCATGTAATTTTAGAAACATGCTTGCTCTTTCTTGGGCGTTCTCCCCGAGCTTCCAGCTATGCTCTGAGAACAGCCACCGCCATGCCACTGTCTCACGCAGGCCTGCCAGTTGCCAGCTGGTGTTTTCCTGAGAACATCTCCCATTCCTCTGGCTGGCTTTGCTAAGCTGCCAACAAGTGCCCTTCCTGAAAATGCTAGAAGCTCCTGTTTGAGCTCTCTCAGTTAAACACTCTGGCTGCCTGCACTCTTCTCCTGCCCCCTTCAGCCCTGAAGCAGGAAAAAACTAGAGACTTTTATTTTTTTAAAACTAGCTCAATGGCTGGGCAAAGAATTTTTTTTTTATCTTAATCTTAACAATGGTCTTTTTCATCCTCCTTAGACTCTGGAGGTAGCAGAGGCTACTTATTATAGGTTCCCCAAAAGACCTACATGTCTACTGCTTCCTCTCAGCTCCATAGTCTGGTCTAAATCCCTGATCCTCTCTGAGTCCCTTCTCTTCCTTCTAGGACCCGGAAATCCTACCTTTTAATCTTCAACCAATGATTAGCTTATGCCATCTTTATTGACATAATCAATAAACAATTAGGGTGATATTTTCTAGTTCCATCCATTTGCCTAAGAATTTCATGAAGTCATTGTTTTTAATAGCAGCATAGTTCTCCATTGTATAAATGTACCACATTTTCTGTATCCATTCCTAAGTTGAGGGACATCTGGTTTGTTTCCAGCTTCTGGCTATTATAAATAAGGCTGCTATAAACATAGTGGAGCATGTGTCCCTGTTATATGTTCAAGCATCCTTTCAGTATATGACCAGGAGTGATATAGCTGGGTCTTCAGGTAACTATTTCCAATTTTCTGAAGAACTGCCATACTCTTTTCCAGAGTGGTTGTACCAGCTTGAAATCCCACAAGAAATGGAGGAGTGTTCCTCTTTCTCCACATCCTTGCCAGCATCTGCTGTCATCTGAGTTTTAGATCTTAGCCATTCTGGCTGATGTGAGATGGAATCTCAGGGTCATTTTGATTTGCATTTCTCTGATGACTAAGGATGTTGAACATTTCTTTAGGTGCTTCTCTGCCATTCAAGATTCTTCAGTTGAGAGTTTGTTGCTTAGCCTTGTGCTTCAGTTAATGAGGTAACCCAGTCACAAAAGAACACACATGGTATGTAATCAATGATAAGTGGATATTAGCCCAAAAGCTCAGAATAGCTATGTTGCAACTCATAGAACGTGTGAAGCTCAAGAAGAAAGAAGACCAAAGTGTGGATGCTTCACTCCTACTTAGAAGGGAGAACAAAATAATTACAGGATGTAGAGGGAGGGAGGGATCTGGGAGGGTGAGAGGAGAGGGAGGATAAAAGGGGGGCAGGATCAGTTGTGAGAGGAGAAGGGGGAGAAGTACAGAGGGTTAGGAAATTGAACAGAGGTGTGTAGCAGTGGAGGATGGGGAACTGGGGGTAGCAACTAGAAAGTCCCAGATGCCCGGGAAGCAAGAGTTTCCCAGAACCCAACAGGGAAAACATTAGCCAAAATACCGAACACAGGGTGAGATAGAACCTGTACTGACCAGATCCAGTGGGTAGGTACAGCCCACAGTTGAGGCATGGGGCTACCCACCCACCTCAATTTTAACCCAGAATTGTTCCTTTCTAAAGAAAATACAGGAACTAAGAGTGGAACAGACACTGATAGAAAGGCCATCCAGAGACTGCCCCACGTAGGGATCCATCCCATCTGCGGAAACCAAACCCAGACACTATTGCTGATGCCAAGAAATCCTTGCTGACAGGAGCCTGGTATAGTGGTCCCCTGAGAGGCTCTGCTAGAGCCTGACCAATACAGATGCAGATGCTCACAGCCAACCATCAGAATGAGCACGGAGACCCTAAGGGAAGAGTTAGGGGAAGGACTGAAGGAGCTGAAGGTGATTGCAACACCACAGGAAGAGCAACAATATCAATTACCAGGACCCCTGAGAGCTTCCAGGGACTAAACAGCCAACCAAAGATTATATTTTAAAGGACCCCATGGCTCCAGCTACAGATGTAACAGAGGATTGCCTTATCTGGTATCAATGGTAGGGGAGGCCCTTAGTACTGTGGAAGCTTGATGCTCCAGCATAGGGGGATGCTAGGGTGGTGAGGTAGAAGTGGGTGGATGGGTGATTGGGGGAGGGTGGATGGGATAGGTGGCTTGCAGAGGGGAAACTGAGACAGGGTACAACATTTGAAATATAAACGAATAAAATAACCAATAAAAAAGTGAACCAGATTTTAGTGTCAGGCCCTTTCCCTACAGATACATACAGATACACAGAGAGATTTTCATTTTTATAGCTATTCTAACTCCAATGATATTGACAATCAAGATTAACAATCAACATTTCCAACAACTATTGTATTTTATGGTAGAGTAGAACCATCCAGAATATTCTGTAGCTGGATGTATCTACCATTCACAGTTGTATAAAATTCTAAATAGGACCCATATAAATTTTTATTGCAAAACCTGAATAATTTATCGTCTTCTTTCAATTTCAGCACACATGGCCTAGTCTTTTATCAAGTTAACCACAGAATTACATGACATTCCATGGGCCTCTCACTAACACAGCACTATATTTTATATGATTTTATTTTTGAACTCCATTTGTTATAAAATAGCATGCTTAGCTGGACAGTCATATACCATCCTTCCCATTACGACAATGGTTCTCAACCTGTGGGTCAGGATGCCTTTGGGGGTTGTACTGGATGGGTTTGTGTGTCAACTTGACACAAGCTGGAGTTATCACAGAGAAAAGAGCCTCCCTTGAGGAAATGCCTCAAGGAGATCCAGCTGTAAGACATTTTCTCAATTAGTGATGGGGGGGGCAAACCATTGTGGAGTCATTCCTGGGCTAGCAGTCCTGCGTTCTATAAGAAAGCAAGCTGAGCAGCCAGTAAGTAGCACCCCTCCATGGCCTCTGTATCAGCCCCTGCCTCCAGGTTCCTGCCCTGTGTGAGTTTCTGTCCTGACTTCCTTTCGTGATGAACAGCAATGTGGAGGTGTGGGCTGAATAAAATCTTTCCTCCCCAATTTGCTTCTTGGTCACGAAGTTTTATGCAGGAATACAAACCCTGACTAACACAGCTGTTGAACAATCCTTTCACAGGGGTTACATATCAGATGTCCTGCATATCAGATATTTACATTATCATTCATAACAGTAGAAAATAACAGTTATATAGTAGACATTTCTGGTTTCTTTGGAGACTCAGTTGTGTGATTGTGATGTTTTTCTGAAAGCTGTTTTAGGAGAGGAGCTTTGCTGAATCAGACACTTGAGAGTATGTGTGATGTTTGAAATACTATACGTAGTACTCAACAGACAGTGAATGATGCTCTTGCATTGGTTTGCCTTGCAACTCTGTTCATTAGTTCACCTTGCTTCCCTTTGTCGGTCTTTGCTGATCTTCATGTCATGACTTTATAGAGAAAAGCACCAAAGAACTTCTTGTGGTATTCTTGTGTGTCTTCTGTGGACTCCTGATGATTTGGCGGAGCCTCAGTGTTTTCTGGATAGAGCTGCTGCTACTGACTCGTATTTGGCATTGCTAATTGTACTGGATGGCTGCTATTGATTTGTGTTTGGAATCATCCCAAAGAACTACCTCTAAACATATCCACACTCCCTGTTTCTAATTAACCTCTATTCTCCCATTCCTTTGGTTAGTGGTCTAGAAGGGAGGTTGAAGCATTTTAAGAACCTTTACTAAAGTAGGTTTTGTAGCCTACACAATTATGAAGTACCAACAAAAATAATTTTATGATTGTGGGTCATCACCTGAGAAACTATATTAAGGGGCCACAGCCTTAGGAAGGTTGAGAACCACAGCATGGGAGGGGCACTGTGTGGATTAAATGAGATATTCCATATTCAGGGCTTATCATTCTGGCTAGCACTCAATCAATAGATATAGTCAGAGAGAGCTACTGCTAACTGAAATGCAGAACCACAAGCAAAAGAAGATCTTACACTGCAGTGATGTTCTTTCTGCTTTTGTAGTCATCAATACAACAATTCCTCAACCATACTGATAATACAACACAAATAATAGTAACTTTTAAAATTATATATTGTACTAGTTCCTTTTCTCTGATGCTATGATGAAATATCCTGAAATGACTTAATGAAGGAAGGGTTTATTTTGGGTTTACAGTTCTAGAGGAGACAGAGTCCACAGCCATTGGACCAGGTAGGCATGGCTGTAGAGGCAGCAAGGGGGCTGCTCATATTGCATCTACACTGAGAAAGCAGAGACAGAGAGCAAGTGGGGCCAGACTACAAATCTTCAAAGGCTAGCCTCAGTCAATACTTCCTCCAACAAAGCTTCACATCCCACTGGTTTCACAGCCTTTCCAAACAACACGACAAATGTTGAAACACATGAACCTATGGAGGCCCTTTCACATTCAAAACACAATATATACTACAGACATTGTACAGCTATATCTGTATCTCTTAGTCTATCTAACCCTAAACAAAATTGTTTTAGAGAGTAAGTGCAGTAGGATATAGAAATGCCAAGAAATAATATAATGCAGAGGGATAAGTCAGCTCATCTAGAACTGTCTTTGCCTTTCTGAGTACAATAGATTCAGAACCACTGGGCACAATCCTGAGACTGTGAGAAGCCTTGGGAAGGGAAACAGTCTTTATATGAGCCAAAGTGAAAAGACTGGTTTGAAAAATGATTCTTTTTAATAAAACCACAGTTATTGTTGGCCTGGTTAAATGATTGCATTTACATATGACTGATGTTCAGTCCTTTGTGTCACACAAGCTCACTTTGAGTCTCCATTCAGACATCTAAGGTCTTTGTTCTCCCATTGGCAAAAATAAACATATAAAAGCTAGATTGTGATATCTTCTCGCTGAACTTTTATAGTAATCTTAGATTAAATCAGAAGCCTGGGATTTTAGCCATTTATGCTGTATTATTCCTTAGAATAATGAAAGAGCAAGCATTGATATGATGAATGAGTCTTCTAATGGCATGTGTAATACGTGGCACCACAAAGATCAAAAGGAAAGATCTAGTACAGGCAGGAGCCAGCTACTGTGGCATTTGCCTTGCAAACCATCCTTTATTACCAATTCACTTTCCTGCTGTAAATGATTTAGCTTATGTTAATTTGTGTGTGGGGGTGGATTTATATGGGAGTTTGTGCCTATGAATGCAATGGATGAGGAGTCAGAAAAGATGTTGGATCCCCTGGACCTGGAGTTATGGTCAATAAGCTGCCTGAAGTGGATTTGGAAAACTGAGCTTGGGTCCTCTGTAAAACGGCAACCCCTATTAACTAATGAGCCATCTCTCCAGCCCCAACTCCTCTTCATCTTCATCATTTTGCTCTTTTTAGTCTTCTTCCTCTTTCCAACAAGGCACAGAGATCATCTGAAGACATGATAACATTAAGCCTTTAATAATCACTCAGTAAAAAAGAAATTGGTCACATCACCAAATCAGAAGCCTGTAAGATATTTCTTATCTTTCATCCCTATTAACCAGTCAATTAAAGAAATTTCTTTACCGTTCTTCCTCCTACCACCTATTCATTCTATTTCTGTTTTAAATCACAGTCAGCCATGGTGAACAGCTATTGTGCTTTTGCAGGAATATATTAATAAACTTGTTATTCATTATCATTATCATATGATTAATAAACTTGTTAGTCTTTATTTTTGTTCTATGATTTTTTATTACAAACTTATCTATGAGGTTGAATAGCTATATATAGCATGGGCACACACACACACACACACACACTGCCTACATTATTTCCCCATCAATAATGAAATTTTGAATGGTTTGATCTTATGTAGGCCTTGTGCAGGATATCATGCATGCTGTGAGTTCATGTAGGTAATAGCCATGTGATGTCTAGAAGTTAGCACTTCTTATGTTCTGCAAGATTACATTCTTTCTGACCAAATTTCTGTAAAGATCCCTGAGACTTTCATGGGTCGATTGGTTACTGATGACCTACCAATACCCTAGCCAAGCATTCAGAGTTATTAATATTCAGTCCTTTGACCAGTTGTGACCCTCTGCATTATCCAGTATATGCTATAAAATGAAATATTTCTGAAGTTAACTATAGCACAGATCTATGAGTATAGACACAAATATTTAGAATTCAGTGAGACAGAATTAGCAATTAGTAAAATAACAACAGTATGTTCCACTCTAGAAAGTAAAACCCTCTCAGTCATGGGCTTTTGACCAGGTTGGCAGTACCATGGATTCAATGCCTCCTGTAAATTTGGGCTAATATTCTATCAGAAAGTAGCTGGATACCTATGTAATTATCATTCTACTACTGCACCAGTGATCACATCTTAGCAACAGGCCAGTATTATAGCTTGCAGAGTCCAGCACTGGGTAGTGTCCAAGAAAAAAAATCTTCCTTCAGCTTTGGTCTTGGCATACAGAAAATATCAGAGTCAGCTGTAGCCACACCCCAGCAAACATACATGACCACACACTGTTAGTGAATAGCTTTCAGAAAAAGTTTGATCAAAGAAAATACATGTTCTGACTACAAAGAACAAAAAGAAGTATTTTTAACTTCCCAAAGCCTACCCATGGCTCCTGCCAGTCACCAGTTTCTTGTCCTCAAAAATGAACCCTATGTTTGGCTTCCATATTCAAATTAATTATTAAAAAATTCATTGCACTATTTTACTGATTGTGTGTGTGTGTGTGTGTGTGTGTGTGTGTGTGTGTGTGTGTGTGTGTGTATACTTCAAGCAGAGAAACATGAGAGCTTCTGCTGCTGAAACTCTTCTCTCTTTTTCTCTTTTTGTCTCTTTTGGAGTAGACATTAGAAATAAAATCTGATGGCTCATTTTCAAAGGTGCCTTCAACTCTGCCTAGGTCCAGCTACCAATAGCAGAAACCTCCAGATCATAGCTGATGCCTGCTGGTATATCTGTACCTAAACATTGCTAAGTCACAGCCTCATTTCCCCATTTACAAACTTATACTTGCCTCAGACTTGCCTGCAAGGCTATGCTACTGGGTTTTTTAATGAATAGGATGTAAAATATAACCACGAACCCACACATGATTTACTTAAACTGAGAAATAGTCAAATGTAAAGAACAGAGGGAATGATTGATGCTTTGTAAGTTTGTACCCTTGTGATTGTACACAAAGGAATGGTTTATTCAAAAGTTTATAAATTGTTATAAGCACTCAGTCAGCCATTCTGGGCTGATGCACAGCTTTGAAAGGTCATGAAATAAATGACTTCACATTCACTACTGAGCCTTTAGTGCTCTTATGAAATAAAGATCACAGTGTCTCACATGGGATGATGCAGACATGCTCTTGTTTTTCCTGCTCCATGAAGTCATGAAGACTGAGGTAGCTTGCATTTCAAGACATCTATTAGGTATTCAGTAGTCTTTGGGGCAGTGTCTATTTTTGTCTTCTGTCTATTTTTACTTATTTGTGGATAGGCACGGGTCTCTCTCTCTCTCTCTCTCTCTCTCTCTCTCTCTCTCTCTCTCTCTCTCTCTCCCTCTGTGTCTCTCTGTGTGTGTGTGTGTGTGTGTGTGTACTAAAAAAAAAAAGCCAGGCTCAGCAGGGGGC
Source organism: Uromys caudimaculatus (assembly GCA_028551405.1). NCBI lineage: Eukaryota > Metazoa > Chordata > Mammalia > Rodentia > Muridae > Uromys > Uromys caudimaculatus. The sequence goes on along the minus strand of CM052711.1, from coordinate 65,045,447 downwards.
AAATCTGTAATTTTAATACTCCTATAGGAAAATAGAAGGTAGAGACAAGACATCCCTAAGTCTCAGGCTAGCTAGTGTGGTGTACACAGCAGAAAACCAGCAAAAGACATCTCGCCTCATGTTGGGCCTACACATATTGCTCAGTAGTTAGGAGTACTCGCTGTCCAAGCATGAAGACCAGAGTTTGGATATCAAGTAATAAGCCATGTGCCTTCAGGAAGAAACAGGGGAGTCCCAGGGGTATGCTGTCTTCCAATCCAGCCAAGAAAATGGCAGCTTGGGTTAAGGGAGAAATTCTTCTAAGGAATAGGTAGAGGATGATCAAAGATCCTCAGCACAGCCTTCTGGCTTCCATGTATGCAGGAACCCTGCATACACAAATCATTTCTCTTCCCACTCACTCTCTTCATATACCTTTCTTCTTCTCCTCTCCTTTCCTCTCCTCTTCCCTTCTCTCTCCGTCTCCCACCCTCCCTCTCTCTGACACACACACACACGCACACGCACACGCACACGCACACAGATTCATAGAGTTCCGAGGTGCTCTCTGCTTCTATTGGCCTATTGCTGTCATTATTGAGATCTGTGCTACTTTGCATGACAGGTAATATACAATAAGCCTAGCCGAATCTAATTCTTCATTCAATGTGGGAAATTATGAATGGGTCTCTTGAAAGTGTGAAAAATATATTAAGTCCAGAATAATATACAAGTCATTTGTGAGTGTTTTATGTGTGTGTGTGTTTTATGTATGTGTATATTTATGTGTGCAAGTATGAATATGTGAGCTATATGTAGATGAATTTGTGTGTGTTTGTGTGTACAGTTGTGCATTTGTATGTATGCATGTGTTTATGTATGTATATGATCATGCATTTTCCTTTCTGTGTACATTTGTGTGTTCATATGTATGCTAATGAGTATGTATATATTTATGTTCATATCCCTGTGTGTGTGTGTTATATGTATTTAATTTATACACATATGTGTGCTTTGTATGTTAGGAGAGAGGATACCAGTGACAAGACTGGAGACTAGGGACACTATGAAAACTTTTTGATAGAGCAGTAAGAGGGCTTCCGAGGGAAATTTTATGATCTCCATGGCACTAAAGAAATGACCCAGAACCAACCAGTTTCTACCACTGCAACTTTAGACATGTTGAGATAAAAGAAAAGATATTATAAGGAAAATGCTTAGTACTATTTCAGGATCATGGCGTGAGCTTAGTACTTGAGAGCTGTTGTTCTGCAGACCAACACTACCTCCTTGTCTATGCATAGAAAAGTTTACAAATGAACATCTTTGCAAAATCAGGCACATTTTGGTTTTCCCTTATAAAATTATTGAGAGATTCTGTCTGCTCACTGCTATTGAGCTTGAGTGCATCACACTGACAAGAATGAGGCTGACAAGACTTAATAGAAGAATGTCGATTTCCTGTGCTGGGCAATTGTTTTCCTGTGCTAATTACAGGTGCCTGATCCCCTCTTCCCACTCACATCTAATGTCACTAACAGAAATGAATGGGGCTTAAATACAGATCAAAACCACAGTAGGCATTATTGATACTTGGCTCTCATTGATATCTCAGCTGTGTGCATGCTAAAAATTCTTCTTTAGGAAGAAAAGATATTTTTTTTTCCATTGGAACAAATGGCTGTGATGATGCTTGATGGCTTTGGATAGACTGAACTCTGGATGCTACAAAGTCATACATTTTTTGTCACTGGGCTGGTGTGTCACAGGCAATATGTAACAAATCTTTATACATTCACGCATTTGATTATGTACATGTTCTTCCTCAGCTGTCTGTGCTTTATACAGGTATATCACAAGATTCATGAGTCAAATGTTTACTGTATTGCTCAGGGTTCTGTAGAGGAGCAGAACAGATAGAATGACCATTTTTCATGGAAAAGAATTTCTTGGATTGGCTCACACAATTGGCTGGGTGGTCCAGCAATGTCTGTCGGCTTGTTGGAGAGTCTGAGAAGCAGGTAACTGCTCAGTCCATGAAGCTGGATGTATCGGCAGTCCTAGCCCAACACTGAAGGCCTGGGGGATTTTTTGGAGAGAAGCCACCCTACTTCTCCCTAGGATCTCTTTTAAATCTATGTCATGTTTGGAAGGCTTGTCCACAGTGGAGGAGGGCTTCTTTTCTTGATAAATTCTTTCAGCAAATGCCCTCAGAACTTGCTCAGAAATGTATGTCTTAGTTGATTACAGATCAAAATCAAGATAACAATCAAGAAGAACCAAAATACAATGAAGAGCATTGTGTTTCTAAAACCAGATGTAAAAACGAGAGAATATCTTGGGATAGCCTGGGACAATGTGCAGATCATCAGGCAAGTCTAGAATCAACTGTGGGCAAGAATTATGAAAGACAATAGGAGGACTAAGGAATTGGCTAAGTGGACAAAGCCCTTGCTGCACAAGCATGAACACCTCAGTCTATTCTCAGCGTTCACAAAAGGCAGTGTGTATGCTGTATGCCTTTAATCCTCAACTGGAGAGATAGAACCAGGAGGCTCCCTGGAACTTGCTGATCAGTGAGATCCAGGTTCAGTGACATTGTTTCTGTCTCAAAGGCAAGTTGGTTAGTATGTGAAGAATGCTACTTGGGATTGATCACTGCCTTCCATGTACACAAGCACAAATGAAAGTCGGAAAGTTTGAAGTTTCAGAGAATTGTATTGATTCTAGATCTGTTATTTGAAAATGAGAACTTTCCACAGTTTGTAATTCTTTATCTTTTGGGCACTGAAATACATATATTAGTATATCAGTATCACATTTTACAAATTAAAGTAGGGTTAAATGCCAAGAAAATAGTATTTATTGGCAGATTTATATGTGCCAAACATCTTCCATGGACTTCACAGTCTTGATAACATTTTTGCTACTATTTGAATACATAGAATGGACAAAGAAATGGAGACAAAGAAAGGTAGAGAATCTGAACAATTCTCTCTCTCTCTCTCTCTCTCTCTCTCTCTCTCTCTCTCTGTGGGTGTGGGTGTGTTTGTGTGTGTGTGTGTGTGTGTGTGTGTGTGTGTGTGTGTGTGTGTGTGTGCGTGCGTATGTGTGTTTATAGACATGTAGAGTCAGATGAATGTATCAGGTGTTCCACTATATCACTCTCAACCTTTTCTTGATATAGGGCCTCTCACTGAACTTAGAGTTTGACTGAGAGCCAGAGAGCCAGAGAGCCCCAGACATCCTCCTCTCTTCTCTGTCCCTGGTATTGGGGTTATAGGCATGTACTTGGCTTTTCAACCTGGGTGTTGTGGATTTGAAGTCAGATTACCCTGCTTGTATAGCAAGCATTGTTGCCCATGGAGCCATCTCTCCCGCCTACAGTCTTGATTTTAAATTAATTAATCGACTAATTAATTAATTAATTAATTAATTCTTGTTTTCAAATATGGACATTGTGATTAAATGCAGGCTATCTTCACAGAGTCTTGCCCTCATATCACTCAACATCACTCTGCCTTTCAAGTACATCTTACATATAAAATACCCTGATTTCTGTGTTATTGCACGATCATCATCAGCAGGTGAGATGGGGAGGACCTGAATGCTATGCTATGTTCAAAGTAGGAGCAGGATTTACAATTGAATACTGATTTTCCTAAGAATCTAGAAATTTGAGATATGTTCACATGTTGCCTTACACTGATTGTAACCACTGAAATGAAGTGTTATCCTGGCATCATGGAGAACTTGTGTATTCAGTTGTATGGTGAGCCATATATTGCTGTGGAAAGACCAACCTATATGTGAGTGGCATCCCTCCATGTGCTAAGAAGCCACATTGAATAAAAAGTACAAAGCAAGCTGAGCACCAGCATTCATCTCTCTCTGCTTCCTGACTGGGAATGCAATGGAATCAGCTGCCTCAAGCAGCTCTCAGATGCCAAGTTATTGAGATTACATATTTGAGATGAAATTCAAAATATGTTATCATGCTAGTTTGATTAATGTGCATTTCAGATTGACATCAAATGTGTATGCTTGAGCCAACTCAGGGAACTAGAGGGCTATTTGGGAGTAGAGACCTCTTCAAAATCCTTCAGTGTGTGCCCGACAGCCATTACCTACTCGTAAATACCAGAAGTGATGCCAACTGGTCGAGAGAAAAATGAGAAAATACAGCTCACATTTATTTCAGAGCTCACACAGCTCAGTGATTCCAACGAAAAGGTGAGTGTGAAAAGATTGGAGGTTCAAAGATTTTGACACAATGGGCAAGTCTGGAGGTGGAGATGGCATGGTCCCCTTTCTCACTGTTGTGATGAAATACCTGACAAGATCAACATGATAGACGAAAGGATATCTTTTGGCTCACATTCTTAGGCTATAGAACATCATGGTGGTAAATCAAGATGATAAGCAGGATGGAGCAGGTGGGCTCTTTGCATGGACAGCATGAAAGCAGAAAGACATGAATACTGGTGCTCAGCTCACTCTCTCCTCTTTATTTAGCTTAGGACTCCAGCCCAAGGAATGGGGCTGCCCACATTAAGGATGCCTCTTCCCACCTCAATGAACTTAATCTGGAAATGTCCTCACTGACTTGAGCATGTCCAGAGTTTTCCGTTGGTGATGATTCAAATTGCCAACATTAACCTTCACAGAACCTGATTATCAGAGACCAAAAATTACCCCATCAGAATGTCATGGGTTTTGGAAGAATTGCTTGGAACTCAACAGCCCAGCTCCCTATTCTCAATGTTTCACTGGGATTGATACTTAGAATTTACTAACCAAGTCAAGAGCAGATAACTGGTATTCCCATGGCTGTTCCTTTGCAGTCATGAATGCTGGTGGGTCAGAGACTCCCTTTGAGCTCTTCACTCCTATCTGTGTTATCCAAAGATTTATTTATCTCAATATGTTCCCTGGAGACCTGAAACTGTCAGTCTATTAAAGCAAGAGACAGAATTAGGAACACCTTCTCCTTTCAGAATGAAATAACCAGCTCTATAAATCTACTGAAACCTTGTTGTTAATCTTCAGCCTATGTGAGAAGCAACGGCTGCTATTGGTGAGGCACTGAGAATGGGCTGCTTTATTACTTTAGGAGACATAAAACATTTCTTGAGTTAAAAGTGAGGCTAATTCTCCAAGAACATTTGAGTGCATGCCTTGATGCCCCAGGCACTCTGTTTTGGGAAGCTGATCAGTTGTCCAAAGGAGACAAACACAACTTTCATTAAATGCACTTAAAATGTGCCACCATAAAGAATACAGGCGCTGGACAAATGGTTCATATCCATTGAGTGCTTGTTGTGTAATCATAAAGACCTGAATTTGGATCCCCAGGACCAGTATAAAAAATAGCTTCATAGACTGGAGGGATGGTTCAGCAATTAAGAGTACATACTGGTTTACAAGAGAATCTGTCTTCAGTTCTCAATATCCACATTGTGAGGGTCACAACCATATGTAACTCCAGTTTTGGGGAACCTGACACCTTTTTTTGGCCTCTACATACATTGCTCTAGCAAGCATATAGATACGCATAAAAATAAACAAACAAATGAACAAACAAATATTTTTTAAAAAGCCAACACAGTAGTTCACAACTGTATTCCAAGGGCTGGAGAAGGGATCACAGGAGAACAATTGGAGCTCACTGGCCATAGCCCAGGTGAATCAAAACCCCCAGGTCCAGTGAGAGATCGTCTTTAGAAAATGAGGCAAATGGTAATTGAGGAAGCCACCTGACATGGAACACTAGCCTCCGTATGCACATGCATCTGCACACACATGCATACAACATACACCACAAACATACAATTCATCTTTAAAAATATTTACTTATATTATTTTTATTTTCATGCGTGTGCTGACTGTCAGCATGTGCACATGTGTGCAGTGTCAAACAAGGACAGAATAGCGCATAGGATGCCCTGAAGCTGGAGTTACAGGGAGTTGTGCTACCCAATGTGGGTACTGGGTACAGAACCCAGGGTTTATGCAGCAGCAGCAGTCACCCTCAACCACTAAGCCATCTGTCTAGTCTCACAGAGTATTTATAAGGGTCTTCAGATAGAGGCTAATGAATGTTAGCCATTTTTTTTCCCAAATGAGCTAAAATCCATTACTGCAAATTAGGATTTATTGTGAAACTGTGGGCACCATGATCAGGAGAGGGTTCTAAATATATTTTATGAAGAAAAGTTCCTCTTCTGTCTGAGAATACCAGATAGCCATCCTTGAGCTGTGTGCAATTTAGAAAGCTGCTGTTTCAATATGAAGTATTGACAATGTTGAACTGCACTGGAATCCCACAGGATCCTCTGTCTGCAAATGACTGCTCAGATTTACTTTTCTATCAGAGTCCATCTACTTCTAATATGTAGGTTTTCACATTTGTGACAGAAGATGGGCTTGTTGACAGTTTAAAGACTACTTAGCTATGTAGAAACCACTGTAGGATTAAGAAAACTTTATTTTTTATTTTTAATTGTGTATGTATACATTCTTAGATTTATGAGCAGGTACCCACAGAGGCCAGAAGAGGGTCCCTCTGTCCCTGGAACTGGAGTTACAGGCAGTTGTAAGTCACCACCGGATGTAGGTGCTACAGAGTGAACTTCTGTCTTCTAGAAGAGCAGGCAGTGAAGAAACCATTGAGCAATCTCCCCCACCACTCCAATTATCTTTTTTTTTTAACTCCAATTATCTTTTTATTTTACTCCAATTATCTTTTAAATGTGACTTTTACTAATGTGATGTGTATATGTGCATGTGTGTATCTTCCCCTCCCGTGTGTGTGTGTGTGTGTGTGTGTGTGTGTATGCATGCACATTTGTGTTTGCATGCTTACATATGCATAAGCACACTTATATATGAGCAAATGCATGTGCACATAGAAGCCAAAGGCTGATATCAGGAGTTTTCCTCAATTGCTCTCTACTTGTTCATCATGGCAGAGTTTCGCAGCAGAACTCACAGCTTGCCTATTTTATTAATCTCACTAGCCAGCTTGCTCTTGGAATCACTTGTTTCTGCTTTCAGAGGGCTCAAATTACAAGTGGGCCCATGTGCCAGCCCAGCAATTTTATGACTGTTAGGGATACAAACTCCAGTTCTCTTGCCTTTGCACTAAGCATTTTCACCACTGAGCTATCTCCCCAGCCCATAATAATCACCCTTTCTGAATAGAAACTAGCAGGCCATTGGTTGTGAGAAAGGCAGGCAGAGAGGAAGACAGCCTGACCATCTGGATATGTCAGTCTACGTGATTATTCATAAGATGACTCAAATAAGCAGATGCCTCGGATAGTAATTAAACCTCTCCTCTGTTCTCACTGGAATGTAAAACTGTTTCCTTTGATGACAAAGGACTAGTGTCACATATTCAAGGGTAATCACAAAAGGAATAAATAATCACCCGGTTAATCATCAGAGAATGGGGGACACTAGCAACAGCAGCACTTTCTCAAGATGGCTGCGTTTTCTTTATACAGAGTGTACTGACCTTAAGACACACTTGTCAGACCTCAATGGGTGCACTCACTCACTCACCCTCCCAGGACCCAAGCAATTAGTCAGCACCTCCCTATGGCCTCCAGAAATATCTTTATCTCTTTAGATAGTTTTGTGGGATAAGAGACAGAGTTATATGCACCCTGAGGGGCGCTCAGTCTGAGCTCTGCGAGCCTTTTGAAATTGCAGGTGCCTTCTTTGCTGGATAGAAGAGTGCGCTATCCTTGGATTAATTACATAGAAACCCTACCACCTCCTCATGGCATCCACTTGTGGCACCTGTTTCTTTTGCATTTTTAAAGAAAAGTAGATCACAGTGCAAGGGACAGTTACCTCTGATGCTTTCAGAGGAAAGACACACTTTCAGAAACACACAGTCTTCTCCTTCTGGCCAGGGATCGCCACCAACAGTGGACTATTTGTGTACCTCTAGGCAACATGTGTAAAGTCAAAAGCAACCCCCTAACAATAAGGTGCTGTGGCCACTGAGCCACTGCCTGGTTTTCTTAGCCCCTGTCATTGTCACCTTGACAGAATTTACAATTACCTATAGATACACTTCTGGACATGTTTATGAGGGAATTTCTCTTAGGTTAATTGAAGGGAGAGGATCTACACTAAACGTATGAGGCATCAACCCATAACCTGGTGCCCTGGACTGAACAAAAAGGAGAAAATGAGTTGAGTATCAGCATCTATCTGTCTCTGCTTCCTGACTGTGGTCACAATGGGACAAGCTGCCTCGGGTGCATGATGGACTGTGCCCTTGACATGTGAGCCAGAATAAACCCTCCCTCCAAGACGTTACTTTTGCCAGATACTTTGTCACAACAGTGAGACAACAAAAAACAACCAATACAGCATTCATGGCTACAAATTCTGTCTTTAAAATCCATTTCCCATTTGTCGCCTCATAGTGTTTAGGCAGGACAACTCTGGTCACTGCTACTGCTTCATTACTTGCGATTCTTACAATGGTGGAGTCTAACAAATCCACACCGTAAGCCGTTCTACCAAACTCTATGACTGAGCCCAGGCAAGTGCTTGTTAATCGTGAGTGAATGAATGAATGAATGAATGAATGAATGAATGAATGTGTGGATGGTGAGTGTTTATAGTGAGGCCATTTGTCTTAGTTAGGATTTGTATTGCTGCAACAAAGCACCATGACCAAAAGCAAGTTGGGGAGGAAAGAATTTATTCAGCTTATACTTCTACATTGCTGTTCATCACTGAAGAAAGTCAGGACAGGAACTCAAATGGACAGGAACCTGGAGGCAGGAGCTGATGCAGAGGACATGGAGGAGTGCTGACTTTCTCCCTATGGCTTGCTCAGCCTGCTTTCTTATAGGGCACAGAACTACCAGCCCAGGGGTGTTACCACCTACAATGGCTGGGCCCTGCCCCCTTGATCACTAATTGAGCTGGAGGCATTTCCTCAAATGAGGCTCCTTCCCCTGTGATGACACCAGCTTGCGTCTAATTGACACAAAACCAGCAAGCACATCAGTTATGTTTTGATTGTGTTATAGCCACCCATAAACTCTCCACACATGTTGCGAGTTGGCTTTATTATTATCCCTATCTGACAGACCAGAAAACAGGAATCTATTGAGACAACAGATATTAATATACATGTGTGAGTAGGAGAACCTGGATTTGAATCTGAGACTTCCAACTCCAGAGATGAGTGCTTAATTAGCAGGGATACATTTACATAGCAAGTTCATTTGCATACATCATACCTAAGTTTATGAAGACAGATCAACTTTCATTTTGAGATATTGCAGTAGTGGTGGGCTTTGAGGGTTCTAAAGCCCATGCTAGACACAGTTCTCTCTCCCTTGGCCTAAAGATCAGGCAGGATATAGTTCTCAGCTACTTATCCAGCACAATTTTTACCACCATGCTCTCTACCATGTTGCTAATAGACTAAACTTCTGAAACTATAGGCAATGCACAATTAAGTGCTTTTTTTTTTTTTTTTTTTTTTTTTTTTTTTTTTTTGTAAGAGTTGTCTTGGTTTTGGTCTCTTTACAGCAATAGAACAGTGACTAAGACAAGTTATAAGTGGCCTTAACTGATGAGCCATCTCTCCAGTCTCTAATTATTTCGTATTGGAAGTCTAATGAAGAGAGGAGTTTCCTTGCATCCCTAATCAGCTTGTTAACTAGGCTTGCTTCCCATCTTATCATTGTGGTTTTGTTTCCTAAGTATGTTGTCTCCTACGTCTACTGTACCTTTGTGCCTTTGTGATGCTCTTGAAAGAACACAGACTCTCTCAGCCCCAGAGCTCTAACACTGTGGGGGGAGAGGCAACAGGATCACTTTTAAGTTCAAGGCCAAAATGGCCTACATAGTGAATTCCAGAACATCCAGGATTACAAAGTGAGGCTTTATTATTTTTTTGAATAAATGCTTCATTCTTACTCCTGAAGTTTCAGCTCAACTATCTCCCTATTTTATATACTTTTGAAATCATGAGTTATTTTCATTTGCTTGTATATTATCTTAGTTATTCTGCTAGAGTACATACTCCATTGGAGGTGCAACATGCCTTCCATTCCAAAATTCATACAGTGGTGAGTGAAACATTTGCAGGATGCTCCACCAGTATATGGGAGATGGATGCATGCAAAATATTTCAAAATTCTGTTTTTCTAGTTTTCAGCAGACCTATTGAGACCTTTACCTTGTATGCATTTTGCCAATTCCTGTTGTTTGGTTTTCTTTCTTTTAGTCCTTTATTGGGGCCTCTTATGTTTAATCTACTACTTCAAAGATTGAATTTTCTCCTTTAGAGTGTATCAAAATCTTGGAAATCAAGGGCACAGCTGAGTGTGCCTACCATCATTCTAAGGGATTGGACTCGGCCATTCTCATCCTTCTCTTCATTTCTGTTAATGTGCTGCACTTATGTTTCAACCTATTAGGAAATAGCTTACCATTAACTCATTTCCCTGCATTAGTTTAATTTCCTGTTGCTGTGACAAAAAGCAACCTATGTGAAAAAGGCTTACTTTAGCTCCAAAGCCCAGGTTGCTGTCCATCCTAGCCAGAAAGTTAAGATAGCAAGACTTAAAAGAAAAAGTGTATGCATACATGCTTAGTGCTCCTAGCTTTCTCTACTTATACTGCCCAGCACCCAAACCCAGAGAATGTCACAACTCAGTGATCTGGGTCTTCAAACATCAATTAAGTCAACCAAGACCATCTCCTACACACTTGATTTAGACAACTCCCTAATGAGACTGTTCTCATTCTAGATTGTACTGTGCTGATTATTAAAACTAGCTATTAGAAACTAAATCAAAAAATGTGGTTTCCTTAATAATGCAATTGAGAACTTCCAGTCTCTACTCTTCACTAAAATCCAGAAAACAGACAAACAAAAAAAGCAATGAAAGGAAATTAGATAGACCTCATAAATGATGCATAGAAAAGTTATTAATGATACTAGTCTAAAATCATTGCCTCTGAAACCAGAAGTGTGACTAGAATTTTCTGCTTTTCTAGTTCTGCTGAATATTAAAACAGAGTTTACATTCACTGCAACAAAAGCAACACTGAATGAAGAAGAAGCAAGAATAAATTAATTCATAAAAAATTTTGAAAAATTATCAATTTGATTTTTGTAATTGCCATAAACTTTAACTGAGAGTCCCAGATCTTCAGTACTTCACAAATATTGTGTGATTTTAAGGTCAGAGCAGATTTCATTGGCACTTGAATCTTGTCTTTTGCTAATGACCTATCATGAACATCTCTTAGCTATTTGAATATTTTCTTTGATTATATGCCTGTTAAAAACTACTGGATGGTTTTTAAAGCTGCATTGCTCTATTTGTATCAGTCAATTTTAAACATGGAAATGCTTTGAAAAGAAAAAGAAAATAAGACATCACATTCTCTTCACATGGCATGAAATTATATAACAGATATTTTCAACCTGGCTTTTGGCTAGTTGAGAACTCATTTAATGAAGAAAAGATGTTTTACATAAAGTAGGGATTAATACAAGTAGACTAGGCACAAAGAAAGGAAGCAATAAAACATATATCTTATAGTTGATTTATGAAAATTAAAACCTTCAACTTGTTCATGACTAGTTCTAACAAATGCATTCAAAAAATGAAACATGCCATCGTCTTTTCTCCCTGTGAGTTATCTATAAGTTTTAGTGTTGAATTTTGGGATAATTTAATATTCATGGAAAAGTTTCTATAATTATGTCTAATGAGTCTGTAATACTTCTTAACTAATCCCCCTCCCCATTGTTAGTGTCTGACATTTTAATAGGGCAAATATCATATATAAAATCATTTTACTATATTCCTACAAGCTGTCTAGCTTAACTGAACATGTGATGTATTTGGAGATCATAGTTTTTCCTTTGCCCAATGTGTTATTTTGTTGATTTGTTCTTTTATCTACAATTCCATCCAGGAAAACACAATGTTCAGCTTTTGTATCCTTAGCTCTCTTAGGTAACAGTTATGGAGAATGTCCTTGTTTTTGATAACCTTGAGGAATAGTAGTCCTACATTTTTGTAAGTTGCCCTCAATTTGACTTTGTGTGATATTTTCATGTAGTAAGTTTAGATTATGGATTTGGGAAAGAAAAATCACATAAGTATATTATTCATTTTTTATCTAAATTTAGTTTTGCTTTGAGATAATCATCAATTCATAAATCAGCACGTGACAAAGGGGAAGGTGGGCCAGTGGATGAAGTATTTACTGAACAATCATAAGACCTATGTTTGGATTCCTAGAACTCATGCGAAAAGCCAGGTATGGCCGGGGACTTCTGTGACCTCAGGCCTGGAAGGCATCACTGACCATCCAGAATAACCAAAATGTTAATACAGGCACAAACATTTTTCTTCTACCTGACTCTGTTTCTCTAGCCATTTATTTAAACAGTATTATATCTTTAATATATGGGGTTATAATACATTTTTGCTTTTGTATTCCCACTCTGGTTATTGAGAACTCCTTTTGGCTGTTTACTAAAGTCATTTATCCTGGGAACTTCTTTGTTTTCTAGCACTGTGAGATGTTTCATGATTTGATATATTATTGCCCTGAGTTCTAACACCCAGAGGAGGCTGTCTCCTTTTATTGAAGACTGATAGCAGAGATCAAGACCTGGATACCTTCTGTGTTCTTTCTCCTCATATATCCTTGTAGATTCACCCAGTTTGAATACAGATCTGCTTATATACTCATGACGATGGTTAGTTTTGCCTATGCATTTGATTCTCTCTGAAGTGTCTAGGGAAGAGTTCATACTGATGCCTCTGTATTTACTCATGGTCTCTTCTTGCCTTTGTCCTTGTTTACGTGCCATTTCTACCTTCAGAGGTAAGATTAGCAATGTCTTTTCTGCCATCTCTTCTCTATTTGTTAAATTTTTTAGCCTCAGTACATCTGTAGAAAAGTCTTAGGATTTCTAACTCATACTTCCATGAGACACAACTTTATCAGTTATGACATAACTGTGATTTGTCTGCCCAATACCTATTTTACTCTGTGGATTTCAGTAAAATTGCTGTTTCGAAGTGATGTAATCCAGAAGCTTTTCCAGTAAAGTTAGTTCAATATTCTTTTGGAAACAGTATATTTCTTTCTGGAATTCCCTTACTCTTGCTTGATTTCATTTTTCATACACTTATTTTTTTGTTACAGAGTTTCATGGGTGTTACAATTGTGTTATCTGTATTTCAAATAATAACAGTAACATAAATATTTTTTAAAAATTTTTATTGGTTATTTATTTACATTTCAAATATTCCCCTTCCTGGTTTCCCTTCCAAAAACCCCCTATCCCACCCCCTCGCTCTGCTTCTAAGAGGGTCCACCCACCCACTCCTGCCTCACCACCCTACATTCCCCTACAAAGGGGCATCAGACCTTCTCAAGACCAAGGGTTTCCCCTCCCCTTGAGGCCAGATAAGGCCATCCTCTGCTACATATGCATCTGGAGCCATGGGAACATACACATTTTTAAGTAAACTTAAATCTTCTCTTTCTGGTCTGGTGAAATACCTCAGTAGATAAAGGCACTTGCTATCAAGTCTGATGACCAGAATTTGATCTCCAAGATCCACATGGTATAAGGAGAAGACTGACTTCCACAAGTTTTGCTTTGATCTCTACCTTTGGACTATGGTACATGCATGTGTGTGTGTGTGTGTGTGTGTGTGTGTGTGTGTGTAATTATTTATGAATTAATTAATTAAACCTCCTTCTTCTCTAGTACCTCTTTCCAAATCCTTATCAGCCAGGAATGTACAGGAATCCTGTAAGCTTCTTCATATAAATTGAACGATTCATGTGCAACTTCTTGATTGGTCTTCATTTGTCTTTGTGTTGTCTAACACAATAAGAGTAACAATCTTCTTCGTTCATCTTTGGTCATTCATAAGTATCCTGTGTCCACTAACAATGCTCTTCCATCATTGAACTGAATAACACCCATTGCATGAATCCCCATTACTTATCTGCCTGATAATTGAAAGACATCTTAGTGACTTCTTCTACTAACTAAGATTGCTAAGGATGTTTGTGCCTACATTTTCAAATCATTGTATGGCTCAACCAGCAGGAGAATAAGTGGAACTGGGTTGTAAGCCTATGTTTGACTACAGAGAGTATTTTACAGCTTTGTACAAATGTTTGCTAACCTTTCCTGCCTTTGGGCTTGTATCTATGCTTTACCTTCTGCTTGGAGGCCTCTACCCACCTTTGTTTTTAAACTCATTCTTCCACCCACTTCTTCCTTACAAACACCTCCCAACAGGTCATCTTTTCTTTCATATCATCACCTTCTTCTTTATGTTAAATTAGAGATGGTCCTGTGTAATATCCTCAGTCATACATGACTGTATTTTATTTTTGCCACAATTTGCCATTCCTTACAAGTAAGAAATCCTTTCTTTAATATGAAGTAGACAAAAGGATCATTTTGGCTGAGACTGGGAGATGATATCACTGAACTCCTGCAGTTAACTGGGATCTTTCCTTGGTGAGGTTGGTGTTGAGGCCTCAGTCTCTCCCAGGCACTCAGAGAGGGGGTAGTAGAAAGATATGTAAGAGTTAGGAATATAAAAATGTCTGGAAGAGACTTAGGAGCTGGCTCAGGCAGTAGAGCATCTGCTACGCAAGCACAGAGATCATCATAATTCAGTCCCTAGGATCCACCTAAAGAGCTAGGCACAGCATCACATGCTGTGCACTGTACACTGGGAAGACTGAGGCAGGAAGATCCTAAGAGCTTACTGGCCAGTCTAGCTAAAAATAATCAATCAGTAACAAAGGAATAGAGAAATGAATTCATGATTAAGAGTGTGAATCACTCCTGCAGAGTACCCTGATTTGATTCTTAGAACCCACAGTGAGCAGCTCACAACCACCAGTGATTCCAGTTTCAGGTGATTAAACTGCCTTTTCTGGTCTCCACACCTCTGCATTCATGTACATATGTGCACAGACACACATGCATACATATAATTCAGTTTAAAAAATATTTTGGAAAAGAAAACAGGACCAAAAATCTCCAAAGCATCCCAAAGGAGCAGCGTGTTAAGAGACCGTAATCAATGTAGCTTGTCTGTGTGTATTTTATTTTGCTATTTTTTTCCTGATGCAGTGATCAGTTGAACTTTAAACCAAATGATCTGTGCATTCATCTTAAGCACAGATGCCAAAGAGACTGTGTTCAACTTTGCAAGTTGAGTTTTGTAGGAACAGAGGGGAGAGAAAAGTTGCTAGCACTCACTAACAGGAAAAAAGAATCAGTCTAAGAATCTATCTCCCATTCCTAGAATTTCTGAGAAGATCTGGAACTCTTGCTTTGAGAATACAGTGGAAGACTGCTCAGTCAGTAAAGCACATAAGACCTAAATTCAGTTCCCAGAACTTGGATAAAAAATATACATGAGGCTCTATTCCCAGCATCCATATGGAATCTCACAACCATCTGTAACTCCAATTCCAAGTGATTCAAGCCTCTGCACATGCACACGGCATGCACATGGCACAGAGATACATACAAAATACTGATACAAATAAAAGCAACCCCAGGCATGGTAGTGTGCTCATCCCAGGGCGGCTGAGGAAGGTGGATGGGGATTCTTTTGCAAACTAGGTTAGCTTATTTTCCAACCTCCAGGCTCTTGAGAGACTCTGCCTCAAAAAATAAACTAAGTGAATGGTGCTTGGGGAATGACATCCAAGGTAATCCTTTGATCTCCAGATATGAACAGAGAGGAAAGAGACACAGAGAGACACAGAGAGACACAGAGAGACACAGAGAGACACAGAGAGACACAGAGAGACAGAGACACAGAGAGAGTTGTACACAGACCCAGGGTCTATGGGACTGGTGTTCCAATCTGCATAATCTTTGTATCACTTTCATGGGGAGGAAAATCAGGATCCATAGCAGATTTTTTGGCACAAGTTCTCCTAGAGGTATTGGCACAAGCTGAAGCAGGTGGTTCTTTTCCCTCTTTTTCAATGTTTCCTCTTTTTTCTCTGATGCTAAATGAGCAAATGAAAATCCCTAGACAGTCAATCAAACTCCAGTTAGCAGAGAATGTGAAGGTTACCACATTCTGACACAAACTGTATTCCACAATGATAAAACAGGCTGATCTGCATTGTGCCAAGTCTAATCTCGCTAATCAATTATTGATGGCCAGGAGAAGTGATAAATGGCCTGCCAGCAAGAAAATCAGACTGCTTCAGCTCTGACTGGCAATAGATGATGAGATTTTCAATACACACAATGAGACCTTCCCAACATGCATGATCAGACCTCTCTGTTGATAATCAACACCACAGAGCTCACCTGAAGGCTACAGGCATTTTCAATTTAATAATACACGTAGGTTTCTGAAGAACAATTTAAAATTAGTTATGTGAAATGATATTCTTTCTTTCCAATTGCATTATAGGAATAAATAGTGGCAGAGTCAAAAGTATGTCTAGAGGGATAAAGAGAATGCTCAGTTGTTAAGATCCTTTGCTGTTCTTGCATAGGACCTGAGTTTGGATCCCAGCATTCTTCCCTGGTTCACAACAGTCTATAACTCCATCTCCAGGGGATCTAGCACTCTCTTCTGAAATCTTCACGGACATGCACATATACTTGAACTTACACAACACACAATTGAAAAATAAATCTTTTTAAAATTAAAACATGTTTGAAACACTGGGGAAGGCTGAGGTTGAGAGGGTAGAAACTTTAGCTACAGTCCCTAGTGCCAAAACAACAATAAGAACGCTGGCAATAATAATTCTTTGAAAGATAGAAGATGAGAACAAGAGTGTAAGTCTAGTTTTTTTCCTTCCTTCCTATGACACTGTGAACAGATTTCAGTTTTCTGTGCCTGGTTCATTTGTAAAAATAAGGACAATGATTTAATAAGGTGAAGTCTGAGACCCCCCACATGTCTTATGTAAGATGTGACTGAATAAGAGTTTTCAGTTATTCTATTGCCCTTGGGAGGGCACGCCCACTTATTGACTTATCAGAGATGTCTGAGCATAAGAATTACCTATAGCTAGCTGAGTGGTGGTGGTGCACTCCTTTGATCCCAGCACTCAGGAGGCAGAGGCAGATGGGATCTCTGAATTTGAGTCCAGCCTGGTCTACTTAGTGAGTTACAGGACAGCCAGGGCTACATAGAGAAACCAACCAAAGAGAAAACCAACCAAGCAAACAACAACAACAACAAAAACCCCAAAAGAGTTATCTGTAGTATTAGTGGAAAGATGAACTTTAACTGTAAACACTTCTAAGTACCAAAAGAAATCTACTGAATGTCTACAGGGAGGACTGGAGGCCTGCATTTCAGTTATAACCAACAGTCCTTCTGATCCTCTGTCAAGTTTGGGAAGTGCCAGTTCACAACTCATGTAACTTTGCAGTTTTTCTTAAATGTTTTACTCTACCACACTGGATACAAAGTTCCTGTTGCTTCTTACAGTTTCATTTTTCTTCTTGTGTAGTAATTTCTTTCTTTCTTTCTTTCTTTCTTTCTTTCTTTCTTTCTTTCTTTCTTTCTTTCTTTCTTTCTTTCTTTCTTTCTTTCCTTCCTTCCTTCCTTCCTTCCTTCTTTCTTTCGTTCTTTCTTTCTTCCTTCCTTTCTTCCATCCTTCATCTCTCTCTCTCTCTCTCTCTCTCTCTCTCTCTCTCTCTCTCTCTCTCTCTCTCTCATTTACTTGTGCATTTTTGAAAATTATGGGTTAGCGCACTAAAGACCAGGAGAGGGAATTATTTCCCTTGGAACTGTAGTTACATACAGTTGGGAGTCATCTGAGGAGAGTGTTGGGAACCACTCTCAGCTCCTGTGTAAGAACAAGAACCCTTATTCTCTAAGCCATCTCTTTAGCATGCAAATTTCTGAATGTCTGCATATCTATGGATTCAGTTAAGTGGCAACCTTCCTCTTGCTTGTAGAACTATAGGTATCTTTAGCAGCTCAGCATCCTCTAACTTTCTAGTCAGCATCCAGAAGGTCAGATGGAATACATGCAGACACTGGAGATGTAAAGTCTGGAATAGGAAGAAGTATGTAGGACCAGATATAATCTCTAAAGCAGATTTGCAGGAGGGGCTGTATCGCCTTTTCCTATCTCCTTACTTTCTTGTGCTTCCTCTCAAATACTGAGAGTTAGATAGGGCATATAAAATAAAAATGTATATTAAAACAGTGAGAATTAAAATCAGTTATGAATTTAGACATCTGATCTTTTTAGTGTGGTGCTTATAAACTATTTGAAAATATTGTGACTGATTGCATTAGTTATTTTTCTGGTTGTCATGACAAAATGTCTGAAAACATCCCTTAAGGAAGGAGGAGTTTATTTTGGCTCATCATTTGAGGCTACACACACTTATGGTGGGTAAGGATGGCAGCAGGAATGTGATGGCGCTGGTCACCCTGCATTGCCAGTCATGAAGCAGAGAGTTGAATGCCAGTGCTGAGCTCACTTTCTCCTTTGTACGCACTCTAGAACCCAGCATATGGAGCCATTTTGCCCACATTTTGCAGCAAGACTTACTGCCAAAATTAATAGAATCTAGAAAATTCTTCAAAGATATGCTTTTCAGTGGCCTTAGATATTGTTGAGTTGACCATTTGCTTTAAGTATCATGTCCAGAATGTCCTCACAGTTTCCGCAGTTTGTTTGCTTTGCTTTTTTGTTTTTGTTTTTGTTTTTTTTTCATATTTTTAGAAATGGATTGTAAGCATTGTAAGCATTGGTATGTTTGGGGTAAGAGTCTTTCTTCTCCTCTTTTTGATCAAGGAAACAATGCATGTGACAGGTTTGAAATGGCCCTGGGAAGCCATTTCATATATGTCTACATGTTCTGGCTCGTGTGGTGTGTGTGTGTGTGTGTGTGTGTGTGTGTGTGTGTGTGTGTGTGTGTGTGTGTGTACGTGAAAAGTCAATGCCAGGTGTCTTTCTTAATTTCTCTGTTCTACTTTGCTTTCTGTTGCTCTGATAAAACACTGATCAAATGTGACCTGGTCGAGAATGGATACATTTTATTTTACACTTCCAACTCACAGTCCATCACTGGAAGAAGTCAGGGAAGGAACTCAAGCAGGAATTTGAAGGCAGGACTATATGCTATTCTACTCAACTTTACTTCTGACCAGGGAACTCTCTCATAGCAAGGAAGAACTTACCTTGCTGGCTCACTCATAGAATTTTGCTTACTTAGCTTTCTTGCAGAGGCCCGCACTATCTGTCTAGGGTAGGGTGCTGCTCACAGAGGGATGGTCTCTCCTGCATCAATTAATAATTAAGACAATCTGCCACAGATATACACACAAGCCAATCTGATGTAGGTGATCCCTCAGTTGAGGCTTTCCTATCAGACAATTATAAGCTATATCAAATTGAGAATTAACTTTGACCTTATTTTCTGAGATACAGATTCTCACTGAACCTAGAGATCACCAGTTCAGCAAGAATTCTGGGCAAGTGAGCTCCAGGGATGCCTTTGTCTCTGCCTTCCCTGTTCCCTGCTGTGGGATTACAGGCATTTGCCATTGGGTCTGGCTTTTTGTGTGGGTTTGGGGGAATGCAAACTTAGTTCCTCCTGTTTATACAGCAAGTGCTTTAACCAAGAAGCTACTTTCCCATCTCGAGGAGAACATTTTTAATGCAATATTAAAAAGGTCATAAAGATGTTGTTTAGCAAGGCTGACCACAGAACAAATGGATTGGTTCTCTAATCCTGCATGGTTTTAAGGACCATGAAGTTAATACCAATGACCTTGAAGTTATAGACAGAAGCTTAAGCTTTAGAAACCATTGAAGTGAAATGATGGAAAAAAAACCTTACATATTAAAAATTATTTTGATGCTCTTATCTAAAAATAACAGCATGTGCAGAAATGTCAGTCTCATAACGTTTTAGAAAGGGAGAAAAGCTTTGAAAATTATAAAAAATTCATGATGTAAAATTTATTTCTGTCTTCTACTGAAAGACCCCCGAGCTGGGGAGACCCTCGCTCAAATCTCGGGATGGCGCGACCCCCCAAGAACTCACGAAAGACCGTCCTTGCTGCAATCACACGAGGTTTAATTCGGGGGCGGGGCGGTGAGAAGACCAATGCATTGGGGTCGAACCCGTAACCTACGCAGAGGCAGAGGGGTTCGGCCCCGAGCAGTTGAAGTC
>CM052711.1:64956732-65024735 GCA_028551405.1 Uromys caudimaculatus | reverse complement strand
TAGGTGGGAGGAGGAATTCCCTCACAGAGGCGGGGAGGGGGAGGGGACACGGGGGTTCCAAAGAAAAGGGGAATCATCGGAAATGTAAATAAAATATCAAAAAAAAAAAAAAAAAAAGATGCCAAAGATGCCATTGTTAGTTTAATATAATTCTCTTCTTACTTTATCTCTATAGGCAGTAATTATTTTTAATTTACTGTATGAAGGTACATATTTACAGTGTTCTGTGTGATACTCAGTGCATGCTAGCCTTTGTATAATGTTCATATTTGGGTAAACATAGGTATTTCCTCAAACATTATTTCCCATGATGAAAAACTTTAGTGTACATTCTTATAGCTTTTGTGGAAATATATTTGATATTATCTATAGTCACTAGTTGTGTAATAGTTTGTGAGAATTTCTTTTTCTCTCTTAGATTTCCACATTTTATTTGGAAAAGTAGAAATACAGTCACTATAATTACCAGCAGAATCTATGTAATAGCTTGGGTATTGTCTTGGTTAGGGTTTCCATTGCTGTGAAGAGACATCACAGCCAAGGCAATTCTAATAAAGGACATTTAATTTGTGATGGTGTACAAGTTCTGAGGATCAGTCCATCATCAGCATGATGGGAAGCATGGCAATTTCTAGGCAGGCATGGCCCTGGAGGAGCTGAGAGTCCTACATCTTGTTCCAAAGACAACCAGAAGACTGTCATCCAGGCAGCTAGGAGGAGGGTCTCATTGCCCATCCCGACAGTGACACACTTCCTCCAACAAGGCCACACCTACTCCAACAAGGCCATCCCTACTAATAGGGCCTCTTCTTGGGCTAAGCAAATCCAAACCACCACAGGCACCCTGTGTTAGAAGAAACTGAGTGTTTTTTATTTCCCTAGTATGCTCAGAAACAGGCTAGTAATGCCACTATCAATTGTTCTTTGACCTTTAAAACATATAGTTCATATTTTTACATCATTAATTTTACATCCTTGTACTGTTTTGTTTTAAATGTCAATTACAAAATCAAACAACAACAATAACAAAACTCTACAATCATCGGGGCAAACAATGTCAGTTGAGGAATTAGCTATATCAGTTTGGCCTATGAGCATGTTTTACGAGATTTTCTTGAATATAAGTGTAAGAAGATTCAGGCTTATGCTCCTGAACACTACAAGACAAGAAAAAGCCAGCTGAGTACAAATAAGGAAGCAAGCAATGGTTGCTTCTTCTCTTTCAGCCTTTGACTATGAATGTGGCATGTTTAGTTTGCTTGAGTTCATGCTTTGATTGCTTTGAAGTGATGGACTATAATACGGAACTTAATGGACCCATGGTTCGGACCACATATGTGGCAGAGGAGGGCCTCATTGGCCATCGGGGGAGAGGAGAGGCCCTTGGGCCTGAGGGTGTCAGAGGCCCCAGTAAAGGGAAATGTCAAGGTGGGAATATGGGAATGGGTAGGCAGGTGTGTGGGAGGTGGAATTCCCTCATAGAGATGGGGAGGGGGAAGGGATAGGGGGTTTCCAAAGAGGAGACATTGGAAATGTAAATAAAGTATCAAAAATAAAATAAAATAAAAATTAAAAAACAAAAACAAAAAAAAGACAACTCTTTTTATTTTCAGTTGCCTTTTCTCAGGATATTTTATCCCAGCAACTGGAAAGGAGACTAAGATGACTCCTTAACCTTAGAGGTGAATAGTGAAAGTAATGCAGGTCATATTATGATGTAGTTTACTTGCGATGTAATCAGAATCGCTGGGTATAAAAACTGGCATGTTAGAAACTCAAATTGTGTTTTGAGTGAAGATTTCATTTATGGTGTACATAATTAAACAGGATGTATATAAATTATTTTTAGTTATTTCTAATGTTAAAAATTTCAGGGATTCAAAGTTGTCAGCTCACTTTTTTCTTTTAGCTTCCCTTTCCTAGTTTTTGCCTCACTCCCTCTCACCTGTTTTCTTACCTCTGTTGTATTCCCATGATAAGTGGCCATCTCTATTCTTCTTTATGGTGCCTTTGTGTCTAAGACATTATAAATTCTCAAGCTCAGCATCCACTTGAGAAGCTGAGACAGGGGGATTTTCAGCTGGGCTGCATAGGGAGAGTTTGTTTGATAAATACAAAACAAACAGAGAAAGTCAGAGATTTGTATTTCAGCCAAAGGCTTTTGCTTTGACCAGGGAACATGGCCAGCTAGGATTCCTTGGTACAAAAGAGATATGTCACTGATGTTCACAGGCCCTGGGAAAGGATTTTCATTATTTTTGTTTGGCTTATAACCTCACTGTAGAACCAATCATGACCAGGAAGCTGGGCTCCTATGATTGTTTCAGCCTTGCTTAAAGAAGATCCATGCAAGAATAGAGTCATATATCCCCAAATAAGAAAGAATACAAAAAGTTAAAGACAAATATACCTCCAATAATGTTCATGCTAGGACTGAGAGATAGCTCAATGGGAAAGAATATTTGTTACACAAATAAAAGAATCTGCTTTTAAATTTCTAGCACCCACATAAATAGTCAGGCATGACTATGCATGCCTATAACCTCAGGGCATGGCTGTGGCTTACTGGGTGCCAATCTAGCTCCAGATTCAGTAAGATAAACTATTTTTAAAACATAGATAGAGGAAAATAGAGCAGGAACCCTGATTCCTCTATATGTCTTCAAGGATATGCGTGTACACACACACACACACACACACACACACACACACACACACACACACACACACAGAGAGAGAGAGAGAGAGAGAGAGAGAGAGAGAGAGAGAGAGAGAGAGAGAGAGAGAGAGAGAATGTTCATGCTAACATTCAAATTAGAGCTTGAGGTCTCACAAAGCCAGGAGTAAAATAATTTCTGTTGAAAACTGGAGCATGATTACATTTTATTACTTTTGTGTTCCATCCCAAATGCTTTCTTGTACTGAGATGATGGTCTACAGCTCACAGAGAACCAAGGTATAAGACAGCCATGGGGTTCACATTAAACCTCAGCCCCCTACCTCCTCCTTTGCCTCTCTTTTGAATGAACTGCATTCTGTCTTTGTATTTTTAGCTCTCCCTCCTCCTAGCTTGAATACTGACCTCTTTGTTTTGAAGACAATTTGTACAGTATCAGCGTTCTGACTTTTCTTCCATTGTTTGCTGTTTACTACTTCTTTACAGAGACAGAGAAGAGGAAGCTCTGGAAAGTGTTGTGGCCCGATGGATGACTGGAACAATGGCTCTCCATGCTGGAGGGAAAGCTTCCAGAGAGAATTCAGATCCAGACAATGATGGCACGGATGACAATGCAGACAATTTCAAATGCTTTTCAACGGGAAACCAGTCATTGTTTGAGATCAAACAAGAGAACATGCACTGTTGTCTGTGAGATTAATCAGGCTATGGCAAATACATCATATTTTGGGACAACAGAGATTGATTTTCAGTGATACTGAGAGAGATCTGGGGTTGTTTGGAGAAAAGTGGAAGCACTAGAAATGGAAGAATAAAGAAAACTTGCTTGAGAATTGGAAAAGATTTCCTAGGAGTACCATGAAAGATGCACCTTGCTTCTATATGACTCTTAGTCTACACTTTCATATATGTACATTTGGAGAAGAAGAGATTGACTTTTCCTTCATCCTATTTTTTCTCAGCCACTGTGGCTGTGCTCCTAAAGGAGCCCATTCTTGGGCTCCTGAAGGAGAAGAATTCACAGGAGGGTATGTGTAGTCAAGCTTTATTTCAGCAGGTGCAAAAAAAAAGAAAGGGAAAGAAAAGAAAAGAGAAAAGAGAAGAAAAGAGTAAGTATGTCTTTTGAGTACAGAGTAGGCCCGCCCAGGGCTTTCTCCAGTACCTGGACAGCCAAGCCTTGAGATGCCATTTCTCATCTCCTTGCCCAAGGTGGTCTGGGGATGGCTTCCTTCCTTGAAGAGGTAGATGTTTCTTACTCATAATTCAGCATGTTACAATTAGATGTTTTACATGCAAGTGTTGAGAAGTTTACTACCAGAATAAGTTGGACTTTGGTGTTAATTGGTTCCTTCTCTGGGGAGAATGGACATTTCTGTTTCCCAAGAAACAGTGACACAATACAATGAAGAAGCAAAATTATAGTTAAACTCCAAATGGGAGGAAGACTAGATTCACTCCTATTCTCTCCAGATATGCAAACAGAAGTGAGTCATGAAGTGAAATAGTTTGCTATTTCTTTTTAAGTGTCAGGTGTTAAATACATGAGTTTTAATGAGCTTATCTTCAATATTCTCATGGTTACAATATTGCATGCATTTATGTTTAAATTCACAGTGATCATTTTACTAGTTGAGCTTTTTAAAGATAGAGTCTCACATGTACTAGTACAGCCTTGAACTCCCTTTGTTGCACAGGTTAGCTCTGATTTCAGAGCTTCCTGTCCTGACCATGCGTGTATAGGTGCAATGTTTTGGCTACCTTATTGTCCTCTTTTGTCTACCAGCCTTTCCCACCCTAATCCCTTCCAACTTCCCAAAACTAGGTAGGAGAGGAAGAAGGTTAGAGGGGAAAGGAGACTTAGATCTCTTTAAACTACTCCCTGCTGTTTAGGGATGTCCAGTTTCTAGAAGCAATTCCAATCTTCCTAGGAAGGATATCTTTATTCAGCAACCGATAATCCTGCAACCAGAAATCCAGCAACAGTAACAGCAGAGGTCACCAACAACAAGGACCAGCAGCAGCAGGGGGAGCAGCAGCTGCCACAGGCCCTCTCAGCGCTTTCACATTTATACCCTCTCAAAAGTCTCCAGAACTCCAAATTATAACTTTCTGCAACTGAGAAAAATCATTCCCTTCCTAGAGGATGAGTTAGTGACTGTGGACAATCTGAAGCAGCCCCATATCCCACATCTGGGATTAAAACAAAAACATAACCACATAACATAACTAGGGTTTTAAGAAACCCAAATTCTCACTATACTTGAGTGCTGGGATTGCAAGTTTGTGCTACCAAATCAACTTTATGAGTACTGAATACCTGGGGTTTTATGTATGGTCGACAAACACTCTAGCAACCGTGCTACATACCCACTATTTGCTGAGTTTTCAATGAAGGTTGTCAAGTTAGTGAGCATATTGAGAACAAACCCCCCCACCCCCAACTAATGACCAGTTTAGAGCACTGAGCATTTTACTTTGAGCTATTGGGTAAGTGCTAATCCCTGCTTTCTAGCAGGTCTCCATTCTTTTCTGTTATACTTCTGCCTTTTACTTGTTACTTCCACCATGTCCATGACACGTGGCTTACCCCTGGGCCTTGCCATCGTCATCTAGACCATCTTATTTCGTGTTTATGGCCGTCATAGCCTTGCTTGCTTTTGCGCAAGCTCTCGGAGCATCTCTACTGCAGAGTTGTCCTTTTTATCTTCCTACATGCTGGAAACAATTTCTGCAGAAGCCTATGTGGCATTTCTACAACTACTACTTCACAAGGACCTTTCTCCAGAAAGTCCTTTCTCCAGAAAGACCATTCTGGATCTCTTTACTTAAAATAACATTCTTGTCCTTTTGAATATCCTGCCTTTATAGGTTAAAATAATCAGCAATTTGGACTTTCTGAAATAGCTGATCTATTGATTTGAGGACTGCTGTTCTATTGACACTGTGATGAATGAAGCATGGAGAAGGATAATTCACATACTAAACAAATAGTCAGTGAATTGTCACAGGGTATTTGATCACACTTTGAACCCCAGGATTGGGTTATTTACTGGGAAAAACTGGTTCTAATTGTGCTGTGGCTCAGCCCTAGCACACACCTTTAATCCAAGAGCTTTCTGCTTATTGCAAACAGTATTGAATAAAGTCAGCCACAGGTCAAGAGACAGAGCAGCAACCAGTTGACAAGGAGTGAACATAGGATAAATGATAGAGAATAAGATGAAGTCAGGAGGATGGATAGAGAGACAGACAGGAAGTAGAAGGGAACATTTAGTTTGAGGGGTTTTGAGACAATGTGCAGAAGTTGATATCCTCCTTTGGGGATATCAGCTGAGGAAAGTCAGCTGAGTGCTTTCTTTGACTCTGAGTTAGCAGACTTTCACCCCAGCATTTGGCTCCCAAGTCTTTATTGGTAAAGTCAAACATTTGAGATTTTGTTAAATTCAGTGTGAATGACTGAGCAAATTGATATCTATGTTAAACATGTAAGACATGTGCTGTTTTCTGCCTTGTTTGGATACAGAAATGTGATAGTTTGAATGCAAGCCATTCTCATTCATATTTGTGCCTGTCCATAAGCTCCTAGATTTGAATCCTTAGTTATCAGAGAGTGGCATAATTTTAAAGAAATAGAGGTATGCTCTTATTGGAAGAAGTGTGGCCACTCAGGTTTTCAAAAATCCAAACCAGGGCTAGTGGCTTTCTCTTCCTGCTGCCTATGGGTCCAGATGTAGAACTGGCAGCTACTTCTCTATCACAATATTTGCCACCTGTCACCATGTTTCTTACCATGATAATGGATGAAACCTGACAAATTGTATGCAAGCTCCAATTAAATGTTTTCTTGTACAGGAGTTATAGTGATCATGGTTTCCCTTCATAGCAAACAGCACTGACTAAGACAAGAAATGTTGGAGTGTCTTTGAAACCAGTAAAGTCTTTCTCAGAATTTAAGGTACACGAAACTCAGTCACCATCAAAGTTAACCCTCGCTAGTGGCTTTTGAATTTTCATTTATGAATTAAAGAAAGAAACTCATGGACCACAGAGGATGAGATTTAGAGAGGAGTTTGTTATAGATTAATAGGTGAACTTAAGAGAGAGGGAGAGAAGAAAGGAAAGAGAGGGGTGAAAAAAGGATGAGAGAGAGACAGAGTGCCCAGAGCACAGGACAGAAGGGGTTCCAGGAAATAAGGGGTCATTGAGCTGCTAGTACTGGGGCTTGTTAAAAGGCTTATGGAAGAAATTGTGGTAAAGAATAAAGATAAGGATACACTGATCAGCCCTGTTGGCCCAAACAGGTGTCCAGGTGCCTTCATTCTCCCTCAGTCACACAGCCACATGAGCCTTTAGACACAGGGGTACTTCCTTAAAACATATTAAAGAAATGTAAACCAGGACTCTTTTCTGGTATTGCTGGTCCCAGCAAGGACATCCTCAGAACTGCTGTTTAGGAGCTATGCCCTAGCAAATTGTTTTCTATCTCCTCTTCGCATCAGTTTTATCCCAGGGGTTTCTAAACCTCAAACCTGCTTCTATTTTATCATATTTTATGGTGAGTACTATCAGAGATTGAAGTTCTTTTTACCCCTTTACCTCTGTCATCGTAACTAGAAAAACTAAACAGTTAATGTTACATCTAAAACAACGTTGAACCACAATCTTACTGAAAACCCAAAACAAAGATTTCCCCATTTCTTGTGCTTTTTCTTCTATGGTGTACATGTACCTAAGAGAATGACAAATAGGTCAAAGATAAAACCACGTGCTTTCTGAGTTGGGATTAATTTTTATACTGGACATCAATAGTCTATGTGGCTCTGGGGACTGAGCTGAATGTTCAGCTTCTATGTCTGGTCCTCTGATGGGCTTGTTGGGTGACCTTTGGATGTTTAATGAATTACCATGGAGACAAGAGTATGGCAAAGATTGATGATACCAACTCTACGTATGAATGACTCCTAAATCCTTGGACAGAGGGATATTCCATTTCCTGTCTCATATTTAATGGTTTTCTATTATTAAATAACCTAGAAGAGAGAAATCTACTTCTGGCAATGACAGAGAAGATTCTATCAATGACTTCTTGTGCTGTCCACAACTATAGACATTATATAACGAGAAGTTTACAAAGTAGCTATCAAAAAACAGCAGAGCTGGAGCCAATATTTTCAGAATAATCTCCTAAGGATAAGGGAAATATATTTAGCTGATCCCAGAGTCTTCTAACACCTTTGTATTTAAGACCCTTGCCAAGTTTTATTTTATGCAGGACTCCAGGTGGCAGATTATAAGCTAAAAATATAAGTACAGTGTTTGTGATTGCATGTCACTAGAGAGAAAAATAGAATTATGTGCCAACAACAAAAACAAAATGACAGCATTGGATTTTCAACATAGACTTCTTTGGTTTATCTTTTTTTACCTGCCAAATTAAAAAGAAATTCTCTCCAAAGAAAGATAATACCATGTAGAATTATTTTGTGTTTACAAACACACCTTTAATTCCATGAACGTTACTTAAACATGAAAGCAAGCCAAACCAGATTGCCCAACTCCAAGAGACAGACACTGATTTAAAAAAGCACATGATCTAAAGGCTGTGCTTCTAACAATATAAGCATTTTGAGTGATTTTATAATTTTCTAAGCAAGTATTTTACTTGACTCATGATTTCAAGGCATTTTCTACAAGTCAATATCCTTTTCAGTCTCTTAAAAGTACTTTTGAAACAACAAAACATTTGATGTTTGATGGGGCCCAATTTACTAATGTATTCTTTAATCAATTATGCTTTTGATGTATTAAAAATCTTGCTAATTCAAGATAATATCATTTAATATATTTGCTTTCAAAAGTTTTGAAGTTTTAAATTCATTATATAGGGGTCTGAAGTGATGACTCAGGGATTTAGACCACTGACTGTTCCTCCAGAAGATCTAAGTTTGAATTCTAGCACCCATGTAGCAGCTCACAACCATCTCTAACTACAGTGCCAGGGGAGTTGACACCCTCTTTTAACCTCCTTTGGCACAAAGAAAGCAAGTGGTGCATAGACAAAGAGGCAACGCATCCATATATATAAAACAAAAATAAAATTAAAAATAAATCAGTTTCAAATTAAAATATAAACATGTAATTAATTTTTAGTAATTTATTGTATGATACAAGATATTGTTGAAATAAAAGGAGTGAATTAGAAAAAAATCTTTGAAGCTAATACATCAGGAAATATATATATGTGTGTGTGTGTGTGTGTGTGTGTGTATACATATATATACATATATATACATATATATATATATATATATGGAAGTACCCAAAAGAACAAATAATTTCTTTAATAACTGGGGAACAAAAACTGAAATCTTAGGTCTCAAAAAGAAGTATAAATGTCCTAAAAATACTTGAAAAATAATCTCTCTAACCCTGAGAAAAATACAAATCAAAGCTACATGCACTTTCTATTTTACACAAGTCATATAAACAACAAACAAGAAACAACAAAAACAACCAATGGTGAGAACCATGTATGAAAAACAAATAAAAGAATGGTGGAAGTGTGTGTGTGTGTGTGTGTGTATGTGTGTGTGTGTGTGCATGTGTGTATGTCTGTTTGTCTGTCTCTCAGTCTGTGTATTCCAGTTTTACTAAGCCCCGAAGTATACTGTATCCAAATTATCAAAATCAGTTTATAGTAAAGATATGACACACCCATGTTTAGTACAGCAGAATTCACTAAGTCCACGTTATAAAATCAATCTACATGCCCATTAAGAGATTGATAAACAAAACATGTATATGAATACAATGGGATACTGTGGAGCCAAAAATAGTAATAAAATCATGTATTTTACAAGAAAATAGTTGGAACTAATAGTTATTGTGTTATGCAAAATAAGCCAGAATCAGAAATGCATAACACGTGTTTCATCTCTAGTGATGCATCTGGAATTGTCAGAAACAGTTCAATAGTAGAATTATTTGGCAAGAAGGAAGCAGGTAGGAAGAGCAAGCAGTGGAAGCCAGAGGGAATATTAAAGAGGACTAACATTGGAAAGAGATCTACTGAAGATCTAGTTAGACCACTCTTGGGCATACACCTAAAAGATGCTCCACCATGTCACAGGGCAACGGGTTACACTATGTTCATAGCAACCTTGTTTGTGAAAACCAGAAGCTGGAATCAACCCAGATGTCTCACAACAGAAGAACTGACACAGAAAATGTGGTTCATTTGCACAATGAACTACTACTCAGCTATTAAGAATGAGGGCATCCTGAGTTTTGCAGGCAAATGGATGGAACTAGAAAATATCATCCTGAGTGATGTAACTCAGACCTAAGAGGACATGCATGGTATGTACTCACTAATAAGTGGATATTAGCCCCAAATTGTACAGAATACCCAGGATACAATCCTCAGAACTCAAAAAGGTTAACAAGCTGAAGTGCCCTAATGAAGATGCCTCAGTCTCACTTGGGAGGTAGAAGAAAGTAATCACAGGAGGGGGGAGGGAGGAACCTGGGTGAGAAAGGGGACAGAGAGGGGAAGAGGGCAATATTGTGTTGGGGGGGAACAGAACTAAAGCCATGAGAGCTAGCAGAAAGAACGGAACCAGGCAACCTCCGGAGGTAGGAGCTAGGGGGACCCTCCAGAATGCACCAGAGACCTGGGAGGTGAGAGACTCTCAGGACTCAAAGAGAGGAACCTTAGATGAAATGCCCCACAGTGTAGAGAGGAGCTTGTAGAGCCCACCTCCAGCAGAAAGATAGGACATCAATTGAGGGATGAGGTTGCCTTCCCACAGTCAAAAACTCTGACCCACAATTATTCCTGTCTGAAAGAACTACAGGGACAAAAATGGAGAAAAGCGTGAGGAAAAGGAGGTCCAGTGACAGGCCCAAAGCGGGATCCAGCTCAAGGGGAGGCCCCAAGGCCTGACGCTATTACTGAGGCTATGAAGTACTCACATAAAGGGGCCTATCATGACTGCCCTTTGAAAGACCCAACAAGCAGCTGAAAGAGTCAGATGCAGATATTTACACCCAACCAATGGCCAGAAACTGCTGACCCCTGTGGTTGAATTAGGGAAAAGCTGGAAGAAGCTGGGGAGGAGGGCAACCCTGTAGGAGGACCAGCAGTCTCAACTAACCTGGGCCCCCAAGATCTCTCATACACTGGACCACCAACCAGGCAGCATACACTAACTGATATGAGGTCCCCAATGCATATACTGCAGAGGACTGCAGGGTCTGGACTCAGTCAGAAAAGATGCACCTAACCCTCATGAGACTGGAGGCCCCAGGGAGTGAGGAGATTTGGTTGGGGCAGGGAGTAGGAACATTCCCGTGGAGACAGGGGTGGGAGGAGGAGGTATGGGATGTGGAATAGTCAGAGGGTGGACTGGAAGGGGGATAAAATCTGGAGTGTAAAAAAAGATTAACTAAAATTAAAAAAGGAAAATACATGAAACATGTGTATAAATGTGTCCCAATAAAACTCATACATAATTATATAAAAGAACTATCTGCCAAAAATATGCAGAGAATTCATCCCAGTTGTACAGCCAGTACCAAACAAATGGAGTCTTGCAAAAAAGTGTTATATCACATAATTCATTCATATGAAGTTAGCAAATAGGACAATGGCGTTATTATAAAAATCAGGAGTAATGATCCTCTGTATGAGGTGGGATAGCAGTTGGTCCAGTGATGAGCTGTGGAAGTGACAGAGAACTTAAGAATGTGGATAGTGTCATGGGAAGTTGGCTCCGTGGTTAAAGCACTTGTTGCTCTTGCAAAGCATCCAAGTTCAGTGCCCCATACGCACATGGAAGCTCTCAACTGTCGAGTCCTCTGAGAGAATCAGGCATGTGTGTGGTTCAGTATGTTCATGCAGGCAAATGTTCACCCACATACAATATGAATGAGTACTTCCTATAAAAAATGCAGATAACTCAATTTGGACGTCAGTGCTGATGGGCCCATTCATATTAATATAGGTATGTGGAGATTTCATTGAGCTGTACATTTATGACTTACACACTTGCTAAATGTGTGCTGAACTTAAAATAATATGTTTACTTCCAAATAAATATAAAACATAATGGCTTAATTTTGATTAATTTGAAATATTGGAATATTGAACATTTTATAACACAGGAAAATTTTATTTAAGAGTACTGTGTATTTTTTTCCAATTTATTTTAGAAAAAACTACTTCTAGACATATTTCTCCACATTGTCAAGGTCATATTTCTTGTGCATGATGTATTTTGTCTTCTGATTAATAAGACCAGAAAACAAATGGGAAGGCAGAGGCAGCACTCTCAGAAAACACACAACTAATATATTCCAATTAGTCTTAATGAACTTCAGAATATTAACTTCCCAGGCTTGTCTGTGTTTCCTTCTTAGGTTTATCGAAAGACATTCTAAAATAGACTATTTCAGAGCTTATCGTTGCTGAGAAAAATGTCTGTAGGTCTGACTGACGAATACATTTTTCATGCACTCCCTCAGGGACAAAACTCTGTTGCCACTGGGGACCAACTGAAAGAGGAATGAGGTAAGTAGGTTTGGTTTTAAGGCAGAAAATCACTAAATACAAAATAAATGGAGCTATCACGTGTGATGATGAATTGTGTTTGACACAACGGACTGATAACTTGGAGTGCAGTTGGCTCCCTCAGTCTTTTGGTGCTTAAATATTGATAATTAATTCAAACGTTTGTAAAACACTGGGTAGTAAAATCAACCAAATGATTATGTTTGTGAGGCAGAGCATGTGACTATCGATCTTTCCTCTAGCAGAGAATAGTTCTCAAATTGTAGGTTTAAAAGCATTTACAGTGGGCCAGTGTGATGAATTAGCAGGTAAAGGCATTTGCTGCCAAACGCATATGATTTGAGTTCAGGCCCCTAGCCTAGAATCCATATGGTGGGAAAAAAACTGACTCCCACAAGTGGATCTCCTGATCTCTGACTCAGTGTGTACAGACAGATGCACAGACATACACAAATAAATATATAAAAATATAGATATGGAAGAAGGTAGATAAAATCATAGTGTTATGTACATATGGTGCACATTGATAAAGATGTCTCTTTTTCTGCTAAGAATCCATCCATTTTTAGTTTATTTCTTTGTGTTTGTGAGCCTATATGAATGTGAACATATTTGTATGTGTTGCATGTGTGTGTACAAATGTCTGTGTGTGCTCACGTTTGTGGAGGTCACAGACTGATATTTGTTGTCCTTCTGGAATCGCTCCTCTTTCTTATTTTTTGAGACAGAGTCCCCCATTAAGACTGGAACTCGCTGGGCAGTGGTGGTGCACGCCTTTAATCCCACCACTTGGGAGGTAGAGGCAGGTGAATTTCTGAGTTCGAGGCCAGTCTGGTCTACAGAGTGAGTTCCAGGACAGCCAGGGCTACACAGAGAAAACCTGTCTCGAAAAACCAAAATAAATAAATAAATAAATAAATAAATAAATAAATAAATAAATAAATAAATAAAAGACTGGAACTCACCCTTTTGGGTAGGCTTGCTCATCCTTAAGCCCCAGGAATACGCCTGTCTCTGCCTACTTGTATGTTTCTGAACTATGGGCATGAGGTGCCCAAAAAGACCAGAAGAGGGCACTAGATGCCAACTGTTTTGAGCTACCAAAAGGTGATAAAAATTAATTTCAAGTCCTTTGTAAGGGTAGCCAATGGTCTTTTTTTATCCACTGAGCCATCTTTCCAGACCCTAAGTTACTTTTTGCTGATGTTGTAACTATAAAAGAAGGAGAAAATAAGTTGACTCCTTAAGACTACATAATTTTCATGAGATAAGGCTGAATTTGAATACAGGTCTGCCTCTCTCTTAAACCTTTACATTATTCCTGTCCATTCTTCACATGGGGAATGAAATACTAGATGAACGTGATTTACAGAATGGTGACACATTCAGGGCCCTGGAGACCTCAATTAAGTTGAATAGTCCTTTAATTAACCTGCAATGTACATTGTGCTCAGTGACTTTTATAGGCGGTCACTCTTAAAATCCAGGCCAGTGGTCCATTGTATAGAAGGATTCTAAATCAACCTATAAAAGTGCATCATGGGAAGTTAACAGAGTATTCAGCAAACTGGGCAGAATTGTACACACAACTTTAGAAATAACTAGGGATGCTAAATATTTATTTTCTATATTTTATTCACTGGAAGATTGTCCATGTAAATACCATAGGAATTGCTGAGCTGGAGTGGATTTGACATTTGCAAGAAGTGGTGCTTTAGAAAGCTGTGCCAGTGAACCCAGCTTCCTCAGTTTCCCAAGCTCATGGGTGGAGGATGGGACCTGGCAGCTTCTGTTTATAGCAGTCCTCTGCAAAGGGACAGCATTCCTTCTAACCTGAGCTCTGCTGGGAACAAATGATCTTCTTTTGCACTTTCCCATGCCTATTTATAAATGACAAGAGGAAGCAGTAGAAATTTGTAAAGGAACAAACAACAGGGGGTAGTAGGAAGCAAAACAACCAAACCACAGGAAAAGGAAGATAGAAAATTAATTGACCTTTCATTGATTTTATGGACACTAAAGTGTTTGTGATCAGTACCACAACCTGATGTACCCAGTGCAGTTTGGAGTATATGTGGTTGATTCAGAGGAGACGACAACCTCAGTGTGCTGTAGCTTTTATACCATCATTTTGTGTAGAAACTAAATAGTTTTGATGTTACAAATAGAGCTGGATTAGTAGATGCTTTCTCTTGTTAGTTCTGCATGGATATGAATTCCTACCTTCTCTCCTCCATGTACTGGTCAGGTTGCTCATACTGACATTTTGGTTGCTCGCTCCCCCCTCTCTCTTTCTCCTTTCTCCCTTCTCCCTCTTTCTCTCTTCCTCTCTCTCTCCATACCTACCTATCACTCATACGTTTTATTTATTTGACATCTTTAAAGCTAAAACTTCTGTTATTGTACAGAGTTATGATTTTGATGTCCAGCGTGGTTAGGTGGAGCCAAAGCATTTAGGTGAAGAAATCAAACTGAGAAGACTTTAGTGAAATTCACCAGCCTAGTACTGATAGCATTTAGTGGACACACAACATCCAATAATTCGTTGATTATTAAAAAGTGATTAGGAAACTTATGTATCAATGACAATCTGATACCTACCTAGAATTAGCCCATGGAAACAAAATAATAGAACTAAATAATCAGTTAGAAATTTGAAAACTTAAACTAAGGGTTTTAAATTGCTCTTCCTGACTGCAAATAAAAGAGATCAAACAGCTGCCCAAAAAGTTCCAATGATTATGCCTTTTTTGAAAATAGTTCAGCAAATGGCTAATATACTGTCATAATATAGGTAGATAGGTTATAGATAGATAGATAGATAGATAGATAGATAGATAGATAGATAGAAAGAAAGATAGATGGACAGATAGATATATTGATATATGATAGGAAAATGATAGATTCAGAGATAGATGATGGAAAACAGAAAGATGATAGGTAAATGGATAGGTGATAGATAAACAGATAATAGGCACTTAGATGATAGACAAATAACAGACAGATGAGAGATGACAGATAGGTAGGTGACTGGTGGTTAGATGTGGTAATAAGTGGTAGATAATAGGTGACAGCTAGATGATATATTGATGATTGCTTAACAGATCATAGATGGTGGATGAATGGACAGATAGACAGAAAGAGACAGATAATAATCTTCATTTGGTTTCTATTGCTGTGAGAAAACACACCATCTCCAAAATAACTCATGAAAAAGGGATAATTTCATCTAAGAACTTTCAGGTCACACTCCATCATTGAGGGAAATTAGGGCAGGAATTCAAGGTAGGCACTTTGTGGAAGGAATTGAAGCAGAAGCCATGGAGGAACACTGTTTACTAGCTTGAAGCCATGGAGGAACACTGCTTACTGTCCAACTCCTCATAAATTGCCCATCCTGCTCTCCTATACAATTTAAGAGCATTCGCCCAAGATTGGCAGAGCTTATAATGGCATGGACATTCCCACATAGAACATTAATTAAGAGAATGCTCAACAGATATGCGTATAGACTAATTTTATGGAAGCAATTTTTTTCCAGTTGAGTACTCCTCTTCTAGTTTGTCAAATAGACATAAAAATTCCCAACACCATAGTAGATTATGGATGGCAGAGAGACTGGTGATAGGTATATATATATTTTTATATATATATATATATATATATATATATATATATATATATAAAATAAATGTGTATATATATATATATATATATATATGGGGGTGTGTGTGCGCAGGCGTGTGTGTGTGTTATATTACATATATGTGTGTGTAGTTTACACACATATACCATATAGGTTTTTACATGTATATATGATGTATAAATACTTTACACACACTTTTACTTAAATTTTACAACATTTTTGTGTTATATCTGGGTGAAAATTCTAAGTCTACAACAACACAAAGAATAGACACTTTATTGAACGTTTGGCATTAGCGCTTACACTTCTGCTTTCTTCCCTTGAGTCGCATCTTATCCAGTCCTATAGAGCTCTCAGATGACTCTATTGTAGTAACGTTCTTTTCTGGATTCTTCTCTTCTGGGGATTATGGTCTTTCCATTCAATAGTAGTGAATGTGCCAGTTGAAGACAGGCAAAAGTCTTTTAAATCTATGAAGCGTACACCAAAACATGGATTAGAATACCTGCAAACACGTACTCATAGATTTTCAAACCTGACTGCTCTTGGATGATACAGGCCTCCATGATCAGAAAGTGGGCTTATTCATCCTGCTGCAATATGAGAACAACCTGCTACACAACCATATGAGCCTTGTTGTCAGCATGATCTCTCCCTGTGGCTCAGACTTATATTAGCACAAAATAATAATGTCAAGGAAAATTTATATCAATACTAAAAGGATAAATTATTTTTTCACTCTGCATTTCTGTCTCTAAACATCAGTATGTGTGCAACATGAAATAGAAGAAGTCAAAATACCAGCTTTTTCCTGTGGAAAATGGGACAAGCTTTTCCGATAAGGCAGGACTGCATACAGTTCTTGTGGCCAAACATTATATTGCCTTTGAGACAATATGCTCATGGTTGCTATACATACAAAGGCATGCATGACAGGTGACAGGAAAAGCTGTATTTTCTATTTATCTGGACATTGATCACAAATGCTAGGAAGGCACTTAGTGGGTTAATTAGGATATCACACAGCAGGCTTCTCTGCCAGCCTCCTCCTCCTCTTCCTCCTCCTCTTCTTCTTCATCTTTCTCCTTCTTCCTTCTCTTCTTTATTTTTCTTATTCTTATTTGAAACAGAATTACATCACTAATCTGTTCTAGTAGGCACAGTTCAAAGCTAAATATACATATTGTTGTATTTCAATTCAGTTTCCCAAAATTTTTCCTTGGACTCTTCCCTGACCTTTTAATATCATAAGATCATAAATCATAAATCAGGCCAAGATCATAAATCAGGATGGTTCAAGCCAGAAAAGGTGTGCTATGAAAGTCTAATGTGAATTCTGTATAGATTACACTCATGTATATTCAACCTATAGTTGTATATGTCCAAAGACACTAAGAATGAGATATATCAATGCAAATCTGTGAACTCTCATAAAGCATGATAGATTTTTTTTCTGAAGATTTTGGTAACTGAATTCTGCAGTTCTCTCATGTGAGCATTGCAGATGAGCCTATTGTGTCACGATGTCAAAAAGTTGGACAGATTTCTCTTTCATGTAAAAAAAAAAGAGAGTCAGTCCAAAATTAATTTATTTTTGCTATTTTTGTTTAGCTGTGGTAAGTGGTGTCATTGCCTTAGAGTAAAATTGAAAAAATCAATCTAGGGATCTTTGTATCTCTCTATCTCTATCTGCTTCTCTATCTCTCTATGTTTTCATAATTATTTTAAAAGCTAAATAAAATGCATGTCCAAGATAGCACCACTATAAGGAGAAAACGTGGTGCTATTTCTTTGTAAGGCTGACTTTTATTTATTTATTTTTTCTTTTGCCCCCTTGAAGGGGAATTCTTAATTCCTAATTCATTCCCAGAAGGCATCTTTATTTACAAGCAATTATAGATCCTATGTCATGTAAAAATAATGGATTGAGAAGCAAGGAAACTATGCAGATGACAATGGAGTGAGAGTAAGGATATTATAAGAGACCCAGGAGAAGAAGGGTAAGGAGAATAAGACAGAAAAAATAAAAGTCTGGTGTAAATGCTGCTAGTAAATGGAAAGGAAGAAGGTGAGAATGGGGTACAGATATCTCGACATGAGGAAGGGAAGGAGGGCGAATATAGGCAGTAAGAAGGCAAGAGGACAGGAGAAAATGAACCAATCATAGGAGCCAGTCATCAGTCTTGTTCACATAAATTGTTATATTATCGAATTATTCCTATTGCTGTGAAAAAAATTCCTGATAAAAAGCAACTCAAGGGAGAAAATATGTTTTTCAGCTTACAACTCCAAGTTACAGTCCATCGCTGTGGGGAAGTCACAGATCTGGCTGTAGCTGAGGCATCCTATCCACAGAGGGCAGAGGGAACAGATGAGCTCACGCTAGCTCGCTTGCTTCTACCCAGCTTGATTTCTCTACTCCTCTACAGTTCAGGACCCATTCCTAGGCAACAGTGCCACCTGAAGCAAGATGGGTCTGCCACATCAGTTAATTTAGTTAAGACAATATCCCACAGACATATTCACAGGCCAATACAGTGTAGACAACCCCTCATTGACACTTTATTCCTAGGTGATTCTAGATTGTATCAAGTTACCAGTTAAAGCTAACCGTAGTAGGAAATATGACTTTGATACTTATCTGAATAGGAGGACATTAAAAAAAATTAAATACTGTGCTTGAAAATATATTAAGCATACTACAGACCTCACAGCATCAAGCATTTTCTTGTTTAATACGGAAGATACACAAACTCTAACTCGAGGAAAGAGCAAAACTAAAAAAACAAAATTGGAACAGTAAAACAGATCTGTAACAACTGAATCCACAGTACTTAAGGCTAGAGCCTAACTTTATTAATTTTAATATTTCTTCTATCTATCCTTTGGCCTTTTCTCTTTTGATGATGCACAGTAGAAATAAAAACCATGGCATGTGCCTCCACCCTTTAATATGTGTTTGGGTGATCAATATCCCATAATACTACATCCTGGCCTTTCTCAGACCTGAGATCTATCTGCCTGGTTGTGAAGGAAAACTTGGTCTTTCTATTTGTATCGTAGAGTAAAACACAAATTTTGGAGTATTCATGGACTATACAGAGGATGAATTTGGAGCCTTCAGAGATCTCAGAGAGGCATGGTCCAGGCACAAGTTATTGGGAAAAATGTCTGGGCTTTTAAGAATGAAAAGAAAAAGAGTTTGTAATGATGATTTCTAGTGTTTCATAATTGATTAGAAAGACGTAACAAGAAGGTCAAAGTGACTCAATGGGTTAGAGCTAAATAAATATTTAGAAGGTAGTTTACTTGTAAAATAAGTAAACATGATAAATAAATAGAACACAATCAGAACAAAATTCCATGGGTTAATAAGTCCTGCAGCTCTAAACAGGAGGCCAATGCCCATAGCTCTTAAATCAAGGCATACCCACAGTTTTAAAAATTACATATATTTACAGTGCTTGTGTGTGTGTGTGGGGGAATGACTGGGGAGGTCAGACAACAACTTGTGAAGATCAATTCTCTTCTACTATTTTGTGAGTTATAGTGATGAAACTCAGGAATATGGTTTGCTAGCAAGTACTTTTACTCTCTGAACCATTCCATCTTCCCCATAGATTTAAAAATAAAAAAGGAATGTTAATGATGACTTCCATGAAAACATAAATATTAGGATGTTTAGAAATTATAAGAAGTTTGACCACACTCAACTCTGGGAATGCCTGAAACAGAAGTAAATGTGTTTTCTGCTAATGTCCTTGTTATTCACACAGGCTGCATTAATGACTTTTTCTACTTATGTGATGAAGGACTAGCATGAGGCAACTTAGAGTGGAAGGGATTTATTTGTCTCTTGGTTCCAGAGGGTTACTGTCCATGATGCGGAGCTGGGGCAGCAGGCTGTAGGCGTGGTGGCTGGAATAGATGCCAAGGGCTCACATCTCAAATCACAACCAGGAAATAGAAAGTGAACTGGCAATGTGTGAAGCTTTGAAGTATTTCAAAGACCACCACCAGTGACATATTTCCTCCAATAAGGCCACATCTCCTAAACATCCACATAGCTCCATTCACTGTGGACCATGTCTTCAAACATCTAAGATATGGGGCAACATTTTCATTCAAAACACCATATAGGCTAACTTCATATCTAGAAAGTAGTGTAAACACTTCACATTCTTGATCAAGATTGAGCATGTTACCTTTTCTAAAACACTACTTATAACCCCATGGATGGAGGGAGAGGGAACGAGAACAAGGGGGTAAGAGAGAGGCAGAGGGAGCCATAGTGTATCAGTAGCTTTTTTGTTGCTCTGATAAAATTCCCTGTCAAGAAACAAATTAGAGGAGAAAACAATTAACTCATCTTACAAGTTCAGGTAACCATTCATCTTTGAGAGAAAGTGTGGTAGCAACAGTGAGAAGCCGGCTGATCACATTTCATCTGTACACAGGGAGCAGGGAGAGAGCACAGGGAGTATGGCTGGTCTATAAACCTCAAAGCGCCTTGACCTGCCCCTCAGTCTCCTGGACCCCTGCTCCCAGATATCCTGGGCTATACTCCAGCAAGGCTCTGTCTTCTAAAATTTTCATAATCTTCCCAAACAGCACCACAAACAGGGGACCAAATGTTCAAATACATGAAACTATAGACTAGAGTATAGAGGATACTTCATACTGCAACCCCAACACACAGAAATAGATGTAGATAAATTCATGTCTAAATTCGTCTCCATCAAAAAAATCAATCCTAGTCATCTTTTATAGCAGGGTATGAATATGCCTTTTCATTTCTTACTCTGTACTTAGTAAAATTTTTATTACATCTCTGACAATAAAAATGCGTTATTTTCCACCAACCTTTATGAAATGTAACAAACGAGATTTCCATGTAATGTCCTCTATTAATCTACAATTGGATACAGAATGATAGACTGATTTGTGGTGAGGTAGCCCCTTATTATGGGCCATATGTCTTTCTGTCTGGATTGAAGTTGAAATAATCGTTGGTATATCATCTCTCTGAGCCCTGTGTTGAGTGTTCCTGCACCCGGCTTCTTTCCTCTGAGGGCCTGTCTGTGCATTGTGAGCAGTTAACAACCTTATTCTGGCATTTCAGGGGAATGAATTGTGAATTTTCAATGATATTTTATGCCTTCCAGTCTAGCGGCTCTTCCCTGGAGTGTAGGTGCTAAGATTTCTAACAGTTTTGCATGTCAAAGACTGGTAATAGTATATACTTGGAGTATTTGGGAAGCCTGTGGCTCCCCTTCTCTCAGTACTGTAAGAAGAAAACTGGCGTGAGCTGAACAGAAATTAAACAGTGGCAAGGTTTGCTGCTGGCTTGATCCACAGCAAAAATTTGGCTGAGAAGAATGGATCTTTGACAACAAACTTGCTGCCAGGGGCATCTCACTTCTGGCAAGTGCTAAAAGAAATGATGCTAATAGCCTTAGCCAACAAACCAGTTTTCTGAGAGAGCCTAATGAGTCCCGCAACTCTCATCTCCTCCAGCTGAAGTGGGAGAGCATGCTTTGAAAACGTGGTCAAGGTCACATTCAGTACAGACAGTATCTAACATTAACACAGAAGGAATGAGGGAAGGAGTGCTGGGAAGGGTTGTCAGTTAGGCAACTACTGGTGCTACTAAAGGATGCTAAGACACAAGTCAGAACAAAGTGGGGTGATTCATCTTGTAGCTCAAATAGACAGAGCTAAGCAATCAATGCTTATAAGGCTGGTACAGCAATATGTGTGGGTGTATGTGTGTGTGTGTGTGTGTGTGTGTGTGTGTGTGTGTGTGTGTGTTGTATATATACAAATGTGTGCTTGCAGATGTGTGTGTGTGTGCTTGTGAATGAGTGTAGAGGCTTGAAGAAGACATTGGAGGTCCTGTTCTAACCTTAGCTTTATTTTTTTGAAGCCATGTCTCACTGAACCTGATGCTCAGATAGTGGCCATCAAGTCCCAGACATCCTCTGTCTCTGCCTCATACACTGCAGGAGTTACAGACATATCTGTAGGCACACATGGCTTCTTACCTCTGTGCTAGAAATTCAAACTCATTTCCCGATGCTTTTACAGCAAGCGTTCCTACCCCAGAGGCATCTTCCCAGTCCCTTGGATAAATTTTTAGTTCTGTGTAAAAAATTAACTGCTTATGTTCCCTTTTCTGTGTAGTTACTTCAATTACATGTAAGCATTGGGAGACTGTGATGAGGACTTTACTTTAGGTACTATGCCTAGATTATGTTTTAAATTTATTCTGTAGATGGCTTCTGCCTCACTCCAGCACCTTATGGTAAGTACATGGGACAAAGTACACTAGACTATGTCAGAATACAAGATGTGGCAAAGGTAGAGAACATTGTGAATGGTTAGTCCCTTGATTAGATTTGTGATTAATCTTTGCTTTCTCTTAGCCTGTAATTAACTGTTAAAGCATGTTTTCCTTGGCTTGACAGGGCTTATTTTCCCACATTTGTTTATGTGAAATAATGAGTGGAAAGCTTCTTTATTTGTAAAAAGCAAGACCCTAAAGACTATAGTCTGTGTGGGCATTGACTACACATGTCCACATGCAGTTGGGAGAAGTGGCAAGCAATCAGAAACTATTTACACAAATTGCTTCGGGAATGAGCAGATATACGTTTATCATCTTGTTTCCCTTCTTCGTGGATACTTAATACAAAGGAGATTCAACTCTCCTTGTAGATTTATGACATTGGCGATGGAGATTTTAATTTCCCAAGTGAAACACTTTTTACACAGTGGAGGCTTTGGGAGACAGGTCTGAACCTCATTAAACCCCTCGTGTGTTATACACGGACAACCTAATTTGATTCCTGTACAAACAGGCAAATGGGCTGTCTGTGTAAATTAAATCGAGGCGCAAACAGGTGTCACTGTGGCACTAGGTTACATGAGCATTTGTCTCATAAATGGAAAAGTGAATTAAACTGTTAATTTCAATAGGGATATTAGAAAAAGCAAGTCCCCAGCTGTAGGAGTCAAAGCAGAACAGTGTTGTTCTTGTGTGAATTATAATGTTCTTCTTTCGAATGTTTGTTTTTTTGTTTTTTTGGTTTTTTTTGCGGTTAACGTTCCTTTGTAGGGATTTTTTTTTTAAAAAAAAACTGAATTTCCCATGGTTCAGGTACTTTCTTCATGTAAAAGTTCCTAATTTACATTTGTACCCATGTATTCTGTTTTTGTGAAACTCCTTGTCACTGTGACCATCAGTCAGAGGCTGCAGGGCAGAGAGGCATGCCTCCATGTTGCCACCCACAGCAGCCTAGGGGATTCCTTTAATGTTTGAGGGACCACAACTTAGGTAAAATCAGCTCTTTGGCTTCAGTGTGGAAAAGAGTTTCAGGATGATCTCACATGGAGCAGATTTCGATT
The DNA here is from genome assembly GCA_028551405.1 of Uromys caudimaculatus. Lineage (NCBI taxonomy): Eukaryota > Metazoa > Chordata > Mammalia > Rodentia > Muridae > Uromys > Uromys caudimaculatus. The sequence goes on along the minus strand of CM052711.1, from coordinate 65,001,434 downwards.
TTATTTAGAAGATATTTTTGTGTAGCTCTCAAGCAGGATGGTTAAGAGAAAGAGAGAGACACTTAGGAAAGAAAGAAGAGGGACTGGGGACATAAGGGTGGGCATCTCAGGGAGAGAGAGTCGCAGTTCATTCTATTTACAACGTCCTAGTTGGCATTTCAGATTTTGAAGATATGTTGGCTTTATTAGTTAATGTATTTATTTATTCATTTAACACCCCAGTATCACCCCCTCTCTCCTCCCAAGGGTCATCCCACCATTCCTTCCTCTGCTTCTCCTCTGAGAAGGGGGAGATCCCCTTGGGTATTACCTTTCCACACTGGGCACATCACATCACTGTAGAACTAGGTCCATCCTCTCCCACTGAGGCCACACAAGACAGCCAAGTTAGGGGAACAGGATACAGAGGAAGGCAGAAGATTCAGAGGCAGCCCCTGCTCCAGTTGTTGGGCGACCCGCATGAAGACTGAGCTCCACTTCTCCTATGTGTGTGGGCAGAGAGGGGTAGGTCCAGCCTAGGTTTGCTCTTTGGTTAGTGGTTTAATCTCTGAGAGCACCCAATGGTCCAGGTTAGTTTACTCTGTTGGTCTTCCTGTGGCATGCCTGTTGCCTTCCAGTCCCTCAATCCTTTCTCCATTTCTTCCACAAGATTCTCCGACGTCCATCTAATGTTTGGCTGTGGGTCTCTGTATCTGTTTCTGAATTATGTCTTCAAATTGCTGTTAAGAAACCTAAATGAAATCCAAGGGTGGTGCCTGAGTGACATGTGACAGGACTAGAGCTGACTTTGAGAACTGGTAGTGCTTGGGGATAGAGGAAGATAGGAGATTCTCATCTTGAAGATCATCTTCTACTTCATTCTTGTCTCTTCATGGAAGGTACATGACGTGTTTGCTTTCATTTGTTCTATATCAAACACAACACCCAGAAGTGGGCTTATGCACACAAAGTCATTCAGGAAATATTGACTATAACTGATGGATTGTCAATAACCACTACAACTCTGATTCTTGTAAGAAGACGTTATGCCCTGATGTTTGGAGACAATGTTTTCTATTCTTCCCTTTCTTCATTTCTTCTATCCCCTTCCTTCTCTTCCTTCTCCATTCCCTTCTCTTTTTTCTCCCCTCCCTCCTTTAACCTCCCTCTTTCTTTCCGCTCGCTTTCTTCTCTCATTCCTTTCCACCTTTGCTTTCTTCCTTCCCTCCCTCCCCATTTTCTCTCTCTTTCCCCTCCCCCTTTCCTGCCATTCTTTCTCAGACTTCCTTTCTATTTTCCTTCCTACCTTCTTTCCTTCTTTTCCTGTTTCTGATGTTTGCCTCCTATCATTCCCTTCTCTTTTCATTACTTCTTCCTCCCTTCTTCCATCCTCCTTCTTTTTTCTCTTGTTCTACTAACCTGTCCTGCTCTACACCAATGTTTAAATTACAAAGCTTAACAATTATAAATTATAGCTTCCCAATAATAATCATGCCCGCAAATGAAACCCCCTATCCTTAATAACAATGTGTGTTGTGCAACAGAATAGATAACTGGAGAATATTTTATAGTTTCTGAAAAAAACTAGGCATTTATGTTTTATACCTAACATAATTCTTGTATACTTTATCATTATAAAGAAACTCTTAAAAGTTAGTGAACATATATTACCTAGAAGTTGTAGGAACTGTGAGGTTGCTTGTCTATGGATGAGTTTCTAAAACATTGGCCTACATCCAAAACCATGAGTTTACAGGACATTAATCACTTGAGACAGAAAGAGGACAGATGGCCCTTAGGTACGCAATATTCTTCAGCAGTTGTCCAAACCTTCTTGTTCATTATAGCCTAAAAAAAGATCAAAGTAATTGTCATTGAAAGTTGTTTTCTCCTCCAGACACCAAATATTGTTTTTAGTTTGTAACATGAAGACAGATACAAGTATCAAATGTTTTGTTTGGGAAATCACAGCTCAAAAGTATAGTCAACTCTTAACTTTTTAAAATATTAGGTGAAAGTATTTCCAGCCTTTTTCTAATTTTCAGTGGGAAAAATGAAGCCCTATTGAGAATTCATGATGTTGTTCTGCCTCCCTCTGTGAAATGAGTGGTTATTTGTTCCTAGTAAATGCTCATAAGTAAATAATAAATAAACAAACACTAAATAAATAAATAAAGGAAAAAGAAAAAAAATAAGAAAGGTACATGGACAGTTAATAATTGGCAATCTATTTTGAAGATATCTATAGCACCTCTATCACTTGGCCTCTCTTTCATGCCTAAAATAACCCAAACTACTTTGTAATAGCTCCCTCAGAAAGCTCAGCACAATGAAAATGGTTTCCAAGGGCCTCCTTTCCTGAGAGTTAATTCAACCTAGGTATTGAGATGCATCTATGAAATAGTATGTCCATCTTCCTTTATCTCATAAGTGTGATACTTAAATTCTTGTTTGTTTTACTATTATTAGAAAAATAAGTCCTGCAAGGGAGATGGGCAAGAAAAGTCTTGTAGAATAAACAACATTTTATGACATTCATCTTTGTATCAGTTACTTGTCTTGTTGCTATGGACAAAAGATACTTGAGTAAAGAGTTAATTTTGGCTCACACATTTGGCTTTCACATCAAGGAAGTCATGGTGGCAAGAGAATGAGACTACGAGTCACATCACATCTTCAGTTAAGTAACAGATAGATGGATGCTGATGCCTAGTTAGCTTTCTCGCTCTTATTCAGTCCGGGACCCTTGACCATGGTATTGTGCTGCCAGCATTGAGACGAGGTCTTTCCTCCTCAGTTCAATCAGTTTGGGAGATCTCTGAAAAATATACTCAGAAACTTATCTTGTCAGAAATTTTGGATTCTATCAAGTGGATAATTGAGATGACCCACCATAATCTTTAGAGGCACTTGTCATAAAGTCTGCAACTCCTATCCCCTTGTAATTAACTCAATGCCATGGCTCTAACTTGAAAAGATAGAGCATTCTAGTGAGAAGCCAAACCTACCCATCTTGGGACTGGCCTCTATTTTAAAATAAAAGGAGCCTGAGAAATTGATCTATAGCTAAACCTAAGCTACACCCAAGTTCCAGGAAGAACCACAGGTTTGTCTCTGGCTCATACCCCAGAGTTACTCCTTAGCTACTCCCTATCAATAGCCAATCAAGAATAATCTTATAGTTCCAGATGTCCTTTCAGACCATTTGTTATTGTTCATGGTATTGTTTCAGAGCACCCACCTGTCAGTTTACAATAGCCATTCAATTAGATGTTTGCCAGACTTGAAATCCGCCCCCCCCACTTGCTTTCCATTTCCTATAAAACCTCATCCTGCTGAAGGCTGGGGCTTCACCCCCTTGTCCTGCTCTGTCAGGGTCAGAGGTAAGCCCAAGATCGAGCTTGAATAAAAAGATCCTAGTGTGACTGCATTGGAATTGTCTACTTGATGGTCTTTTGGGGTTCATGAATGCTTTGAACAGGCACAACATTAGTAGTTCCAACTAATCATTTTCATCCTAGCATTTCTGTATTATTAAAGTATATGTAGGGCAGGGATAGGGATTTGCTGTCAAACCTAACAACCTGGGTTTGATCTTCAAGTCCACATAATGGAAGGGAAGAACTGACTCCTGTGAGTTATCTTGTGATCTCCACACATGCAGCAACAAACCCATTTACATAAAAATATAAATTTAAAATAAAAAATATGCAAATGCCATCTGTCACCTGGAACCCTCCTGTAGATTCAATACTGGCTTTAAATCAGTGTTATTACCAACTCGATGTCCAACAATACTGCGTCTGTCATACAAGTTCCTTGTCATACACACACACACACACACACACACACTATCTATCTATCTATCTATCTATCTATCTATCTATCTATCTATCTATCTATCGTGGATAATTTCCAATAAAAGCAGACAGCCATGCATCCCTTTTCACTTCCCTCCTAACATAGTTGGTCTGCTCTTCCTCAACTATGATGAAGACATGCCATGCACAGTGACATTCAACCAAGGAAATCACCATTTCCTAAAGAATGGTGTATATGATACTCATGTCAAGCTTAAATATAGTGCCATTAGGGAAGGGTAGTTAACATATAAATACGCATGCTTACCAGGACCACTCACCTCATTCTGTCTGAAAGGTTTCTGTTCAGGATGCTGTGTATACAAAGGCCAGGTGGTAAGCTTTTGATTGCTAACCTTAAACTTCATATATTTTTGTGCCTCTGTGTGTGCATGCTTATGTACATACACAGGTGCAGATATTTGTATAAGAGTATGTGTCTGTTCATGGAGCCCTGAAGGTCTATGTTATACTTGAGACAGTGTCTCTCACTGGGACTTGGGGTGCACCACCTGAGCTAGGTTATTTGGCTAGAAAGCTCTAGCAAGCTCCAACCATCCACACTGTATCTGAATGTACATCACACTTGGATTTTTACATAGTCTCTGGGAATTGAACTCAGGTCCTCCAGTTTACATAGCAGGCATGTTGGACATCTTTTCAGGCCCCTGAAATCTACACCTTAGTGGCAGTTGACTCCATATAAAAGTATTTCTATAGCTAATAGCAATGAATCTTCTGGTTACTGGTGAGTCTTCTGGCATAGGAGTTAATCCATTTGCCCAATCTCTTATGGTCAGCTTTTCCAACAGAGAAGGGTTTGAGTCATGCAGATGTTGTCTCTTAAACTGGCGAAATTACTCCCTAAAATACCTGGGCATTTGATTTTTACAGAAATCATTTAACTCACATCAGAAGTAGTGGTTTTAACGACTCTAAGATTAACTTCAAATACTTGTTTCTTGTTCTGGCTCATCGGAGGAACTGGCAGCTGCTCATGAAAAACTGGATGGGCACAGCAGTGCCCTGTGCCCATGGCTGCCATGGCTGCAATCTGTCTGCTAGACTGGCATATGCTGGATCCCTGGTGAACCTGTTAGACAACTTAGGAAAACACTGAGAGAAAGGGAGAACTGACCATTATATTTTAGAAGTAGGAGACACAAACTTTCAATGGAATTTAATAATCTTTAGAGTAAAATACCAGTAAAACCATCTTCTTCCACTCCTTCTGGCATTCTTAGGTACTCTTCTTAGCACCAGTTTCATTTCTTCTGGGAAATCATTAGAACTTAATTGGACTACTTTCCTCCAACTTCCATATATATATTTTTGAAATAACTCTTAGATATTTTCATTTAGTTGTTTAATAATTGTGATGGGTAGTTTTATGTCTACTTACCACATACTTAGATATAGTTTGAAGGAGGAACTTCAATTGAGAAAAATGCTTCTACCAAATTAACAGTAACAAGTCTATAAGGTTGTTTCTAGATTCACATTTGATCTGGGCAAGCATAAGAAAACAAATTTATTAAGTCAGGAGTAAGCCAATAAGCAGCACCCCTCCATGGCCTCTGTATCAGTTCTTGCCCCAAGATCCTGCCTTGAGTGCTTCCCTGCCTTGACTTTCCCTGATAATGGAATGAAAGCTACATGCTGTTATAAACCCTTTCCTTCCCTACTTGCTTTTAGCCATTGGGTTTTATCACAACAGTAGAAACCCTAATTAAGAAAATAATACTTTGTCATTTTCATGATGAGGTACTTTTCTTCTGAACTGCAACCAGTTGTGAAGAATCTGCATCCACCAATCACACCCTTAAATATTTCTCTGTCTCATGAACATAATACAATTCCAGGCATTTTACTACAAATTGTTTTCTGTTCTTTTATAACAAAATCTTTAAAGTATACCTATCTTTTGTTGTCAATTTGACACAACCTAGAATCACCTGGAATGAGTCTCAGTGACAGATTTTATATTTCAAGTTGACTCATGAACATGTCTGTGAGGATTGAGTTCATTGATATGGGAAGACACACCTCACAGTGGGCAGTCCCAATCCATAGGCATGGTGTCCTGAACTGTGTAATGAAGGGAGAAAATGAATCTCGGACAAGCAAGGGAGAAAGTGGGCATATTCACATTCATTTCCCTTTGCTTCTGAGTGTGGATATGATGTGACTAGGTGTTTGAAGTTCCTGAGTTGACTTCCCCAAAATGACAGAATGAACTAGGAGTTGTAATCTGAAATAGACACTTTCTTCCTTAAGTTACTCTTGTCATGGTGCTTTATTATGACAGCAGCAGAAATTAAAATAAAATAGTTTTCAGTGTACTCTGTTTTTAATCCCTCTTTTGCATTACGATTCATACCATATTTTGAGACCTACTGTCCTGCCAAATTCTCTTACTAGGATCAGCAAAAATTTCCTAAATTCAGTCCTAAATCTTCCTCATACTTATCAATGACCATTTCTCTACCTAACCATATTATTTTCACATAGATTGTTGTTGTTCATGCTATTTTGAAAAAATCTCATCTATTCCAAGATGGGATGGCTTTGAACTTACTATGTACCCAAGTGTAGCCTTGAACTTCTGATCTCCCTGCCTTCACATCTGAGAACTGACTTAATAGACATGTATCACTGTTTTCCTCTAGGGATTTTGGTTTGGCCTCATTTTCTCCAACAATTAAAGAATTAAAGCCAGGAAATAAATCACCAGAGTAAGAAAACAAGTTTTCAAAAAGCAAAAGTGCATATGTACACCCATAGAGAAGGCTCCTTATGAAGAAAGAACTTTTAAGCATTTTTGGTGGCCTGGGACATGACCCTCTTCTCCTCTTTCTGCATTAGTCAGTTTCAAAAGAGAAGCATGTGTTGATCAGCTGACAGCCCATGTATACAGTTTGTCTAGAATATGTCGCGGTAGGACGACTGAAAGCAAGTACATGGTGGGGTAGGGGTAAGAGGCTGCCAAGCCTGAGTCCTGGAAGAAGAAGACAGAGTATGACATCTTGTTTATTTTTGGCTTATTTCCCTATCTGTCTGCCTGGAAGGGGTTATAGAATGCTTTCCTACCCTCACAACCATACCTGAGTTATACTATGGTGGTAGCCATGGAACCCAAGGCTTTGTGAATGCTAAGTAAGTGTTCTACCTATAGACCTGAGGCTCAGACCTCTAGATTTAAGTCTCACTTGAATTTTCTACTGGCTTTTCATAACCATTAAATACTCTAGTGATCTGGACCTGTGACTGTCTTAAAGATCTCTTCCACTTAGAAATCATCTATATATTGATAATTCATGTTTGCTTCTTTACCTACATGATTTTCTCTGAAGCTAGGAGCATTTTTCCTCCCCAATTTACTGTTCAGTATGTTTAAGAAGACATAAAAAATTAACACATGAAAATCAGTGCTCCTGATGGCCCCGGCCAATCCTGCTATTATAGATATTTAACTTTGTATCATTCTTGACTCTTCTCTGTCCCTTTCACCTTGAATCAAATTTACTGTCAGATCATGTATGCTATATGTTCAAAATATATCCAGAGTCCATCGCTTGTACATTGAAGCTTACCACCAGTCTATGCCCTGGTTTGTTGGTAGTGATGCTCCTTAACAGTCTCTTTGATTGCTTCATACAATCTATTCTCTGCACAGAAGGAGCTTCTAGCCACCCTTAAAACCCAAGTCAGAAGCAAACAGAGTCCTCTATAATAGCCTCCTCCCACCTCCATTATGCTGTAACCACTCAGTGTATGGCCCATTTCAATTTGCTCTCTTGCAGGCAGTCTGCTGTCTCACTGTTCCTCAGGTGTGGCATTTCCTCCTACTCTCAGCACTTCTTACCCTTTCCTCTTCTGGAAACGTGTTGCCCCAGAAAAAACTCGATGGGTTTCTTGTCCCATCGAATATTTAAATACGTATTCTCCATGAGAACCTACTCCATTATGTTGCCTAATTCCTCAATGCTTTCCCCAATTCAACTTGCTAACTCCGTTCCTGCTTCCATAGACTCCATCTCTTTCTCATGTACCACATATTCCACTTGTTTGTTGACTTAACACATAGAACTTCTCTTACAAAGGTGTCAATTGCACAGTGCAAAATGTTATTTTGTCTTAGTTATAGTAATATGTGGAGTCTCCAGAATAATGTACAGCATATAGAAACAGCTCAATTGAAATACACATTAAATAACTAGAAAATGTATATACAATTGCTTAGTAACTGTTGAATTAAATTCCTAGGTGATGCTCAGGAATTAATTACCTAAAACACTAATGAAGTGTTGCTTCTCTTCTAACATTATTTTTCATGTGCATAACACAACCTTGTAGGATTTCTGGACCTCAAAGATCTGAACTCTACTTCCTCCAACCACCATCTGTCACTAAGTTTTGCCTGGGCAATCTGGTCATTGTCTCTAAAGTTCATAGCATCTATAAATACATTTAGTAATATCCAAATCATATTACCATAATAAAATGAAAAATATACACAAGAAGTGCCTTCTTCAGTGCCCAACACATGGTAGGCTGCTTGCTAAATGTGATTGATACATTTTCCACAAATGAAGCCAATTAAATTAAGTCATAAGTGGTGATGATTCAGGAGTTATAAATTTAAAAACAAATCTCAACAAATTCTAGCTCTTCTGGGTTTCATGTCCTTTTGAGTCAGTCTCTGGCACTTGTGTTTTGTCACAGTAATGAACTTGCCCTTCCTTGTTCAATCAGGAGCATTGATAGAACAGTAGCTCCTGACTCCTGACTCCAACTTTCCTGTAGAATATGCTAATGTTTACTGAAGTTCTCAAATATCATTTTGCATTGTTTATGCCAAAAATCAACAACTGCGTCTGGATTTCACCTAAACTAAGGTGACAGTCAATTGCATGATTATTTGATATGTACCAAAAATGTGAAACAGAAAACAGAATGCTGATACAGAGCCAGTAAACTACAGCGCTAATAAAATCATTTCATCATTGCACGGTAAGAAGTTCTGAGAAACAAATTTAAACAGTATATAATCAAAACACAATAGAGATCAAATTTTCTGTAGGCCTTTATTTATTATTTACTCATTTTTCCTGTTGTCTCAAATAGATGTTCAGAAATTGGTTGCTAGAACCTTTAGTGATGCTAATCTAAACACGATTCAACAACACATGTAAAAATTTATTTTGTGTATGGGTATTTTGCCTGATTGTATGTATCATGGATACCTGATTTCCCCAGAGACCAGAAGAGGGTGACAGAGCTCCTGGGACTGAGTTACAGATCATTGTAAGCTACCAAGTGGGTACTAGGAATCAAACTTTGTTCCTCTGGAAGAATAAACAGTGTTCATAATCGCTGAGCCTTCTCGCCACTAGACAATTGCATACTTTTAATGCATTTATTTGACTATTTTCGATGTGCGGATGCTAAAGAGATGCCAAAGCTGATGAGAAGAGTGACGTGAATTCCCTGAAGTTTGTTAATTAGCACTATACTTTAGTCAACCTGGGAAGTGTATTTACTGTAGTTTCAGGGATGCTTAAAAGGAATAGTCCAGGAGCTAGAGGGATTGCTCAGGGGTTAAAAGCGTGCGTTGCTAGTACAAAAACTCAGCACACATGACAGCTCACACCTACTTGTAATTCCATATTCAGAGAAATCTGAAGCACTCTTCTGACTGTAATCACACAGGCCCCTACCAACTCCTTCCCTCACACATGCATATGTGATTTTAAAATATGAATTCAAACAATAAAAATTAAAAGAGTACTTTTGAGGCTCTTGATAAGACAAAGGCAGACACGTGGGGATTTTTTTTCTCACAGCCAAAAACAAAAGGCAAATGCCAGTACATTCAGTGTGGAGATCCACAGGAGACAGTTATTTCTGTAATTTTCTGAGCAGCTCCCAATTCAACTAAACTAGCTGCGTGGGTCGTAGAGCTAAACAATAGGAGTTCCCACAAGGCTTTGAATTAGTGTCCATGTCCACCAGCATTTTCCAATCACTAAATAAGGATTAAGAAATGGAGTATTCAGTTGAGCAAGAAGACTAGGGAACAGAATGTGTAAACGCTCTGCAAGGAGACCATTTATGCTGAAGATACTCAGAAAATATATGTTCCCTTTTAAGTATGGATAAGTAAGGATGTGGGTTTCAAAGCAATTCTGTAATCATCCCCTTAATTTCCTTTCCAATTCATTCATTAAATAATTTTTAGAGTTGTTATTTTATTTTTTATTTTACATGTATAAATATTTTCTCTGTATGTATATGTGTGTGTGTTTATGTGTGTGTGTGTGTGTGTGTGTGTGTGTGTGTGTGTGTGTGTGTGTGTGTGTGTGTATGTGTATTTGTACCGCATGCATGCAGTGCCCACAGAGTCTAGAAAAGGATGTCAAAACTACTGAATTGAAGTCACAGGTAGTTGTGAGTTGCCATGTGGGAGCTAGGTACTGAACCTGGGTCCTCTGTCAAGGCAGCAAATGCTCTTGAACACTGAGCCATCTCTTTAATTCCCTAAATGAATTATTAAATATCAACTTCTCATTTTGTAGGTGCTAAACAAACAAACATGTAAATGAGTTACACACTTTGCTATTAATAGGTTCATTGTCTAATTTTTCCTTTTACATTCTACAGTTCTAAAATAGTGCTTGGCCTATCAAATCTAAAATATCAAAAAATACCAGGTCAGTAGTTGATGAGCCGGGGGCTCTAGAGGTAACTCAGTTGGTACGGTGCTTGTGCAGTAAGTCTAAGGAGCTGAGTTTGAAGCCCCAGCACATATGTAACGGTTGGGTATGATGGTTCATGTCTATAGTTCCATTGCTCGGGAGGCAGAAATAGTTGTTTTCCTGAAGCTTGTTGGCCATCTTGCCTAGCAAAATCAATGAGCTCCAGGTTCAGTGAGAGAGCCCCATCTCAAAAATAAGGTAGAAAGTAATCAAGGAAAATACTGGACAACAACCTCTGGTCTCCACCTGTATGCTCAGATATGTGTCTGTGCACCTGCAGGCACACATGCTGCATGAATTCCTTCCCTGAGATGAAATAGACAATGTCTATGCCCTCCTTCATGCCCTAAGAACAAACTACAATTTTACTTCAAAGTTTATCCTGAGGTGTCAACCAGTTTATTGGTCCTAGTTACAGAACATGGGTAAACAGTTGTTGTCAGGAGCTTTGGTGACCCCATAGTACTCACACTGGAAAGTTAACCCTGCACAAATGATAGCATCTTCATACACTCCTAGATAGACATCTCTTCAGTTAAGTTTCTCCATCCTATACAGTCAGAACCTCTAGAGACCTCAGCACCATGTGTAACTAAGGCAGAATTTCATAGAAATGGATAGGAGTGGCTGAACTCTCTGATGAGGGCACAATGACCCCACCTTCTTCTATGACTGAATACAAATAGTCCATAAGCTTGTTCAATGGCTTCTTATAGGTAGGAGCAGCTTATATTATAACTGCTGCTTTGTTCATAGGATGTCTTCTATAACAGCATGTGAATATGACCAGGCACAATCTTTTATACATATTAGCATAAATATATACACTTACACACATACACACTCACACACACACACACACACACACACACACACACACACACTTCCTAATCAGTAATATATGGACCACTTCTCAGGCTGCTTATAAAACCAGAAAATTATTGATGGAATGTCTATTTTGTTGTATGGTACTTGTTGCTTGGATGGACCACTTTTTGCCTTCATCTTGTAAGGAAATGCATTAGAAAACCACAAGGTATGCCTGAGGGAGCCATTCACAGTTCTTGTTCGAGTAAATTGATATTAACATTTTTGTAGGAGATACCAATGAAATTCTTTTGTCAGAAAAATTCCATTCCTATACATAGCCCAAGGCATTGTTTCGTGAGCTGTAAATGTATATTCCCCAACTGTGTAACAACCTAGAATTGGTAAATCTATTAGAAAGGCAGTGGGAAGATGACTACCAGCAGATTCTACTGCTGTGGAGAGAGGTATATAAGCAAGCAAAACATTAATTTCAGCATGTAGCTGAAATAGACACAGTATACATATTGTATCAAGTGTCACTAAACAATGCAACCTGCTATGCAAATTACTTGAATCTGTAAAAACAGTACCATCTAATACAAGGAGCATGTGTTACCATGAGGGTTAGGAAAATGCCTCTGCATGTTACAAAGATCTGAACATGGAAACAGTTTATAATGTGACAAATATATATTGGAAATTTTCCAAGCAATTTCCGTACTTTCAAGAAATTTTACTAACCAATACAATCTTTAGGAAAATAGCTATACTTAGGATGGTTATGCCTGTATATTATGGGTTTAGGATATAAATAATTCTATTGCCCTTGGTGGGTGAATATGTTTTCCTGGGAAAACAAAATTTAATTCTCTATATAGGACATCAGTGAAAGACAAAAGAAATGACACAAATTCAGCTTGGTGAAATGCTGAGTTTTATAAGGATTGCTTCTAGGAGCATGTGTCAAGGTTTATTTACAGAAACATCGGACACTTATAAGTGGTTATGCATCTGAAGAAAATGTCTCTTCAACAGCTAACTGCTCATATTTCCTTTGGGTGGGACATGCTCTGATGAATCCTTCCTAGGTAGCAACTTTCGACTGTCTCTAAATTTTTAGTGAGGGAAAAGAACCACAGTAGACTATGGATAGGCTAAATAATAAACAGATTTTATTCAGGTAATCACAGATATTGAGTGGTCAAGATTATAATGGTCATGTCATGTGCAGAGTACAGTATTCTACAACAGATCTTTACTAAACTGTAAAGTTACTATTGATGAATCAGAGTCTAAACATCTGAAATAAAACTATTTAAATAGGATATAGGTCAATGAGAATGGTTGTCCTGAGGTTAGTGAATAAGAAGACTCAATTCTTTATATTACATAACTTATCATATAAAATCTCTCTCCTTTTCCTTTTTTTGAAATTATTATACAATTACATTATTTATCCCTTTCTTCTCTTTCCTCTAAGCCTTCCTATATACCCCTTTTTAACTTTATCAGATTAATGACCTCTTTTTTCAGTTATTACATGAATATATACATGTGTATATATGTATATAATACTAAATGTAACCTACTTAGTCTGTTCAATGTTATTTCTCTCACTCTTAGATAATTTCTCTTTCTGATGCTTAAATATTGAATCTCAAATTAATAGGATTTAGAATCATAATAAAAAGAGACCTATAGGCATGCCTCTGAGGAGTTTCTAGATAGATCATATTGGGAAGACCCATGTAAACTGTGAGTGGCATCCTGGACTGACCAAAAAGGAGAAGATAGAGCATCATCAGCTTCGTTTCTCTCTGATTCTTGACTGTGGATACCATGTGACCAGATGCTTCCTGCCTTTGCTGCCCATACCTCCCCTACCATAATAGTACCCTTAAACTGTGAGCCAAATGAGCCTGTGCTTGCTTATATTGCTTTTGTCAGGCATTTGTTGCAACAAAGAAAGCATCTGTTTCTAAGCACGTTCCACTAACCCATAGAGTACAAATGTGTTTTCAAGAAGTGTCAACTAAACAAAAATTAAAGTGGTTGCCTTCAGTTTAAATCATTTACACTCAAGTGCTTTTGGCCCAGTATCTAAATCTAAATACACCTGAGCCTACAGCCTTCTATGGATATGTGAAAGGCCTCATGCAGGTAAAAGAACTTCTAGTGTCTCTGGAGTCTTAATGGCTACCATGGAGAACTGACTCTGCCGGCCATGCTAGGCCATGTGTGGATGGAGAAAGTAGAGAAAATAATATTCACCAGGAGAAGCACAATATAAGTATCTGGCTCATGTCACACATGAGTACAGGAGTTTCCTGATATTTTAGGATCATAAAATAGTTCTGTATGTGATCAATGAACTCTTCATTTGTAGCAGTTATGTAGAGAGGGTTTATATTCAAAATATTTAAAGAGAACCAAATGAATCAAAATTATTTATGTGAAAAATGGTTTGCTTTCTCTTTGTCGATGAGAACAAGGTAGGAAGTTAAGCTTATTTAGGATGCACTTAGAAACATGCACAAATGTCACTGTCATTTGTGGGTTATTAAGAAATATATTTTCTTTTTTAAAAACAACTACTTATTTATTTACTTTGCATACGAGATGGCCTTACATCTACATGTATACTTGGAAATAAGAGGACAACTTCCACAAGTCCATTTTCTTCTTTACTTTGTGGGTTTCAGGGATTGAATTCGAGTCATCAGTCTTCAGTGCAACAGAACCATCTCATTTGCCTGAAATAATTCATTCTCAGTTTACAAAATTTAGAGATCTTACAGACAGTGGTGCGATAATTCTAAGAGAGGCCATGTTTTCAAGGACCCCTGGAAGACAAAATTAAATCTTATAAATGAATTACCAGAGAGTTTTAAATGCCATTTAAAATACTGCATTTCCATGTGCTGGGTTGTGTTGTCACACATTATGAACACAGCATAGAAATTGGTTTTCAGAAATATAATATGCAAGGAAGTGAGAAGGAGCAACAGAAAACATGACCTATTTTTTTCTATTATGATTGAAACAAAATGACAGAAAGGTGGAAACCCCAGTGGGTGCACACTTACTTTGCTGTTTGGCAGTGATTAGAGTGCCTCGCTTTTGTTTTATTTATAATTGTGTATCTTTGGTGTGTACCTGGTGAGGGTGGGCACATACAAGCTGCAGCATCTTGTGCATTCTGAGGCTTTTACTTAGGTTGTCAGGGTAATGTGTCAAGTGCATTTACCCATTATTTTAACTCACTGGTCCATGATTAAAATTTTTCTTCAGCTGTGTATCAACTCTGATTGCCATTGCACTCATATGTATAAAAATTCTTAAACAGCTGGATATTTGTCTTAATTAAAAAATATCTCCATCCACTGTTTGACTCATGTTCTTCTGAAAACAATAGTCTAAGGGCCTATACACAAAGATCCACACACAAGTCTCAGGAATCATGTTCCCATTGATTGAGGCTTCAGTAATTCATGGGACTGGAGAAAAAACTCTTATAATGTCTCCTGTGGGACATTCTGTATAAGTTTTTGGAGAATTCTGATGTGATTTTCCTTTCCAATCTTGCCATGATTTTTAAGCTGAGCCTAATATGGGCAAGGAATTGATAACTGTATTTATTTGTATTGTTTGTTGCCCAATCTTTAAGTGGAAAACTTATTTGTAAGACCAACGGGATGACTCCATGCTTAAGAGCATGTATCGATCTTGTAGAGAACCCCAGCTCAGTTCCCAGTATCCATGTTATCTGGCTCATAGGCTCCTGTCACACCAGCTCCATGGGATTCAATGTACTTTTCTGGCCCCTGTGGACACTTCAATCACATGCGTGTGGACATGCAGGCATGCACGCACACACGCGTGCGCACACACACACACACAGACACACACTCACACATAGTTAAAAATTAAAAGTAAACCTTTAAAATTCCTATTTTTAAGTTCAGAACTTGTTTTCCTTCATATTGTAGCCTTGTCTTCTAAATTCCTAACAGGTGCTCTGTTTGGTAGTCGGGGACATTCATCACTCGAGATTGAGTAAGCAAATGATTTCCTAAGAGTTTAAACCATCTGCTTTTTTACATCAATAACTTGTTATCAAATGCTCTTTTTTACTTACAACATAATTCAAGTAGAACTTATAAAACCCATATGCAAGTTGATACAAACATGTTGTATCATAAAGCTTAGAATAACCAATCATTGATATCTTAGTAGTGGATTTGAAAGCTAGGAACAGGTGAATTGTCATAGTTGAAATATAACTGGAAACAGCTAGTGGTCAAAAATATAATATCTACTTTGTCACCTAGGAAAATCTCTCCTATGTAGTCACTTTAAAGTCCACCCTCAATAGGAACATCACCTTGATTCCCACAATACAGTGGCTTTGCATGCTTTAAAACTTCATAGAAATTAAATTACAAAGTTTGGGCCCCTTACTGACTAGTATCTTTCACTCAGCATAATGTTGATTGATCTATGTGATATATGACAGTAGCTCATTCATTTTAATGCAGAATGTTATTTCATGGTATGGATGCATAAGTTTGTCCATTGATCTGCTAATGGTTACTTGGACTATTTCCAGCTTTCCTTTTATTTATAAAGTTGCTGTTGGCATCAGGTATAGAAGGCTTTTTGTGGAAATATACTTTCTGTTCTCTTTGAAATATACTTTCTTTTCTACTTTCAATAGTATACACACACACACACACACATATACATACATATATATACTAGTAAATTGCTAGGACATTTATATTGATAACAGGCAAATTTTTCTATAAATAAGTGGTACACATTTTTGCTATTCCCAAGTGTTCTCTTTATAGCCAACACTTGGGTCTTATCTTTCATAAAAATAAATTTTGGTACAGGGAGATGGCTCAGCAGGTAAACTTGCTGATTCTGGTTAGCAGGTATGTTCTTTTTCTCCCTCTGTTAAAGATTTAAAAGGCCGGAAAGTAGCATCGTGCAAAGTGAAAGTTTATTGGGAAGCTTGCAGACTTCTGCAGTAGAGAATGTCCCTGAAGAGCTGGGAGACCACTAACTCTAAGGGAAATTGGGTTTTCATTGCAGTTTAGAATGTCCCACTTGGGGATTCTATGCCCCCCTTTCTATTGGCTTGAGGTGACTATGCACTTCTTACATGGCAGGGATAGGACTCTGTCTCTCTAAGTTTTGAATGGCTGAGGTAACAATGAGTACCCTAACCGCCTTCCTTCTTTGTGTAGTGACAGGTACAGAGACCCACTGCATGAGAGGGAAAGTGGGCTACACAGCAAAGAAACAGAAACTATAAAACAGATACAAAATATGGCAATTTACTGCCTATTGCCAGGTGCAGAAAGCCATTTAAAAAACCTCAAACCAAGGTTTACAGGTCCTGTTCTCCCATCTTAACACACCATGTCCTCTAGCTAAAATAGTTGTTATCCTAAAAGAAACAGTTTATTTCATGTAAATTATAATCAAATGATGTTAACATCTTTGAAAGAGTACATAAGAAAAGGAGAATGAAGAAAGACACAGTAATACCGTTTAAACTTGTAAGTCAACATGTGAACTTTCTCTTCAGAGATTATTCATGTTCTCAGACTTGGAATGCTCTGCAATGGTTTCTGAACCACACATACTTAGCTCTCTTACACATAGCAACCAGCCTAGATTCCACAACCCTCCCCAGAGCATACCTTGCTGATTGGCTTCTTAAAAATATTTCTTAGCTGAAGACTAAGCCTTTGGGGCAAGCACCGTCCCTACCCTCCTATGAGAGTTTATTTTGGCTTGTTTGTTTGTTTGTTTGTTTTTCAAGACAGGATGTCTCTACACAGCCATGACTGTCCTGGAAAAAAATTATTCTGTAGACCAGGCTGGCCTCAAAGTCACAGAGATCTGCCTGCCTCTACCTCCTAAGCGCTGGGAATAATATATTCATTATATATAATATATATATTCATTCTATACTTAAACCAACACACATATGTATATGTATGTGTATGTGTATGTGTATATATATGTATATGTGTGTATATATAGCAAGAAATGGGCTTGCTAGCTTGAATGAGAACAAGCAGGCAGAAAAACCATGTGTCTCACATCATCATCCAGATTTAATGTCGAGTAGAGGCATATCTGCCCACTTCAAAAATCAGAATTAGAGTGTGTTTTCCCATTTCAAATGATAAATTAAGAAAATACCAATCCCTCACAGGTGTACTTGGCTGATTGGGTTTTAGTTAATTCAAGATACAGTCAAATTTACAGCCAAGAATACTTATCACACTCTCAACTCACCATAGATACAATTTCCTCAGGTTTTCTTTCCGTCCACTGATACTACAAAGGAGGCCTAAAAATCTTAACCTCCTTCCACTTGTGATTCACTGCCCTTGTGATTGACTGTTGTTCACTGTATGTCTAGCTTTCTTCTGAATTCAGCCATGGAATCCCACAGGGGAAGAAATGGGTCACCACCAGAAATTTCCAATAGTGGTCCTTCCTAAACAGGAACATTGGGGGTACACTAAGAAGATACTAAGGTGCTGTCCTTCCAATTTGGAAGAAAGTGAATTCTGTGTGTCCTTGCAGCCAGTTTTTTTCCCCTGGGGAGTGCTGGTCTTTGAGAAACCATGGCTTCACAGCTGTCTTCCAAGAGCAGAGGACAAGGGCTGCCTTCTGGGATTAGGACAGAAACACTTCTGTGGAGGAATGCAAGTCAATGTACAGGGAAGTTTCTTTTCTGGTCCTTTCTATGTGGTGCTCTGTTGTGCTTCTCTGGATGTGTATCTCTTTTCTGCATTTGTGGGAAATTCTCCTATGATTTTAATTGTACATATTTTCCATGATTTTGGCATGGAATTTTTGTTGTATTTCTATGATTGTAATTTTTACATTTGATCCTTTTCATAGGATTCCAAATAGCTCATACACTCTCATTATACATAAAAACTAAACCATCATTGATTTTTGAATGATTTTAGAAAGCATTTCATAGTCTCTGTGTACAG
Organism: Uromys caudimaculatus; assembly: GCA_028551405.1. Classification (NCBI taxonomy): domain Eukaryota; kingdom Metazoa; phylum Chordata; class Mammalia; order Rodentia; family Muridae; genus Uromys; species Uromys caudimaculatus. The sequence goes on along the minus strand of CM052711.1, from coordinate 64,982,996 downwards.
TTCTTTTCAGGTACTAATGGATAACCATTCTTTGGGTTCCCATTTGAAGCTCTTGTTAAGTCCTCTGGTCCCCCACAAAATGTCCTTTCGAAAAACTTAAATCAAGATTTTGTTGTGTCAAGTCTTATAGATCTGTGTTCTACTTTCATTTATGTTGCTACAATAAAGTAGATTGATCAAATGCAATGTGGAAAGGGTTTATTTCAATCACAGTTCTAGGCTACAGACCATCTTTAAGGGAAGTCACAGAGGAAGGAGCTTGGGACAGTGAGTCAGCCCATATCCACAGTCAAGGTCAGAAAGAAATGAATGTGTGCACACTGCCAGCTTGTTCCTGCTTAGCCAACTTTCTTCACTGTTACACGGTTCGGGGTTCAAGTCAGGAAATGATGCCACTCATATTCAGAATTAATCTTTCCACCTCAGTTGTCAGTCAAGATATTACAATATTAGATACAATCATCCATAGACATTAGCACACACCAACCTAATAGAGACCAACTTACTGAGACCTTCTTCCCAGGTGACTCTAAGTTGTGTCAGGTTGATAGCTAAATTAAACAGTCATAATGTATTCATTTTCACTGTGTATGATTCCAGCATCTGTCCTCCAGCTGGATTGACTTGACTCTCCCTGATGCCACATATCTTACTTGATAGTAATGGAATTCCCACCATGTTCTACATGAGGCAGGTTCTCTCCTGTGTCCCACTAACTTAGAGAGCCTACAAGCTATAAACAGCTTTCAATTGTGTGAAAATAAAAGATGGCAAGAGCCAAAGACATACTGCTATCTGTGCTTGCAAATGGGAAAGGTAGATAACTATAATTAGGAACAAATGAAAAACATAATTAATCAATTTGATAGCAAAGAACAACACAGGGAGATTCATAGGCTTTCCCTTCCTCCTGGGGTCCAAGGGAACAAAGGAGAGGGAGAATGATAGAGAGTAGGATAAGAACACTGTAATTACAGTTGCCTTCAATTTCATCATATTAATCAAGAAACCCTGGCAACAGCACTCGGCAGGAGACAGAAAATGATGAATATGGCAAATTACCACTTCCTGCAGCAATATGGGGGTATTTCTCCAACTGATTCTTATCAATGGTCAAAGTCAGTCCAGCACATTAGTATCACTGAAGTGAATCCTTTCCAATATAATTGTCGTCTGTGAAATTGTAAAATTGAAGTCAATTATTTACAAAAGACAATTTATAACTTTCAGGGGACTGGCTAGAAAGATAATTCAAGAAAACAAGTGAGATATACACAATGGAGAAAAATCTGGTGCAGAAGATGGACATTAGTTGGCTCTGTTCTCTCTGTCTCTTTCTCTCTCTCTCTCTCTCTCTCTCTCTCTCTCTCTCTCTCTCTCTCTCTCTCTCTCTCTCTCTTTGTGTGTGTGTGTGTCTGTCACACACATACAGAGGCACACATACACATACATATATACATACATACATACATACACACATATTATATCTTTGGAAAAAGACTGGGAAAGTGGTTCAGTAGGTCAAGGATTTACACTGCAGTAGAAGGATGTCTGAATTCCATCCCCAGAACCCACATTAATAATAGTGGGAACAGTGAAGCACACATGCAATCCCAACAGAGGGGACAGAGACAAAGATACCTGACACTTTAATGCCAGCCAACCTTGCCTACTTGGAAGTTCCAGACTAGAGGGAGAGTCTGTCAGAAACAAACAACAAAACCAAACCAAACCAAACAAAAAAACCAATCACCACCACCACCAAAGCAAAACAAAACAGAAGATAGACACTACCAGAGGAAAGACTGGTAATGTTGACCTCTGTCTTCACATTGAAGTTCACAAAAGTGCATATGCTTTGGCATATGCATACATGAGCATGCATATATGTGCAAACACGGATTAGTATGAAACTATTCACAATATAAGTCAATGAGGATTTGTTGAGTCAGGTATTATGTCAGCTTCTATAGTAGAAATTAGGGTCAGATTGTTTCTTTTAAGTAAAGTTAGCTAGCAACTTGTATTTACAAAAATGAGTAGAAACACCTCCAATGGAAAAATGGTATGTGTATCAGACGTGATCATGTGACATCATTTTTACAAAGAGCTGGAGAACCTATATTAATTGACTCCCAATATTGAAACCTATGTTAATCAAGTTTGTAGCACTCCATAATCATTAATTAACTCATTAGTTATTTAATTAGCCTATATATCTGCCTATTGTGGTACTGGAGATCAAACTTGAAGCTTTGAACAGACAGACAAATGATCTATGACATTTAGAGTCATCCTAGCCCTTTTTTGTGCAAACTTTCTGTTAGGACATCTGTATAAATGACTGCTTCCATCAGAGAAGCCATCACCACCAACAAGAAACATTCTTGCCAAGTGTCTCCTGGGAACCAATGAATTTGACTGGGGTAACCTAAAGCAGTGTGAAAACCTCATGAGCAATTATATAGCTGAAGAAATTTCTCCTTGCCAAGCAGTGAACAATCTATACGCTTTGAAGGATGAGCTTTGTGAGACTCTTCCCATGGTTCAGGTCCCACGAACCCCCATTCATTTATTGGAGTTGTTCGAAACCTATAGGGTGGTGGCATCTTTTGGGGGTACAACGACTATTTCACAGGCATAGCCTAAGATTACCAGAAGGCACAGATATTTACATTACAATTCATAACAGTAGCGAAATTAAAATTATGAAGTAACTGAAAATAATTTGATAGTTGGAGTCACTACAACATGAGGAACTGTATTAAAGCATCATCGCATTAAGAAGGTTGAGAACCACTGCTTTAGTAGATCACTATCATAGACAAAACTAGCTGTATTATGAAGCTAAGGTTGATACAGTCTTCACCCTCATTTTTGTTAAAAAATGGAAATAAATGGAGCAAAAATAAATGCCTTACATACTTCTTCTATATTTATTTTTAAAGTTATTTGTGTATGTTTGCGTGTGTGTGTGTGTGTGTGTGAGTGCCTATATATATGGGTACATGTGGAGGCCAAAGGTTGAGCTCAGAAGTCTTCCATAATCTCTCTTCCACTTACTTCATTCAGCCAAGGTCTGTCAATCAAACTCCACGCTCAGTGATAAGAGTAGTTTCATTAGCCAGGTTGTACTGGAGATTCAATATCTCTGCCTTCCTGGTTGGAAATACAGTTGGATTACTGTGTTCCCTTGGCAAGTATGTGAGTTTGGCAATCCAGGACTCTTGCCTTTCATTTTGGCATAGCAGCTGATTTAAATCACGGAGACATCTCTCCAATCCGTTTCCCTCTTCCTCCTTTTATTCCTCCTCTTCCTGACCCTCTTTCTTCCTCTTTTCCCCCTTTCCCTTCTCCTTCCACTTCTGCTTCCTCCTTCTTTTTCCTATTCTGAACATATCCAATGCAAATGTAGTACTATGAATAGCCAATAAATCTGTGGGAAAATGTTCACATGACTAATGATTGCAGAAATGATAGTAATGCCATAGCATTGAATACATCTCAATTGTAGATTACAAAAGGAATAAACCATAACACATATTTACAAAGGTTTACTTATGAAAGTTCCCTTTTGTCCTGTTGTTGGGAATATAAATGTCACAGTCATTCTAGCAGATAGTACAGAAGTGCTTGTATAATTAAAAAATAACTGTGATCTTAAAGTAGCATTCAGAGTTTTGGGTTTATAATCCACAGGAAGTTAAATTTAAATATTAAAAGTCTAGCATGTCAATTATTCAGTATGTATTACAATCCCTGATAACCAAGATCTAGGAATAACTAGCTTAACTGGATCCTGACAGATAAGCTGATGTAGAAAATTGTGCATATAATAGATCTTATGTGTAGAGATATTGAATCTGTAATTTACTTAGGTTTAGATATTATGACATCAATTATTTCAGGCAAGAACATATAAATTACATTTATTATCTGTGACCTTTTTAATTGATATTTTACAATTCTAACACTCTTATTAATCTTTGCTTGCCTTACAAAGAAATAATTTTATTTTCCTTGCTTATTTCAATGACTTTTAGTTCACTTTATTGTGTTATTACTTGAACTATTGTGTGTGTGTGTGTGTGTGTGTGTGTGTGTGTGTGTCCATACTCATGTACTATATGTAATATTTACTAATGCTGTCTACAATTGAGTTTTATGGAGAATATGACTGCAGAACATGTCCAAGGAAATAATCCAGTTTTCAAATCATACCACATGCTAAAGAACTGAGACCTACGAGGTAACTAGGCTCTAAGCTGAGAAGACTGAATAAAGACAAGAACATCACCAGCCCTCTGCATCTTGAAAGTCAAGGTAGCCTCACTGATGTCTGTGTCCTGTGAATTAGACATTATCCGGCTGTACCCTTTTCTTCATAGAAAGAGTAGCCTCATCACATGACTGAAGTCATATTTGCCCTCCTCCCCTACATCAGACATGTAGAGTTTCACATGTTAACTGACTTTGCTTCCTCATGATACAACATTTCCCCTTCTATTACACACATTACTTTGTCTGGCTGGGCTGAGACTCTATCTAGAATCCCTGAACTACTTGTTGCTACTAGAGACTAGAGGCTTTAATAAACCACCAATATTAAGGATGATTTGGTTCATTGCCTTCTCTGGAACCTCTTCTCTCCCTCCTTAAAACACAGTATAACATACAACAGAATTAACTGCCGGGATATCTAGAAAGGTGCATAATACTCTTCCAGATATTGTGTAAGTTTGTACATGAAACACTTATCCAAGTACAATCCAGAGCTTAGATTAAAACTTTGTTGAGAGAAAAATGTTCCTGGAGTAAGGAACAACTCCAACTTAGCACGAATTTGATATGAGTAGATCTCAGAGGTTGCCAGGCTCCTGTTACTCTAATCATGACAGTGTGTTTGCTCAAATATAGGGCTAAGTTGGACAAAAGCCCTGCATGGAATCATAGACTTGACTTCACTAGCAGTATGTTTTTATCAACAGATTCTCATAGATAATTATAAAAGGACACCGTTATCATAGTCAACATCATCATAGTCATTATTGTCATTATTTATTATTGCATATATGGTGTAAGCTCACGTAGGTATAACCTCATGTATATATGGAGGCCGGGAAAGATTTTGGGGATCTTGATTTCTGTCCACTTTATTTCCTTGAGACAGGATTTCTCACTAAATGTGGAGCTTGGTTGGTAGCCAGCAAGCCTCACTGACCCTTGGGCGCCATCTTCCACAGCCCTATAGTGATAGGGATGGATGGCTATGTCCAGCTGTTTGTTGTAGCGATGTGATGGGACTGCACATTCAGATCCTCTTGTTTGTACAGAAATGCTCTTGTCCAGTGAGCCATAACCCCAAAACTTCATTGTGGTTTTCAATTTAATTTTAATTTTTGTATCAGTTTTTATATTTGTTGTAGACCAAAATATACTTTAGTTTTTGAAATATCAAATATTTCCTACCATTTTATTATTGGATATGAGAGGAATATGGGGAAGAAATCCTAAGAGAAAAATATTCCTGTAACTGCTTCTATCAAATAAATATTAAATATAATAATGTAAAACAAAGTTTGGTCTTATATTTGTGCATGTGTGTGCATGAGTATGTGCATGCATGTGTGAGTGTGTGTGTGTGTGTGTGTGTGTGTGTGTGTGTGTGTGTGTGTGTGCATATTTGTTTGATATACACCAGGAAACTCTCCAATTTAAACAGAAAAATCTTAGATTTTTGCTTTGTTTAAACTTAATATAGCTGTGAATGGTCTACCATGACAGTGTTTACAGAGCCATGTCCCTGAGAATTTTTCATTTCATACATCATTTACGACTTGCCCAGGTGATCCCATAAATTCTGGACCTATATAGTTTCACCACAGAAAGGTAAAATAAAAATATACTTATTCATGAAGAATCCAGACCAACCATGCATCCCCTTTCCTTTCCACTTCCCCCAATCCAATTACTTAGAAACTAGAAGAAAAAGGCCCGAGGTTCCCTCACAATATAAACCAAATCACAATATAAACCAAATTTGATGTTTCACTGCTACTATTTGTTTTTATGAAGGAATTCATCTCTCTCCTGCCTTCTGACTTGCTGTCTCAAAAACTCTAGCTGCGGGCAGAGGGCTAAGAAAGAAAAGAAGGGAAGAGGAGGTAAGAAAGACCTAGTAGCAGTTCATTGCCCAGTCAAACATTCCTGTGTTCACAGTCTCTAAGTCCAAAGAGACATTTCTGTTCATCAATGATTTTAGTTTTTTAATTTTATTTTGATCATTTCCTCTATTCTTAGTTATTTCCTAATTAGACAATGAAGTATGATCATATCCAACTCCATTCTTCCCTTCTAACTCCTTTCGTATCTCTTAACATGTTCCCCTTCAAACTTCCTATTTTTCTTTATTGTATTATCGAGAGGCCATTGTAACCTACTCAGACTGCAGCTGTGCATAGGTGTGGGGATATCCACATAAGAATGATACCAGTAAGACCTTCAAGAAGCCCCAGCAGCTGTTACCTGCCAGTAACTCCTCAGCAGAGCAAGCGTATCTCCTGTCTATCCTGGAATTTTGTCTGGTTCCAGCTTGCTCTGGTGTTGCTCAGGCAAGCACAGCTACCATGAGTATCATGTTTGTGTTCACCACATGATGTCCAGAAGACAGCTGTTACTCCTCTCCAACCTCTGCCTCTTATGTTCTTTGTTCCTTCTCTCCTTAGTCAGTCTCTAGCCTTAAAGGTGCAGGTTTGATAAGCACATCCCACAAGGGCTGAGTTTCTAATTATCACTTTACAGGTCAATGGCATCAACACCAAATGACATAAGGAGCCATGTCATTCTTGTGCTTTATAGTTGTAAAGAAACTCAAGCCCAAGGTTGAATATCGGATATGGTGTAGGATTTCATGTCAGTATGTAACTCAAAGGAATATACCCTTCTTTTCTTCCGAAGATGAAGTAGTAAAGGTTGTAGAAATAAAGTTACAATTACTTAACAGTGGGAAGCATGCAAATATATTTTCCTGCACCCAAAAGGCCAGAGAGAGTGAGAGACTTGAACACTAGTCTTCCTTCATCAAGGAGTTGTGGGCTACAGGCTAACATGGAGGGATATGTTGTAGCATGGCTTCTTTCATCTAGGTATAACTTCATCATCACCTTGTCATCTTGGAGTTACCTTGTCCAGATGCCATGGTAGCTCAGGGGAAGGAACATTACAGAGATCTATGTAAATGGTGATGGAGCAAGTAACAAAGGTTAATAGAATGGAGGAAGGGCAAGTCCCAGGTCCCTCACCTGGGATTCCAGCCCCTATCTCCCTCCTCCTATCCAACAGCTGCAAGTGCTCTTGGGAGACGCTAGAGGACATAGAAAATAAGAGGTTGATTGAGAAAGGGACTCCATGATGCAGCTTCTATGAGGTTGTCATCTACAGTGGGGTGGGACTTTGAAGAGATGCAGTTGTTTGGAGCTCACCAAAGCTCTTGTAATCAATTCCTTAATCATACTCTGCACATAAACCTAATAAACTCATTGATTCACTGAGTTGACAGTGCAGGATCTGGAAAAGAATTCCAGTTTCACAAGGAAAATCAAGGTTTTTAAAGATTCCCAAAGGAAGAAGGTCTTGTATTCTAATGAAGAAGGCTTGGGTAATATGGAGCCTAACTGACTTTGACTGAGGTATATGTGAGTTAGGCCAGAGAGGCTACCCTTTATCTGGTTAAAGGAGTGTAGCTCGATTAATATGTAATCAATGAAAAATGATAGTGGTCAAACTACGGCCAAATGCCTCAGCAGTTTGGGTAGGTTCTTGTCTTGTTCATAGCACTCAGTTTATCTGGAGGGCTGGGTGTTCTTTTATTTTTTTTAATGTTTATTTTCATGTATGTGTGTCTGTATGTATCAGTATGTATGAGTGTTACACCACATGAGGGTGTTTGATGCACTAGAGCTGGAGTTATAGCTGGTGTGAGCTGCCCAGTATGGATTCTGAGAACTGAGACAAGGTCCTATAGAAGAACAGCAAGTACTTTCAAGCACTGAGTTATCTCTATACCTAAGACCTGAATTTTCTTGCACTTCCCTTACACAAAGCATATTGGAGCATCTACACTCCAGGAGGTAGGCATTTCCTAATTACACTGGAGCTGAAATGTACAAGAAAAGGTATAACTATGTGTATAACACCACTGGGCACTTGCCCAGCATGAATGACTTACCCTGAGTTAAATCCTAGCTCTGAAAACATAGACAGACAAATACAAGTAAAATTAAAAAGGTTGGCTTCTCATAGAATATGGATGATTTGGTTGGAAAGGTAGCATAGAGCTAAAGATATTTCAGAGGCTGTGGAGGTCAGTCTGATAGTGTTGAACATGACATGGTTCTTCCATCTTTGTGCATAATTCTCAACCCTCTTCCACCCAGGCCCTTGGATGATTAGGAATATATACTTTTGGACTTTGGTTTGATTTTACCCCAGAGGTATTTGCCTCATCTTCAAGAGGAGAATCAGTGTCACCTCCCAGAATCCCAAGTAGCAGTATGATCAAGCTTTTATAATATAGCTTATATTATGGGATATAATTTTTTTCTGTACTTCCAGTATTTCTTTATTTTCCAAATATCATAATGGTTAATGTTGCTATAACATCTACTAATATCAAGCAGAATTAGATGCTACAATGTTAACATGATTCTCAGAAAAATTTGAAGGTGTAGGTCCTCACAGGCACTGCATTTATCAAAGAGAAATCTGAAGCTCAAAGAAATCAAGTAGGTCCACAAGATGTCTTAGTTGGTAAAGGCACTTGCTGCCAAATCTGACAGCCAAAGTTTGATCCATGGGTCCCACATGATTGAAGAAAAAAATCCAACTCTTCCAGGTTGTCCTGACTTCTACACATGTACTATAGTGTCACCCTACCTCTCTCTGCTCCTTCTCTTTCTACTTCCATTTCTCTTAGTTCCATAAACACTAAATGGATAAATATGTTATTTTTATAATTTGTCATATTTTTGAGATTATAATGCAATTAAACTATTTTCCCCTCTGTTTTCTCCCTCTAAACCCTCTCATATACTCCTTACTCTCAAATTCATGGCATCTTTTAACGTTAATTTTTGTTTTACACACACACACACACACACACACACACACACACACACACATTCTCAGTCTGTATAACCTTACTTCAATGTAGGTTTTTGTTTAAGAACATTTAAAATTAGGTAGCTAACTGATGGCTCCTCAATGGTTAAAACTCTTCATTTCACTCTTCACATGCCTTATTTGTTTATAGAATTTTGTGTAGAATTGAGGCCTGGTGAGTTTTCCCAATCCATTTTCATATATTTCTTGTTAATGGCCCTGTTCAGCTCATATTTAGACGTCATGCTGATGAGACTTAATGGGTGTAGCTTCTGACATTTCAAAGAGACATAATCCCACAGCAAACTACATGATCCTCTGGATCTTCAAGTCTTTCTATTCTGTCTTCCACAATGTTCCCTGAGCCATGGATGTGGGAGTATTTTGTAGATGTATCTACTCTGTATTTTGATTGGCTGTGGTTTTCTATAATGATCTCTGTTCCAAAGAGAAGTTTCCTTGATGAGGGGTGAGAAGTACACTTATCTGTGGGTATAAGAACAAATGCTTAGATTGTTAGAGATTGTTCTGGTTTAGTAAAGTTGTAGTTGTTGGTTCTTCTCTTACCCTTGGTACTTCACTAGCCCCGAGTACATGGCTAGCCTTACATGACCAGGTGTGATTTGCCTTTTGTTGAGTCTTCAGTCCAATTAGAGGGCAGTTGATTATCAACATGATATGGGGGTCACTGTTGCACCCTTTGGGCTACTATGACATAGGGTATGTGCCTCTGTGTGTGTGTGTGTGTGTGTGTGTGTGTGTGTGTGTGTGTTTTGTATGTATGTTTGTGTAAAAGATTGTGTGGTTGGTCAAAATTCATTAGTGAGAACTTGTAAATATGCTATTTGAACCAAAGGAATGATTATACTATTGCTCATTGTACTGGCTGGTTTTGTGTCAACTTGACACAAGCTGGAGTTATCACAGAGAAGGAGCTTCAGTTGAGAAAATGCCTCCATGAGATACAGCTGTAAGGCATTTTCTCAATTAGTGATCAAGGGGGGAGGGCCTCTTGTGAGTGGTACCATCTGTGGGCTGGTAGTCTTGGGCTCTATAAGAAAGCAGGCTGAGCAAGCCAGGGGAAGCAAGCCAGTAAGGAACATCCCTCCATGGCCTCTGCATCAGCTCCTGCTTCCTGACCTGCTTGGGTTCCAGTCCTGACTTCCTTTAGTGATGAACATCATTGTGGAAACATAAGCTGAATAAACCCTTTCCTCCACAGAAAGTATAATAAAGGGTTTGCTCTTGAGCCAAATATGATTGGCCCAAGAACACAGATTCAGGCTACATAAACATCATGTTCCAACATAAAAATGGTTTCATGAAGTTTCTGTGTTATTAACCAAAAGAAAGTCATAAATGTAAATATCTTTCAAGTATATTGGTACACACCTGATGTAGACAGATTATAGCAAGATGGTAAAATTTTTGTTGCAGAGTTATGTTATTATCTAATGGCATTCCTAAGTTCTGGGATGGTAGAAGCCAGTGTCTGGGAAATTAATACAACTCAGTGTGTTATAACTGGTAATTGTAATGATATTGTATTAGATATAAAATTGAATGGCTGTTACAAAAGATGAAGATAGCATAAGATAATTGACTCTGAACCCATAACATTCCAACTCAACACAATACAAATTTCTAATCTGTCCATGAATCTTGAATCTCTGACATAAATTTGACTTGCCTCTGGGAACTTTGGTTCACACTGTCATCTCTCTTAGCCTCCTAAAGCACAAGGGCCTCCCTTTGCATGTTATGCTTATTGTCCCTGATATGCTTATGATTTCATTGAAATGCACTTCTCCCTTTCCATTCCCACCTCCCCCTAACAGCACAAGTACTTTCAAGTCACGAAGAGTTATTTAATTTTTGTAAATCCCTAGTTTCTACAGAAAAGATCTGAGTGACATGGGTTCTCAATCACTGTTCGTGGAATGAATAAGGCTCATATTCCAGATTTGACATAACGGATATTTTTTACACTGCCCACAAGAAGCCTGGAGGCATTATGAATCAAACTTGATGTTGGGCAGCTATAAACCAAAAGAGCAGACTAAGAGCTTCTGAAAACCCTCCTTCACAAAAGCAATCGGAAAACTCAGCCCAAATTGTCAAAGTCAACTTTTTCTGAAATTCTGGAAATTAACTGTAATCTTAAGGGGAATATTTCAGAGGAAAGAAATCAGGTGAGAATTTATTCACGAAAATTGGCTGAATCTTGGTAGCAACACTGTTCATTTGAGCCATTTAACTCACTCCATCCATCTGACCTTCTGTCTCCCACTTTTTAAATATGCATTTTTATGTCTGCAGTAGTGTTTGTGTGTGCAGCTACACTTGTGTGTGGGTACATGTAGAGATCACAGGGCAACTTTGGGTGTGGTTCCTTGGGTGATATATATCGTGTGTGTGTGTGTGTGTGTGTGTGTGTGTGTGTGTGTGTGTGTGTGTATGTTTGTGTATGTACTGTGAAACAGAGCATCCCTGGCTAGTAAACTAAATTACTGGGGAAGGAAACCCTAAAACTCTTCTTTCTCTGCCTCCCCAGTGTTTGGATTACTAAGTCTGGTCACCACACCTATCTTCTTTATGAAGATTCTGGAGTTTGAATTTATGTGCTCGTATTTGCCCCTGGCAGCATCTTCCTGACAGAGCCACTTTCCAAGCCCATTGTATCCCAGCATCTAAAAGAGAGTTAAGCATAATCACAATGAAAATAAGAACCCTGAAAGCCATTGATGAAGGAAGTCAAGAGCAGAGTTTGAGTTCTTTCAAAACCTTATTGCAGGGGCTGGAGACTGTAGCTTAATTGTAGAATGCTTGCTTAGCATGCATGACACCCTGAGTTCTAGCCTCAGCATCACATAAAATTGGGGGGTGGGGGAGGAAAGTGATCCAAAGTTCAATCTTAGGCCTATGAAGATATCTGAGTGGATAATAATGAGTTACAATCCCTAGCACTCATATAAAAGTTCGGGTGTGCCTGATGCATGCCTCAGATCCCTGCAGTAAAGGAAGAGGCAGAAACAAAAGAATCCATTCAGCTTTCCAGCCTAGCTCCAGGATCAGAGAAAATCTTCACTTCAAGGGAATAAGATGGGAACTGATACAGCAGTACACTTGTTGTCCTGCTTTGGCTTTCAAATGTGCAAAGTGAGTACCTGAACAAACATGTATCACCCACATCACACACACACACACACACACACACACACACTCGCATGCACACACACTAACCATATGTCCATCTACACAGAAGTTAAAATTAAAGGTTAAAAATTAAAAGCTAAAGGTTAACCTTGGTACACAGTGAATTCAAGACTAGCTTGTGCTAAATAAAACCCAGTCTCAACCATGCCAAACCTACATTCCCAGAAAACTACTCCTATCAAAATTCACTATTAGAGACTGTGTTTATTTTTCAGGTGTGGCTTAATTCTTTGAGTTGCTGTGTTGTCCACACTGACAAATTGACAGAGAAATGCCCACAAGTACTAATATGCCTATACGAGAGGGGCAGCAGATTCAGAGATGGAAAAATAAGAAGACTCAAAGAAGACTGTTGACTTGCATTCTAAATTGGTCTCAAATCTTACAGAAATGTGAACCCTTGCTGAGAAAGACATGAAGAACCCAATCACCTCCAAGAAGGGCTCCGGTGCTGAAGCTGGCGGAGAGGAAAGGCCCTCCACTGGGAGAGTACTATGTAAAATACTTCCGCTCAAATTTCATTGACTCTTAAATCTATTTATCCTGTAAATCCCTTAAATCTTCTCATTCAGCATTCTCTTGTATTAATTGACAGATACGATTTGTGGAGTTGATCAAGGTCCCTTGTATTCGAAAACCCATAAACACTCTGTCATCTACAGAGGCCCTACTCTACTTTCTATCAAAAATGTATTAGGCAAAAAGTGTGATGATTAGTGATTAATTATTAAAGGAAATAACTCCAACCTACTCTTCTTTCTCCACCTATTCCTAACCAACCTAACAGAGAAAATAAGTTTGTATATTGGCATCATGTGTGCTTTTACTTAGCAATGAGTTCTATTTGTGTACACCAAAGGCAGAATATATGTTACAGACATCTCACTGTGCTACTGTAGAGAGATTTTGCTTTTCAGATTTCTTTTTTCTTTTTGATTTATTTATTTTAATTTTATGTAAGTGTGTCTGTCTGTTTAGGGATATACTTACATGAACGCAGGTTCTGAAGAGGACAGAAGACATTGAATACCCTAGAGCTGGGGTTCCTGGAAGTTCCCTGCTATTGGACATAGTCGCTGGGAACAGAGGGCTGGCCCACTGGAAGAGCAATATCCTTCCTTAACCATTGAGTCATCTCTCCAGCCCCTCAGCTTGCTTCTTCTTTGGAGGTTAAATTCCATGACAAATTTTTTATGTTCTCCTTAAAAACAAAACAGAACGAAATAAAACAAAACACCACACTAAAATCACTGCTTTTCGTCAAGTTTTTACTAGATAGGTAACCCTGAAGGGAAATGAGAGGGACATTGGGGATCATTAAAGACAGTCATTCTAGGAAAGAGCGGAAGGATCTTTGTAAAGACAACACAAGTTTATGCAAGACATCAAACAGCACATCCCAGGGCTAGTGAAAATACCTGATGCCAGTTCATGGAAACTCAACACAGGAAGATGGGGATGCTACAAGACCTGGTACCCAGGTTCCCTTTTCCCAAAGAGACATCAGCAATTCTCCAAAAGGTGTAGCTAGGACAAAACATTCTGCACAGGTTTGAAGAAAATCTAAGAAATTTGTGTCTTTTTCTCTTCCATCATTTCCAGTGGCTCTGTGAGAAATAATTGACATTTCTCTAGACATTGCAGATGTCTTTGCAGGAACTGGCAGGTGGTTTGCCTCCAGAAAAGGCTGTGACCAAGCCCAGAACAACCTTTGTGGATCAGGCTGGGTCTGTGGCTGTTCTCCATCTCAGCACCTGTGCTAATTAATTACAAGGGAAGGAAAGGCATCAGTGGCAAGCCAAGGTAAACTGGTAAAGGAACGAGGGGAGGGGAGATAGAAATCTCAGCTTTCAAATAAGAAACAAAGTTCAAATTGTCCCATTTATGGTAAACCCAAGAAAATTCTTCACTCTCTTCTAACCTTTCTTCCTGTTTGTCCTTACTCCTTAACCACTCATGCAAGAATGAAACCATCACAAACAGAAACATATCACCCTCTTTTGGTGATCTGATCACACTTTTAGACACACTGGATGCCAAATTTCCTTAGGACTCTAATGCTGGGAGAAGGAAAGTCTGGGATCTGATCATAGAGAAGGTTGTCTCTAGCAAAGAGTTTAAAAACTTTCAGACTCATTACTGAAGATGAAATTTGTGGGACCACGTTTTGATCTTGCCTGTTTAGATTAGGATACTCAAGATGGACTGGAAGTATCACTAAACCATTTGGATGCTTTCTCCAGTGTAGTCCTGTGGAATCATCTTCTTGTTTGTCTGTTTAATGGTCCTATTGTGGAGCTTAGGCTCTTTGGGGAGCCAGGGCACAAATACTGACCTAATATTTTCCCTTCTGTCCATTCCTTTATTTAGAAGGCTCTCCGTAATCCATTCTTTGTTTTTGATATTTTCTTTATTTACATTTCAAATGTTATCCCCTTTCCCGTTCTTCCCCCACCCAAAACCCCCTATCCCATCTCCCCATTCCACCCACCCACTCCTGCCTCCCTGCCCTTGAATTCCCCTTCACTAGGGCATCCATCCAAGCCTTCACAGGACCAATTAAAGAGACAGGCAGCATGCATTCTTCAGGCTTCTCCTTCTGCTTCCAGCAAGTAGGCCAGGATGCAAAGGTGCAGACAACTGCGTATGTTGGTAGGTAGTCAAGACCAGTCATCTGGAGGAAGGCTTCAAGACATTGGAGACTTTTAAAAACTCATTTCCAAAAGCCAGGAGTACCTTCACTTACACAAGGCCACGGAGTTCTTTGAATTCCACAGGAAAAGAAACCCTTATTTCAGAAATAGGCTTTGAAGTTGTTTGAAGATGAAAGAGGAGGCTTGCCTCTGAGCCAGTTACCAAGCAGTTGGGAGGGACTATGGCATCTTGAAATGTGTTTCCAAAAACCTTATTAGAATTTGAAAGGACTGTGTATACATATTCCCCCGTGCCTCCATCCATGTAAAAGTATGTGACTGAGTTCAAGAGCACAGTTGAATCCAGGGTTGATAGAAATGACAATCAAAGTCTTATTATGTGATTATACAAAATGATTTCTGATTCCACCAAGAAGATGAAAGGCAATTACTTCAGCAGCTTACCTGTGAGCTGAACTTCACTTACCCCCTCCATCTCATTTAATACTTCAGAAAAGTATGGCTGCTGCATAGCATTTGGGAGGACCCAACACATCACTAGCTTCTCTATCATGGCATTTGACTCTGTGTCTGTTAGCCAATGGAACATCCTAACTTGCAAAATGACAAGTAGAAAACTTTACTTTTGCTAATAAATTATTTTAGTAATAATTCTTAAAAAAATCATTGACATAAAATCTAAACGAGGGCCACAGAAATGGCTCTGTGTTCAAGAATGTAAATTCAAGCCCTGTCACCCACATAAATAACTGGATGGGCTGGGGGACATCTGTAATTCCAGCCTCCTTAGGGAGAGAAAGGAGGTGGAGATGGTAGAATCATCTGGATGCCCTGGTATGTTGCCACAGAAATGACAAAAGAGACTCTGCCTCAGGACAAGGTGGGAAGAGAATTTAATACCAAAAATTTGTATTCTGACCTCAATGTGTGTGCATGGCATGTGTACCCACACTCTGATACACACCCTACCACTCCATCACACAGCAAAATAAGTAAATCTTTAAATATGCTAGCTGAGAACTTACTCTTTGTTATATTTTAGAACACACACACACACACACTCTCATTAGAAAATTGCAACATAGATGTTTAAGAGATAGAACTAAATGGTTGACAATGTGGAGTTTGAGGACTGTCCAGACTCAAACATGGTTCAACAAACTAGGAACTATGCCTTTGAAAAAGTTTCTTAACTGTCTGTGCCTCCATATTCTTATTTATGAAATAGATATAAAAATAATGCAGTGCTCAAAACCCTTAAACCACAAGGGTTGGGGTGGTGCTTTCTAATGTCTCACTCACACAGACACCTCACCTCTGGGGGGGGGGAATGCATCTGTGCCTGCATCCTAGGAAAAGTGCACTATGCAAAGATCAATGTCATACTGCCAGTGAATAAGAAAGAAATGTTTCCTTTGTCAAGTTAGATGAGAGAGCATATAAAGGGATGAGATAACAGAGTTCACTTGCTTTTGCTATTAGTTTATAGTAGCTTCTTAATGGTCAAGTATTTTGACAGCAATATATTAAACATTAAATGCTGCCACCTGGAGTGATGGTGCTTTCTGTTGTCACTGAGCACAACGTCATCATCCAACAAACAGAGGATCTGATGCCATACGTGGTAGTATTGTTATTGTACCTTTGGATGATAATTTTACATGAATAAACATGACAATGGTTTGTTCATGAAAGAGCATAAACTGTTCTGATGGTTTTCAAGATTATTGGGGTAATTTTTTTTAGTTTTTAAATGTTTTAACTATGCATATATGTGCACGTGTGTACAGAGCCTACAGAGGCCAGTGAAGTGCTTACAGAGGGTGATGGATCCCCTTGGAATGGGAGTTCCAGGTAGTTATAACCTGCCCAGTGTGGGTGTTTGGAAGCAACTTTGGATCTTCTCCAAGAGTAGCAAATGCTCTTAACCATTTAGCCCTCGAACCAGCCCTATGAAGTCTTTTTACATATATGGCATTGGGAATTAAATTCAGGGCATGAGTGTACTAAGCCAGTACCCTGTCAAAGAGTTAGACACTCCACCCTAAATGTTATTGTTGGAATGAACACAGATGCACAAACAAGTATTCACAGACTATGGCCTACAAAAACATTCTACTGGATTCTACTCTAACATCTATAGTTCAGCTTTCTTAAAATGAAGTATAAAGACCCCAAATCTAGCTTTTAAACAACTTCCCTTTTATTTTCTGCAATTCTTTAACTGACACTGCTGTAAGACTCTGTATGTTGGCACAGACTGAGCTTCCCTAAAACACCCATTGTCAATGAATTTCTCGTTGGGTACCATTGACTCTTGGGCTGAGTCCTTGGGGTGCTTTTCTAGTATGCACATAGTCCTGGAGTTTGACATTCTGTATTAAAATGTACTTTTTCCATGTTTCCATTTCTACCAGCAAACCACTGTTCTTTCTAAAGAGAGAATATCTTATGCATTCGACTTCATGTGGCACTTACTATGCAATGGCCACACAATAGGAGTCACTAAGTGGTCACAGAATAGATGAAGGTACCAGAATCTGTAGACACGAGAAGAAAGCAAGGACTTCAACAAGGAGCTCAGGTTTGAGTTGTTGGATGACCACATCTCACTGTCTCAGTAGAAAGCAAATTTTTCAAAGGTGAAAGGGCAGAGGATGTGGTTCCGCAGATAGAGGGCATGCCTACAATTCCAGAAGCAGAAACCAGGCAAGGTGGTACACAACTGCAACCTCAGCACTCCAGAAGCAGATATAGGAGGATCAGAAGTTCAAGGTAGTCCTGGGCTTCATAGTGAATCTGAAAGAGCCTGGTCTACATGAAATCTTTCTCAGAAAACCAAAAGACCAAAACCAAACAATGCTGAGAGAAGAATTACCAAAGGATGCTTGGACAGGACATCTGTAGGTCATGAAATACTTAAAATAGGTGGATGTAGTTATTAAGATGGAGAGTAAGTGTGTGCGGCTTATCATTTTCCACAGCAACATAGACATCTCTATTGTTGGTAAACCATGTTAATGTTAAAATTAGCAGAAGTAATGGCCTAGGGTGTGGGAAGAAAGAGAAAAAGAAAGGAAGTAGGACACAGAACAGTCCTTGTTCCCATATTTGAGTAGTGTGTGGAATCCAGGAAAACCACAATTATATGATATGTCAATTACAACTCCACAGGTGTCTCAATTTACAGGAAAAGCGGCCTCCCCATGTATGCAGCCAGGGTGGTACTCACATGGCAGCCCACAGACTGTCTATGCCATCATCTATTCACATCCACAAACAGAATGTGAGCAGCATGCAGAAAGAATTGACTTGAAGAGCTCTAGTAAAGGATCCCTCACCATGAGAGGAAAAGCAAACGGTCTATACAATTATAAAATAAAAAGAAAACAACAACAACAAATAGGAAAAAAAAGAAAGAAAAACAGGAATCACGTAAATCAAGTTAGGAAGACACTCAAAACAGATTTATACAAGTTAAACAAAGGGCCTTCAGAGGAGAATATTTCAAAGCAAATTGCTTGCAGAGTTTTACTGCCTAAGGGCCTGACATCTGTAGACAGCCAAATGCCTAGAGGAGACTAACGAGGGGGAAGATACACATTAACAGCACAGGAGCTAAATTTATAGTCTAGCTTGAGAGATACAGCATGATCAACAGGAAAATGGGGCAGAAGCGAGGTGGAAATTAGTCGAACATTTTGACAGTGCTCTTCTTTATATTTTACTGAGGAGGAATACAAAGATTTCCGTTAGAAAGGGACATTTTTCTTTTAAATATGATCATGTAATCAAGTTAAAGTTTGGGAACTCAATGGAATGGGACTCAGTTCCCCCTTCTATTATTGTATTGCCGACAAATTGTGTATCTGCTTTGAGTCACTGGTGTGTGTAATGAACACGCAGACCTTACTCTTCATCTATAGGAGAATATTGCTGTAAATATTCCCAGCACTGCAAACAAATTAAATGGAACTTGACAGAAATTAAGTACATGTGAACAGCGTTACTGCAAGCATTCAAGGTTTTCTTGCCTTGTTTTATTTTAAGATTATGTTGATTTCTGTGTACCAGTGTGGGGCTATGCATGTGTTAGAGCAGTGTCCGTAGAGACCAGAAGACAGTATTTGACTTCCTGGTTGTGGAGTGACAGGCAGTAGTGAACAGCTGAAGGTGGGTGCTGGGAACTGAACCCAGGTCCTCTGCAAGAGCAGTAAACACTCTTAACTACTGAACCATCTCTCCAGCAATGAGATTAGTTTCTTAACAGAATACTAAGAATTCCAAGTCCCTAGTCTGTTTATTTATTTAGGTTTTTAAATTGCATTTACTTATTTATTAGGGGGGGCACATTTGTGGAGGTCTAAAGAATTAGTATTCTTT
Source organism: Uromys caudimaculatus (assembly GCA_028551405.1). NCBI lineage: Eukaryota > Metazoa > Chordata > Mammalia > Rodentia > Muridae > Uromys > Uromys caudimaculatus. Next base: position 64,963,584 of record CM052711.1, on the reverse strand, counting down.
TTCCAGCATGTGAGTCCTAGGGATTGAACCAGATCACCAGGCTTCGATGCCTTTACCTCAGGGTCCTCGAAATGAACCCTAAGTCTTAAATAAAGAAACATTTTCTTTTCTTGTACTAGAATGTACATCTGACTGGAATAAACAGCTCATCCTTGCTTAACTCCAGGTGGAGAGAGGTTTATTTCTGTTTTTGTTTGTTTGTTTGTTTATTTGTTTTTCTTTTTTTTTCTCGCTTGTTTTATACTGTGTCACCTTACTCTAAGATGGCAAGGGAAGACTTACCTTATCACAGGATGATATTTGAGCATTACCCCCAAAATCCTAGTCAATGAAAATTCTAGGCTATCAGATGGGTCAAATACATAACAATGCTTTAAAGAGGCGTTAGAGGACAGTAATGTGGCTTTCCAAGTACAGGGGCTTGCTGCTAAGCTGGATGACCTAATGCAATTTCTAGAATCCACATAAAGATGAAAGGAGACAACCCACTCCACAAAGCTCTCTGACCAGTCCTATGCATCCTACCACTTACATACACAGATATAGGTATACACACAAAAATGCAAACTGAAACTATAGAAAGAGGTGACTAGTTCACAATGGTTCTTCCTCAGCAATAGGATACAGGCCCTTATAAAAGAGGCTTGACCCAGCTTTCTGGGGGCCCAGCTCTGCTTCTGCCCTAATGGTGTTCAGGCACCACTGGGAGTCAGGCCTGGATGACAAGTCTAATGTTTGTCCAGGCTGGTGGGTTCCCTGGGTCATAGTCTGGCCAAAGGGGGCTTCCTGAGATAGTTTTCAGTGTTACAGCTCTTTTTTATTTTTATTGGGTGAAGGGGAAACAGCTCTTCCAGACGATATCCAGTGAAACAGCTCTCATGAACCATGTTCCACCAAACAGTAGTTCTCTTTATTGGTGGTAACAAGGGCTATAGACAACTAGGGGGGTAAACAGGGGTTTTTCAAGGAGAGTGTACATTATTGGCTTGGCCTGAGGTGCTGAAAATGCTTTATGTTTATCAGCTGGGATTCCAGGTGCTTAAACCTGTAATTTGGCCTAGAGGCAACATGGCTTCCACAAAAAGGATGGAGGTAAGGGTTGTGGGGCTATATGCCTTGGGACATGGAGGCCAAAAAATAGGGATTGATTATTCCTACATGTCTCAAGATGAGATTTTGGTCTCAAGGCGAGATTTTGGGGGTTTTAGATACTTCATGATCTCATTGTTGTTCCAGCCCTGTTCTCCTTGGTCAAACTTGACAGCTTTTAGTTCCTTTCTCTTTTCTCTTGCTAAGGAGCATCATCTTGGATGGATGAAGCTGTCCTCACAAACTTGCTGCCCCTTTAATTGAGAGTCTAACACTGCCACAGGAAGCATTTTATTATTGCAGTCTAATACCATTTGTTTTCTTTGTTAGTAGTATGTGTGTATGCATGTGTGTAATCATTGCCATTGTTGTCGTTGTTTGAGACAGTGCCTGTCACTGAGCCTGGGCTGACAGACTCAGATAGCATGTACAGCCAACAAGCCCCACATATCTTCCTGTCGCCCTGCTGAAGTGCAGGGATTGCTGGGATTGCTGGGATGGTGGTTTGCAACACCTCTTCTGGCCTTTTGACTAGATGCTGGGGATCTAAGCACAGGGCCTCATGCTTGCCTGGGGATACTCCACATTTAACTGTGTTCTTTACATTAACCTGTTTTCTTTTCTCCCTAAGGTGTCTTATGAAGTTTTCCTCTCCCTTGTACTATGTTTGCCCCATTCTATTTATTTTTATATTAGTCTATTTGTATAGATTTCACACAGGCTTATGGCATTCACTTGGACTTACAGGGAGAGAGCTGTAAAATAAAGCAATCTTTTGAAAACAAGCCTACTCTCCAAATGCAGCATGTATATATCTCAATTCACTTTCAACAAGGTTTAGAAGAAGAGAAGTTCAGATAGCATGAAGGTAAGTATCATTTATACTTAAAGCCAAGAACATCAATGGTGAAAAAGTCAAAACTGAAAGCACCAAGAAAAGGCAAAAGAGAGAGTTAAGTGGGGAGAAGAGGTAAAGGTTATGAGTTAGAAATCTGAGAAGTAACAGAGAAATACCATGAAAATGTGTACAGAATAATGAGCAGCCATAGAGACCCACTTAATCATAATAAAGCTAAAGCAAAATAATTATAATACAGAAGTGAAATATAAACCCAAAGTTGCAAGTAGAGCAAAACAGAAAAACAAAACAGACAAACAAAAACAACATATCATCAATTGTATATTTTCCTTGTTGAGATGAATATCTGCTTCCATTTGCTCAGTGTCTTCCAAAGATGACAGCAGGTGGGAAGAAGAATGATATAGTCTGTGATTCCTTTTGAGTTATGGGCAGAATGCCCTCCCTGCTGGCCAGGTTTCTGCAGTTGGGGCTATCTCTCCCTGAGAGTTTCCCTACCCTTTGGCAGATTGCTCCCTTCACTTCCTTACAGTCTTCTGTGCAGCCTTCTCTCTGCTGTGCTGAGTGACACTTCCTACCCTGGCTGCTTTTATGTCTGGAGCCAAACCCGTGAGATGCTGAGAACCAAACCCATGAAATTACCTGCTGCTCTGTGAAGCTTTGTCAGTTAAGGTGCAAAGTTAGAAAGGACAGGGCGTCTGCAGTCTTGGGTCCCAGAACTTGAAAGAACTTCTGGTATTTCGTAGTGGGTTGGCCTTGGGCCATGTGTAACCTTCCCGCCTGCCTGTCTTTTTAAGCTGCTGTCCTGAAATAAACTTCAAGAGCTTGATCAGAATATAGACTTGCTCTCCTTCTTCATGTTTCCTGTCCCCCATTCTTTTGCCCCCTCCTAAGGTTCCCACTGAACCCCAGCAGGCCAGGGCACGTTTATACCAAGGACTCACAGTTTTTACCTACAGAGGAAGAGTGGTAAACTAAACAGAGAGTGATGCTTCTTAGGTGCCTTTGTGTCTGTAAGCATGTATATATGTGCACTTATGTTTTTATAAATATAATAATTGCTTTTAATGTTATAATATGTCTGTTGTGACCCAATTCCTGACAAAAACAGCAACACAGGGGAAGAAGGGTTTACTTTAGCTCAAAGTTTGAAGGTATATTCTATCTTGGTGACAGGAGCATAAGGCAGCTAGTCATATTGCATCTGTAGTCAAGAAGGAGACAGATATAAATACTAATTCTCAGCTCATTTTTCTTTCTTTAATTCAGTCCTGGACTTTAGCTCTTGAAATTATGCCACTTATATTTAGGGTGATTCTTCATACTCCAATTAACTTAATCTAGGAATTCCCTGTTTCCCGAGCAATCCTAAAATCTCACCAAGTTAATAACAAAGGTTAGCCATCTGCATCCCTTTCACTTTTCAGTGACCATCAACGACATTACCTGTTTAATGGACAGGGTAGGTGGGATCCATGGGGTCAAGACATGTCAAAGCTCTGAAATTTGCTATTCTTCCTAGGAGAGTATTTTGATAAAATGATCTCAGTTACTTGCTTCATTCACATCTGGGAGGAATAGAGGCAAGGCCAATGGCAAGTCCTTTCACAGTCCTACTTCACTGGTTTTGCAAGTCTCCCTTATGATGTTTAGTTTTGATCAGTGTGCTCCTAGAGTCCTTCTTCTTTCTTGTATTTCCAGCCTATGGTGATAAGTTGTAATTGTCAACTCCATATGATTGAGAAACATCTGGGGGAAAAGTCTCAATGATGGATGATTTATATTTGGTACATTTATATCAGTAAAGGCCATCTTGATTGGTTTAATTGATGTGGAAAAGCCCAACTGAGAGTGGGTGGCGCCATTCCCTATTTGAAACTCTGAACTGTAAGAGTAGATAAAGCTAACTGAGCACTACGCAAGCTTGGATTCACTTCTGCTCTTGACAGTAGATGTGATGTGAGTAGCTGCTTCAATCTCCTATTGCCATGCCTTCTTGGCAATGATGGATTATAACCTGGAATCGTATGCTAAAATAAGTCCTAAGTGGCCTCCTGTCCGGGCATTTTATCATAGCAGCAGAAATGAAACTAAGAGACTCTCCTCATTTTCTTCTATATCACTAAGCACTCAGAGCTGGAGCCTGCTGTCACTCCTGCAACTCCAACCTTCGGCATTACTGGATTTTGTCCATTTTCCCATTCTACTATTTATGCAACTGTCTTACCTTTCTAGTTCTCACCTCTTTCTGCTGTTTAGACTTTTGGGGTGAAAGAGACTAGTTTGTATCTATTTCACCATCTTTAGGGCTTTCTTCCTGTTCACTCTTGTGCGTGTTTGCTCTGAAAATATATGAGCCAGTATTCTAGAAGAACATTTTGTAATGGAATTGCTAAGTCATAAGTCGTCATAGTTTTAAAATAAACCATCAAATACTCCCCATGATGGAGCCAGTGAGATCGTGAAAGACACGAGGACAAGACAGCCCTAGGATATGGTTGAAGAGAAGAATTTTATTGTAGGTATGAGAGAGTGTACAGCTAGAGGCTTCTGGAAGTGTCCAGAACAGGGAGAAAAAAAAGATAGACTGAACATGACAGACTGAACTAGTCCCTGAGAGAAGAAAGAAAGAGAAAAAGTAAGAGAGAGGAGCAAGAGAGAGAGAACCAAGAGCCAAGAGCCAACAACCAAGAATAGAAGACCAACAGAGGACATGGCTGAAACAGCAGGATTTAATGGGAATCAGAAGCTGGGGGAAGGGAAGGGAAGTCTCTGAGATGGAGAAGTTTAGGGCAGGGGGCATGGTGAGAAAAGAAGTATGGAACCCCAGGTACTGAGTGAGCCTGGCAGCCAGTGTGCACTTTGGTATGCTAATAGGCACCACAGTGAGCCATTTGTCAGGGGTTTCTTTGGGGCCTGACAGATGGCTCAGGTTGTATAAGAATTTGTCCCTAACCAGAGTCCAATCCCCAGGACCTGCATAGTAAAAGGAGAGAATCAAGTCTCTTAGGTGGTCCTCTGACTTTCACATGTGTGTTATGATACTCTTATTCATGCTCACAAACACATATATCAGTCACACACAATAATGGCAAAAATAAAATAGTTTCCCCAAATGGGCTAGTGGCTCACAGTTTTAACTCCAGCTCATGGGAGGCCAATGCATACAAATCACAGTGAGTCTGAGGCCAGCCTTGGTTGCAGAGGGAACTGGAGGCCTGCTAGTCCTATATCTGAAAAGAAAAATAAAGAGTCTGAAGAGATGGCTCAACTTCTGTTCCAAATGACTTGAATTTAGTTCCCAGAACACATACAAAGCAGCTCACAAGTGCCTATAACTCCAGCTTCCAAGAATTTGATACCTTTTCTAGCTTCCGGGAGCACCTGTATCCATGTGATATACATAAACTCATAACTTCATGTATTTCATTTGTTGAGTTTAGCAATCCTCCTCTCTTTGTGAAGGCATAGTTCACTGGTACCATTGTGTATATAGTAAGTGTCTTAGTTATTTTTCTGTTACTGTGATAAAATAAAAGGGAGTTTATTTTAGCTTCTTGTGCCAGAGGGATTGGGTCAGTAATGACAGAGGCATGGGAGCAGGTAAACAGGCAGATGTGGTGAGAGCAGGAAGCAGAGAAATTGAATTCTATGCACACACAGGAAGCAGAGAGAGAAATAGAAGTAAGGACAGGCTATACAATCTTAAATCCTGCCCCTAATGACATACCTTCTTGAGAAAGAAGTACAAGTTCTCAAATATATGAGGCTATGGGGACCATTTCTCATTCAAACCACAGTACAGTGTGTTCATGTAGATGAGTGAGAAACAAATATAAGTGGACTACCGTGATAAGGGAGAGCATGCACAAGGTAGTCTCTAAGGGACTGTGGCAATAGGCAAGATGAAAGACAAAGTCTTATAAGTATGGAACCTTTATCTTCAATAGAATGAAGGCTAGAAGGAATCCAACACGTATTAGCCATTCTTGGAAAAAAGACTAAATTATAAAGCCAGAAATATTTGTTCTTTGAGGTAAAAGAAACAAGATTGAAAGGGAAAGTGAGAACAAATTTCTAAGTGGACATTTTTCATGTTATCTGTGAAGGACCCATGTACATTTAGATTAGTAGCCATGTTTTTAAAATTATAGATGTACTTTCCCAGTAAGGGAGATAATGATAAAGAAGGTGGATTTTCTAGGATGAGACTTCCATTGCACTCCAAATGTGCTGACCACTTCAGTTTCCCCAGATGCATGAAACTCAGCTGCATAATTTGTGGGAGAGGGAGACTGCCGTCCCGCTTTCCCGTGATTATGGTAATGTTTGAAAACTAGTCCTGAAGACTGGGGAGATGAAGAGCACTTGCTGCTCTTCCAGAAAACTCAACTCTAGTTCCCAGCTGTTATGTCCACTTCACAACCATTAAAACTATAGTTACAAGAACACATGTCTTCTTGTGCTCCATGGGAACCTGATGCACTGGCAGGCAGTCATGCTTGGACACGCGCGCGTGCGCGCACACACACACACACACACACACACACACCATCAATTTTTTTAAAAGAAAGAAAACATCATATCTCTCTCTCTCTCTCTCTCTCTCTCCATCTATATTTCTATAAGTCTAGGTGTTTTATTTTTGACATGGTTACAATACATTCTCTTTGATTCCTATTCAATTGTTTACAACACACCTATACCAAAAGCGATTTTGACAATTTCTGATTCTTTTACTTTTATGGTACAAGATCCAGATTGCACCTTATACAGGTAGGTGTTGAGATCACACATGGTCTAGGAATCATTTTATGCATGTATGAATGGAATTCTCTCTCTCTCTCTCTCTGTATGTGTGTGTGTGTGTGTGTGTGTGTGTGTGTGTGTGTGTGTGTGTGTGT
>CM052711.1:64877490-64956232 GCA_028551405.1 Uromys caudimaculatus | reverse complement strand
TTTTATAAAAAAAAAAAAAAAAAAAAAAAAAACAACAAAACAAAACAAAAAAAAAAACAAGTAGAGCAGAGATTAAAGAAACTACCAGTTGTCCAATTTGAACTTCCACATGTTCAAGCATGGGTATAAACACACACACACACACACACACACACACACACACACACACACACACACACACACACGGAATTCATACCACATGATGGAAACATGAAGCCAGGACCAGGCAAGGTGAGCAGGGGGTGGAATGATTCTCTTGCATGGGCTACTGATGGGGAATAAGCTCAAAGTTGTACTCTGGAACAGTGTAGTCATTCTGCAGCATGTGATTCTTTAGTTGTTTAGTTAACTGTATGCTTAAGATTTAGAAACTCAATAAAGTTTATTATTTTATACCTGTTAAAATCCAGGATGCTGCTCAGGCTGACCTCTAAGATCCTGACAGGCACCCTACTGAGGACACTGCCTGTGAATTGCTAGCTAGCAGGTATCTGGGCTTTCTACTTTGGACACATCAAAGGGCCACATGTGGCTACATATCTCCTTCACTGCACCTTCCCTAGAGCCTTCTGTGAAATCAGAAAGCCTTGCTGTTTATAGACTGTTGCTTTGAAGCCCCCATTCTTCACAGACCTATGAGAAGGGACCCCAACACTGCCTCAGGGGCCTGATATTTCTTCAGTGTCCCCACCATGTCCTTCTATGTCTGTGGCACTAGTAACACTTCCAATGAGTTCTTCTTTTTTTTCCTTACAATCAATGAATCTTAGTAGTGCCCCTTGAATCCTACATCCTAGACTTTTCACATACCTGCTTACATTTTTATTTTCCTACTTGTAAATGTGATAAGCTGAAAACACTGAAATAATTCAACAAAGAAAATTCATAGTCAATGGGTTAGCATAGAGAAGCACTAACTGTATACACGTGAGGACCTGAGTTTGATTCTCCAGTACCATTTTAAAGAGCAAGCTTGGCTGCTCATGTTTGTAATACTACTGCTGTGTGTGGGCAGAGGTAGGAGCCAACAGCAAAACAAGATACAATTGTACCAAAGTTCACTCTGGGGGATCAATAACAGGCTTACTTACAGAGCATGGGTAAGCAGTGAAAGGCACGGTTGTGGGAAGCCTAAAGCATCCTCACTTGAAGGTCTGTAACCAGCATGAATGATAATTTCCCATGGCTGTGTAGATGGAGTGTCCCCACCTCACACACAATTTTCCCCCACTTACAGTTTCTAACCCTTCCTAGGTGCACCTAGGGAATAATTGCCTACAATTGCACAGGAAGGTTGGCTGGATCCTCAAGTGGGGAGCTTATGACTCTCCCCATTCTTTCTATCCAAGTGTGATCATCAACCAGAAAGCCAGATGGGATGACTTTTGGGAAGCAGGGTTATACCAAGCTCTTAAAGATGGCAACACTTTGGTTCAGAAGATTGTCCTGTCCAACACTGTGAGTGAGTCCACCATCTAGGGTGAAACTGAAGCTCAGACAATGATAGGCCAATGACGGGCAGGACCATACCTTGACTGGCACTGCTTAGATATGCATAGCCTTCTAGTTAAGGTTTGACTTCACTTCAGGACCCTGACAATGTACCTCTTCCCAGTGTGGCCACATTTAAAGGGATCTTCTTTTTCTGCCTTCCACAACTAATTTGCCTCTTTTAATTGTCTTATTGATAGTGAGTGGTAGGACCTGGCTGGGACACCAGTGGTCACATGCAAGTGTGTGATAACAGTTACCTTGTTCAATTAGTTATGATTCTCATTAGTGTGACCAAATACCTGATAAAGGCAATTTAAAGCAGCAAGGGGTTTTTTGCTTCACAATTTGGGGGTGCAGTCCATTATGGGGGGGGAGTTAGTGGCAGAAGGAGCCTAAGGCATGTCGTCACACTTCACCTACAGTCAGCAAACAGAGATGGATGCTGTGCTCAGCTCACTTTCTATATTTTCTTCAGTCCAGGCCCCTAGATTCCTGATGATCACATTTAGGGTGGGTCCTTCCACCTCAATCAACCCAATGAAGAATCTCCCCTGCAGACACATCAAAAGGGATTTTCTCCTAGTTGATTCTAGATCCCGCCATCTGGCAATCAATATTAACCATTGCAGGTGCCCATAAAAGATTACTTTGTCTCAATGATAATACATTTTTAATTCTCAGCTTAAGAAGCTAAGAAAGGATGTAATTCATCTCAGGAATATTTTCATTAAAATGAAGGCTAGTGGATGGGGAGGCTTCAGGGTCTTGGGGCCTCACCAAATTTGCATTTCTTCTATTCTAGGGGAATAAAGTTTCCATAAAGTTATCTTCAATTCAAAAAGTTTTGTTGCTTAGGGACATAGACACCACCTCTGACTCCTCAGGATTTAGACCAGGCTTTTCTAACCTGGGATGAACCAGGAGTCTGAAGTGGTTGACTCCCCTACCACGTGGAGGGCTTCAGGCAACCTCTGTATTTCATTGTTCACTGCGTTTGGTCTACTCAGCCAGACAAACTGGGAAGGAGATTTTAAAGAAAATAAAAGAAAGATCTAAAAGTATAAAACCAGCTTTTCCCATCTACAAAAGACCTCACAGAGCAGAGATGTATCCCCCTGACATAGGTTTTCAAAACTCAAAATCTTCCAGGGATTCTATGCCTGATAGCATTCAAAGAATAAAAAATCCTTTCCTGACCTTTCTTTAGCCACCAGAGGCAGGGGCATTATTGACAGAGTAAGAATGAGGGCTAAGACGCTGTAAGATCACTGAGGGCAGAGGGAAGACAGTGGAGTCCAGGGGCAGCTGCTCCTCCCTGGAGGCCTAGTGCTTGATATCCCACGCTTGCCAGAAGCAGCCTTGACAATTGATTTTTGAGAGTCTGGAGACACTCACCCAGAGCTTGGGTGCCATCCTTCAGCATGGCGCTGTGCATACTACTTAGGGGCGCTTGTTCTTTGAGTGATAGTTATTGATTGGAGGATGTCTGACTCTGACAGCCTCGTGTCAGGATCAGTAAAGGTTAGAGAAACACTGAAGCTGAAAAATACCTTTCCCTCAATTTACCACCATCTACTCTTTGCATCTGCTGCCAGCAGAGTCTGCTTCCATTGACCTTAAAGGAAAGCAACTCCACACACACAAACCCCTGGATGAGTACACCTGACTCAAAGGAGCAACAGACTGCAAAATCATAGAAATGGCTGAGGATGCCTTTCCATTGAGACACTCTTGATTAACTGTATTAGTGCAGGTGTTTTGGGAAGGCAATTCAGCTGTGTTACCCAGCATACATGAAGCCTTGGGTTCAGTAAACCCTTCAAGAAGTGTGAGTGGCTAAGCCCCATCCCTGAGGCCCTCCAACCATCAGGTTCCACTAACAGAACACTTTAACTGCCCTATTGGCCAGCCCCAACCCCCACTGACAAAGTAAGAAAAACCCAAGCTTAGGACTGAAAATCCCAGTAAACTTCTTGTGTGAGGCTTTGTTGTATTCCTTGACTCCCAACTACCCTGATGCTTTTCCTCTCAGAGCTGTAACACTTCCAGGTTTAATCACCAGGACCTTAAACCTGTCCTTGTGTTGCTTGCCTATAATCCCAGGATTTAGGAGGTAGAGGAAGTGGATCAGAAGTTCAAGGTCATCCTTGGTTACATAATGTAAAGTGTTATAGCTCTGAGTGGAAAGGCCTGTCCAGGGAAAGTGTTACCACTGTGCTCCAGAAGGTATCCTGGCAAGCAGGAGCCAGTGAATTCTACAAAGTTACACCCAACAATCATCCTCATACAAGAGACTGAATGAGAGGAAAAAATTCAGGAGAGTGGCTGCTTCTGTTGGGCGAGAAACAGCAGGGAAAAGAGCAGAAGCTAGGGTTTATATAGGATTTTTTATGCGTGCACGAGTGTGTGTGTGTGTGTATGTGTGTGTGTGTGTGTGTGTGTGTGTGTGTGTGTGTGTGTGTGTGTGTGTGTGAGAGAGAGAGAGAGAGAGAGAGAGAGACAGAGACAGAGACAGAGAGAGACAGAGAGAGAGATTTCTAGGGTGGCCTGGGATTGGTTAGGCTTTTTGTGGCCTGATCTTGGAGCAAGATTAGGGATTGGTAGGATTTGTTTTCTTGGCCTTGGTCCTGGCCTTGGGGTCAAGACAGGGTCAGGGAATTTTTCCTTTGCCCTTTTACCCTGGACATATCAAGTTCAAGGCGAGAATGGGCCTTTCTCAAAAATTAAAAACAACAAAAACAAAAGAGGCAAGGATTTTATGAACAAGTAATGAATAGTGTACAACATGCTGTCTACATTTTCTGAGCCTTAAGATGAAACTGGGTTTGTTGGGCAGAAGGACACATTTGAATCTGCAAATGTTTTAGCAAGTATCTCCTCTACCCTCATCATCTTGTAGAATGTGAAGTGTTGTGTGTGAAGGAACAGGCAAAGACTGTAGACTGGAAAATGACTCTCCATCATACAGGTCTACACAAAGTGTGTAGGCAATAGGAAGACATAGAATAACTAGAGCACATGAAGATGAATGTTGTCCTGTTACCAGAATTGTCAAGGTCAAAACTGGTCATGGCAGCTCTAACAAGCTAGGCTTGGTCACCCATCCATGTAAGTCCAATTAAACAGACAAATGATACTGAGAAGCAGAGGAGTTTTACCTGTTATAGCCACCTTAAAAAAGGAAAAAAGAGGTGCAGTGACCCCTCCAAGTCGATTTTGGGGTCCTGACACCAGACTTGAGATTAAATAAATTACAAGAAGATTGCTTATCTGAACAGTCCTCATCAAGGTATGATCCATTTAGTCCACCATTGAACCATCAGAGTTTGGATTCTCTCTTCTTCAGGGTGCCCTGACAAGTTGTTAATTTCCTTCTGGGTGAAACTAGGCTTCAAATGTGAGCCATAGATCCCTGGGAAATTCCAACTCACTGGGGGCCATTGTTTTAATAGTCTGCTAGCTAAAGGGAGAGACATAGGTGTCTCATTAGACCTGCTTTATTCCTCTCAGGACAGGCACCCTCTGTCTGCCTTTGTCACCAAATTTCCTTGCCCTTCTGTCAAGGCTCTGGTTGATGTCACTGATTCTTTTTACTCAGGATTTAGTAGTCACCTGCTATGAGCATGGCACAACAGGATCACTGCCCCTACAACTCCTTTGTTATATTTCATTATGATCATCGATGCCCTGTAATAACCTTTAAATGTTTTTTCTTGCGACAGTTTATACTTGTGACAGAAAATTTACATTTATTCAGTATTATATTCCTGTGTGAGCATTAGTCATGTTATTACATAGATATCGTAAGCACACATTTATACACACACACACACACACACACACACACACACACACACACACACGGTATTTATTTACCATGTTGTTGATAAATATTTGAATTTTATACGTGTTTTGATTTTGTTTTCGGTGTTGGCAGTTGAACCTAGGTCTTGTCTATGCTTGGTCAGTGGTCTACCACTGAGCAATATTCCAAATTCCCATTGGAAATATTAATTTTGAGGTAGGGTCTCACTAAGTTGGAAATAATTGCCACAAATTTGCACTCCTTTCTGCCTCAGTTTCTTAGAAGCTAAAATGTTAGCCATACACTTTGAGATGGCTAAGTGTTGCTGTTTCAGGATATGTGTTCAGAGTGTAACCTCATGATTGTGTTGTTTACTGGAAAAAACTCTTTCTAGTTATGGTGTGGCTCATCTCTTAGCACACACCTTTAATTTCTCTGGCTGAAATACAGACAAGCCCCTAATACTGATTTCATTGTTTAATCCAAAACAATAAAGGTGAAGTTTAATTTGTAGAAAGAAGTACACACATTTGAAAGTGATGTTTAATTGAGTGACAGGAAAAGTGACAAATTAGAGAAACTGACAGGCTAGGATATGCACACCTCTCAGAAGAACAGAGAGGAAAGAGAGACAACTTAAAAGACAACAGTGCACAAAGGAAGAAGGCGGTTCTATTAGGAGAGTTTTACAGACACAAGTTGAAGAGAGAACAGCCTAAACACAGGTGAAGACAGAACTAGCCAAAGAATGAGAAGAAGCCAGCAGATTAGAACAGATTTCCAGAGTTAGTTTGAGGCTATGCAGAGCAAAGCATCAGAGACAGAGAGAAAAGGCCAGATTGAATCAGTCTCCTTAGAGAGGAGTTTGACCCAGAACAGCTGAGTTGAACCAGCCAGCCAGAGTTCAGACAAAACTAGGAAAGAATGAGCTTATTTAGCTACAAGGCTCAGAGGTGGAAAACATTCTAGGTCTAGATAAGATTGCATGGAGTCTAAAAGCTTCCACAGCTAGTCCTAGATTAGCAGACTGAGGCAGTAAGCCTCAGAGATGACAATTAAGTCAGGAGAAAAAGTTACATTTTTACATCGCGCCACACTGAACCAACAATCTGAAGTTCATGTAGGAGAGAATTGTCAAGACATAAACTCAAAATAAGAGTTCCTGGATATCAAGGTTTGGCCATTTCTTAAAAAGATTTATTTATTTATTTTATGTGTATGAGAATACACTGCAGCTGTCTTTGGATACACCAGATGCCATTACAGGTGGTTGTGAGCAATGACGTGGTTGCTGGGGATTCAACTCAGGACCTCTGGGAGAGCAGTCAGTGCTCTTAACCACTGAGCCATCTCTCCAGCCCCCAGGTTTGGGCATTTTAACTCTTTGAAATTAATACTATATTTTACTGAAACGTTTGTTTTCTTTTGTGTTTTTATTTATGCATATGCTTTCTAACAATACCTAAGTACTCTTAATTGTATTTACCTCACATATCAATTAACTTAATTTTTGATAACCTGTTGATAGGGAACACTATTTCCTTATGATTTTAACTTTCAAATTTCCTGATCATTACAAATTTAAATATTTTTTTAAAAAGATTCTGTGTGTATGTGTGTGTGTGTGTATGTGTGTGTGTGCATGTGTGCCCTCTCACGTGCTCACATGTATATGTAAGTATGTGCACATGAATGTAGGTGCTAACAGAGTCTAGAAGGCAGATGGCATCCACATGTGGCTGCAGTTCAGTGCAGTTTAACTCATCTTCTTGGAGACAGGGAGGAGGAAGAATGGGATGAGAAACCATGGGAGGGCAGACCAGGAGGGGGTACTGACTGGACTGTAAAAAAATAAAAACAATAAAAAATATTTTAAAAAGATGTTAACTCAAGAATACTGGAGGGAAGTGTTTGCTAGCTGCAGAGAGGTTGAGAAGTGCCCTGCCACTGAGCTAGTCAAGGCATATCAAAATTAGATGGTGTGTGTGTGTGTGTGTATGTGTGTGTGTGTGTGTGTGTGTGTGTGTGTGTGTGTGTGTGTGTGTGCATGCATTGGTAATTGGCAACAAGCTTCCAGCTCCTGTGACTCTAATGCCCTCTTTTGACCTCAACAAACCCCTCCATTCACATGCACACAGTCACACATATAAACATAGCAAATTATATTTTCAAAAATAAGTTCTCCTTTATTTACTATTATAATTGCCTCATTTTTCCTTTATTCAGATACACATTTTTCTCACATATTTGTCCCGCTTATATCTTATTAAATTCTAGAGATGTTTATTTAGTTTTCCTTAAATGGTTCAATTTGTAAGGACCACTGTGATTTTGACTGAGCTAGAGGATAGAAACTAGCAAACTTAGAGCAAGCTGTTACCTGGTAATGTTCCCAGGGATTGTCTGTATCAGAAGTGGATTTTCTGGGAAGGGCCCCAGTGTGCCAGTCTAAACCAAAGCTTTCTTGCACCTTGACAATTGTCTAGTTCTGCCTAGCAATGTTTTCTTCTAGGCTGCTGCCACCTATGGACACTACATACTTTGAGACATGGGAGCAAAGCTAAAGAGGATAAAACACTGAAATTACCCACATGCCTGCACTTGTCATTGGCATACATTGCTTTGATGTCATCTCATAGACAAGACAGGTGGCCCCATGATTTAACCAGAATAATTACTGTTTCATCATAGCTGTGGTATCTGGTATTAAGACACTCTATACAGCAATTACCTTTACACATTATGGTACTCCAGGCTTGGAATGCAACTAAACAGTAGTGCACTTGCCTAGTTGAACAAACCTTGAGTTATATCAGTAGGACCACAAAACCATCATCATCTTTGTTGCTGTCATCATCACTCCTCTGTCTCTTTCTCCTCTCCTCCTCCTCCTCCTCCTCCTCCTCATCATCATCATCATCATCACCATCATCATCATTACTTATTTGTCTTGGTGTTTAAAGAAAATGACAAAACAACGTAGAGATGGAAGTTTGTTTTGCGTACCATTTGAGAATATACTTCAACATAGTGAGAAGAGCATGGTGGCATGATCCTGAGGCAAACACTTATATTACATTAATACATGCTCAGGACAAAGGGTTTTTGAAAGAATCTGTGATTCTTTCCAGAGTCACTGGGGTTTCTGAGAGGTCTTCAGGTTTGTTTTTAGGGAAGACTCTAGCAACCTGTGCTCACACTTTCGGCTCCACAAGACACTTGCCACATTGATGTATGCTACCTTGTAGGATTACATTTTTTAAAATATGACTGTCTGTGCCACACTCCTAAGGCCCATGTCTCTGAAATGTCTATTTTTAGTTATGTATTGGGATTTGGGCACAAAATTAGCCTTGATATGCTCTTTCAGAGAACAAGAAGATTGAAGCCCAAAGAAGATAAATGACTTTCCCAAATTTCTCTAAGGGCAGAACCTGGACTAGATTGAAATCATTATGAGCTCAATCTTGCTCCCATTTATTCAATGCTGTACCTTACTGCTTCAATTCTTTTTCATCCATCTACCTCAGCAACGGAGGCAATGTGAATTATTGTTGATATGAAATGAGATATTGTTATGTATGTATACTGAGGCCTGGGGTTGATGCTTGTGTGAGTATACATGCTTATGTGAGCATGTGTGGGATGTAGACTGTCCTCCTCTACTGTTCTCCATCTTGTTTTCTGAGGCAGGGTCTCTCATTAAACCTGGAACTCATCCTTTTGGCTATGCTAGCTGCCAATCAAGCTTCCAAGAATTCTGCCTCTGCCTCCCTAACTCTGGAATTACAGGTACATACTACCATGCCCAGTTTTTATATGGGTGCTAAGCATCTGAACTCAAATTCGTATAATTGACTGATTTAACCATTTGAACAAATTGCCAAGTACTTTACCCATGCAGCCATATGCCCAAACCTTAAAGTGACACCGGTTTGATCCCACATAGAGCTAGTACTTGCAAATTGCCTTGATAAGCACCAATGTAACTGTGCCAATTTAGATCTGTCCTGCCAAACAAAGAGCAACTAAGTTAGATTCCTTTCCCCTCACATTCCCCTGCCCATTCCCCAAGCTTCTCTGAGCTAGCTGTGACCTATCCCTGGAGCTCCACTGTCTGACCACTGCTCTGCTGGCCTCTATTAGGCCTGTTGAACAAGGGACATCCAGGCTTGCTATACCAAGAACATTCGGTCCTAGGCTGCCTATCAGAGACCTGCTATACAGGGAACATCCAGATTAGGCCTGCCTTCCTGATACCTGGAAATTTCTAGGGCAATAAAATGGCTAAAGGCCAGTATAAGAACACAAACAACAAGAGCCAGGGCAACAGGACACCTTCAGAACAAAGGTATCTTTACAGAAAGCTCTGTATATCCTAACACAAAGAAAGCACAAGAAAATGACCTAAAGTTCATTCTTATAAATATGATAGATGCCTTTAAAGAGGAAATGATGAATCCCTCAAAGAAATACAGAAAAATACAATCAAACAGGTAGAGGCCTTTAAAGTGAAACTAATAAATACTTTAAAGAAATACAGGAAAATACAATTAAATAGGTAACAGAAAATAATAAAACTGTTCAAGATCTGAAAATGAAAATAGAAGCAATAAAGAAAACATGACCAGAGGGACTCCTAGAGATGGAAAACCAAGGAAAGAGAACAGTCAAATGCATTGCCAACAGAATACAGGAGATGGAAAGGAGACTCCCAGGAGTAGAAAACACAACAGAAGAAATTGACACACCAGTCAAAGAAAAGAGTTAAATCTAAGTAATTCCTCACATGACTCATCCAGGAAATCTGGGATACTATGAAAAGACCTAACCTAAGAGCAATAGTAATATAAGAGGGTAAAGAGTCTCAGTTCCCAAGGACCAGAAATTATTTTCAGCAAAATCAAAGAAAATAAATCCTAACCTAAAGAAAGTGATGCCTATAAATATACAAGAAGTTACTGAACACCAATTAGACTGGACCAGAAAAGAAAATCATCCAGCCATATAATAATCAAAACACAAAATCTATAAAACAAAGAAAGACTATTAAAAGCTGCAAGGTATAAAAGGGCCAAGTAACATACAAAGGCAGATCTATTAGAATAACACCAGATTTCTCAACTGAGATTCTAAGCTAGAAAGCTTGGAAAGATGTCTTACAGCCTCTACAAAACCACAGATGCCAATCCAGGCTATCATATCCAATAAAACTTTCAATCACCATAGATTGAGAAAACAAGATATTCCAAGACAATACCAAACTTAAACAATATCTATCCATAAATCCAGGCCTACAGAAAACATTCGAAGGAAAACTCTGATCAAGGAGGTTAACTACATACAAGAAATCATAGGAAATAATTCCACACCAGTGAAAACAAAATAAGGAAATCACACAGAAATACACATACTCATTCACACCCTCACATGTATATGAGTGCCTGAGCGTGCACACACACACACACACACACACACACAGAGAGAGAGAGAGAGAGAGAGAGAGAGAGAGAGAGAGAGAGAGAAACTACCACCACCAATATCAAAATAACATAAATGAACAGCCTTTAGTTAATATCAATGGTCTCAATTCCCCAATAAAAAGATACAGAATAACCTAATGGATGGGAAAATAGAATCCATCATTCTGCTACATACAAGAAACACACCTCAGCAACAGAGATAGACATTACCTCAGAGTAAAGGGTTGGAAAAATGTTTTCCAAGCAAGAGGACCTAAGAAGCATGCTGGAGTAGTCTTTCTAATACCTAATAAGATAGCCCTTTAACCAAAATTAATCCAAGGAGATGGGGATAAACTCTTCACACTTACCAAAGGACAAATCTTCCAAGATGACACTTCAATTTTGAGCATGTATACCCCAAATGCATGGGTATCCACATTCATAAAAGAAACTTATTAAAATTTAAAGTGCACATAAAACCCCACACATTCATAGTAGGAGACTTTAACACCCAACTTTCACCAATGTACAGGTCCTTGTGATAGAAGGTAAACAGAGAAATAATGAAACTAGCTGAGGGCATGATTCAAATGGGCCCAATATATATATCAAATTTAATATAAAATATAAAATATAAAACTACCTGTGTGATTTAAGCTAATTTGTAATTTGTTGTGTAATTTAAATTGGTCTTTAGTTTGTGATCTACTGGTTTCAGCTTCCCAAGTACTGGGATCACAGAAGTTCATCAAGGTGCCTAATCTATGCTTGACATTCTTTTTAAGTTTTAGTTTTTGTAACAGTCTCTTTATAGCTCACACTAGACTGAATTCATATGTATGATGTATATATCTATGTTTGTATGTATATCCCAGAATACAGCCTTAGGTATTCAAGTGGAGGTCACAGGACAACTTGGGGGAGTCACTTCTTTCCTTCCATGATGTGAGCCCAGAAACTGAATTGTTATCTGCTGAGCCATCTCATCTGCCTGATGTTTAATATTCTAAAGACTGTTTATATCATTCTTAGGAGTAGACAGTTATTTTTCACATGGAATAGATGGCAACCAGGAAGAACAGAAGAGTACCCTCAGCTTACTGATGAGGAGACAGACTGTAATTTATGAAGAGAGCTATTTCTTTTTGGGCTTGAGTCTAGGAAGGGGCATGCCTTAGATCTGGCTGATTATCCCAGACATTCCAAAATGAAATCTTTAGAAAACCAAAATCATCTTGATTATTGATGCATTAAAAGCCAAAGACAAATGTTGTCGGATATTCACAGACTTATTTTTAAATAACATACATGTGTTTTAATCTCATATTTTGGGTTCTTTGAAGAAATTAAAATCCCCTCATTGAGGAAAGATTTTTTTTGTTTTTTGTTTTCATTTATCTTTATTTTTCACTTTTTATAAATCTCCTAACACACCCCCCCCAACACATATACACATTCATAAACAAAGGGGAAAAACCAAGGGCTCAGTGAGTAAGGGAGACTGTAGCCAAGCCTGATGACAGGTTCAATTTCCGGGACTCATTTGTTGGAAATAGGGAGTCAGCTTCCTGTAAGTTATCCTCTAGTCTCCGTGTGTTCACTGTGGCCCAGTTCCCTAACCAAACACAAATAAACAAATAATTATATTAATATATTTTTGAAAGAAAGTGTCAGCTGAAATAAAATGAGAGGAAAACTTGGAGTTTGACTGTTTTGCAGATTGTAAAGTCAGAGAAACTGGTGTGGGCATTTCAGAGACTAAGCAAGGATGCTTCTGCTAGGAATAGTTCCTGATGAGGACTAGATTAAAATATCTCACATGAAGGGGGCCTAGGGCTGAGGAGCTTACTATGCTTCTCTCCTATGTGGTTTTTATGTTGTGTATATTCACAGACACATTTATGTTTATGTCACAAAAAGTAGGAGGAAAATTGTATAATAGAAAATAGGAACAGATGAGGGTGTGGTGAGAAGAGAGGAAATCTAATGCAGTAAGTAATATGCTTACTCACCATGCATAACTGTTAATTCTCACACAGCAACTGAAAGAGAAGTAAAATAAACACTGTACCTGAAGAACAAAGTGAGGACATGAGCATTTCTTTAGTAGCCTTAGAAACAAAATTGGGTATATTAATCACACTTAAGGGCAGGTCTCATGCACAGGATTGATAGCTAAGACAAAATAAACTTGAGTTTCATATTGCTTTATTTGAGGTTTCTTTTGGTTTTATGGGGAGGGAGGAGTTGTTGCTGTTTGGTTTTGGATTTTGGTTTTGTTTGCTTTTTTTCCTCTCTCACTCTCTTACTGGTCTTTTGCTTGTATATTACAGTTTCCAGTTTTCTGTATTTCTTTTGTTTTTATTAAATTAGTTTTTCCTATGTGTGTTCCTGAGAGAGAGAGAGAGAGAGAGAGAGAGAGAGAGAGAGAGAGAGAGAAGGAGAGAGAGAGAAAGAGAGAGAGAGAAGTATGGAGCATTTGGGGAATGTGGGGTAAGGGAAACCATGATCAGAATGTTGTTTTATGATTTTTTCAAAAACCAAGACAGACAGAAAGACAAGTGAACTTTAAAAACAATGTTTTTGTCTAATTTTGTTTGATTTTAACCTACTCTCCACTATTGCTGATGTCAATCACAACACTAATTCTATCAGACATTAGATCTCCCTGTAGAGTTGATTCTGCTTGGTGAGAGCTGCAGTGTGTCTGAAAGCATCAGAGACAGCAGCAAACAGAACTTTAGCATGGTTCAACTGTCAACGCATTGGAAGCCAAGGAAAAGAAAGATTCCTTCATTTTCTTCTCTTCCCTTCCAGACCTCTCTCCTCTTCACCTCTTCCCTCTTCATTTCTCCCCTCTACTCCATTCTCCTTTCCCTCCCCTTCCATCTTCCCTTCCCTTTCTCTTTTCCTTTTCCCTCTTACCCATCCCTCTTTCCTCCTCCCCTCCTTCCACCTCCCTCTCCAGCTCTCCACAATCCTCTCCTTTTCTTTCCACTATCAGATATCTATTTGGAAAGATAGGTAAGGCCAAGGAATTATAATCAACAATTCTTCTTTCCAGCCAAATATACATGTCTGTAAGCAGAAAATTTCCCATTTGAAATTGTATCATTTTATTTTACTTTCAGAAGTAAAGTCAGGAGACTTTAATTCCATTTCTTGCATGCATTAATCCAATTTCCAAATAAAACCTAACATCTTACCTGCCTCTCCTAGTAAGTGCTTTATACTAGTTCCCACAACACTACCCATTTTGTGGAAACATCACACTGTAAAAGGATGGGAGAGTAAGACATTCCACTCAGAACATCAGTGACTGAGAGTCATAGATATCAGACAGCATCAGGTGGCATCGTCTTACACTTCACTTTAGAATTTGATCAATAGATTGTTTTCCTGCCTGAACAGATTGCTAAGCAGTTAAGAGCCTATACTGTTCTTGCAGAGGACCTGTGTTCAGTTCTCAACACCTATTTTAGATAGCTCACAACCATTTGTAACTTCAGCTCCAGTATATCCAAACCCTTCTGGCCTCTATAGGCATATACATGCATGTGCAACACACATATATATGCAAAGACCACAGAGAGATAAAAATAAATGTTTTGAAAAAGGCTGCTGTTCTAACTTATAATACTGAATGAAACTAATAGCAAAACTTAGAACAACCACATAGTTGTCAATATTTATTAAAACACAGATGTTTCATCTAAGTTTGTAAAATATGTAAATAAGTATTCAACCATTTACAATATTGTTATTGGATAATCTTCACATGTTAGGTATCTCTCATGTCTATTATTATACAATACTAAAGTTACCTGTGCTGAATATATGTGATTCACTTCAAATGAGAATTACTAACAAACACAAAAGTCTGGCTGTTTCTCTTTAGTATGTGTATGATTCATCTGACATAAGATGCATTAGCAACCTTCCTAAAATAATGTGAATACTTTTTTCCATCACATTGGAAAATTTCATATTTATTGGCCTAAAGGTCATGTCAAAATCACTCCCAGTTGAGTTGTGGGGAATAACAATGAAATTTGTGCACGAGTGTAAGCTTCATGAAAAGTGTCTGAAGATCCATTTGCATTGTGGTTAAGAAATCCAATTAAAAGTTCTAAATATAAAGAATGAGACATTAAATGAGTTTGAGTGACATAGCAAGATCACTATGTAAACAACTGAAAGTCATACAGGAGTAAGAGGAGGTAGATACTATGTATCTGGATATTCTTATGTTTGAAGAAATAGGGGCTTAACTTGGGAAAACACAGAAGTGTATTAACAGAGGTAGTGGAGAGATAAAAAGCCGACATGAGTGCTGCTTTGATTATTTGCACATGTGAATCAGAGGGATTTCCACAAGAGAAGATGACACTTCTTTGCACCATTTCCTGCTCGTGTGTATACAACCTGGTAAATTTCGATAGCATGGTTGGATCTCTGTCATACCAGCAAAGGCACATTTTTCACTTGAAAATGACACTGAAGTTCAGACCCACAGACTCTCACATGGCATTTCCATAGTCCATAAATTCTCTGTCCAGAAATGCCTCCTTGGAGAACATAGCTTCTTTATTTCCTTTTTATTTTAAAACTATTATCATTTTTAAAATTTGTGTGTGTGTGTGTGTGTGTGTGTGTGTGTGTGTGTGTGTGTGTGTGTATCTGTCTGTCTATCTCTGTAATCCACATCTACACTAGTGCCCAAATGGAGGCCAGAAGAATGCGTTAGATCATCTGGGTCTGGAATTACAGTTGATTCTGAGTCAGCAGATCTGAGTGCTGGGAACCAAATCTGGGACTTCAGGAACATTTTACACTTAACCACTGAGCTCTCTTTAGTCCAATGACACTTTTTAAATTTATAATAAGAGGTTTCCTTTCTAAATGGCTTTTCACTTGAATAATCAACATTCCCAATCTAACTTTTATTTTATTTTTTTATACAAAATGGTATTTTTTTGGACTACATTCCCACTCATCTGTCTCTCTTGTTTTTCTCTCACCTTACATGTCCACTTATTTTAACATAGTATTATTTAGTGTATTAATAAAGCTATAGTATTCACTTCTGTTATAGTTTTGTTGCAATTCATTTGTGTGCTGGTTTGCACATGTGCGCATTTGTGTGCGTGCACTTACCATGGTGCACATGTGGAAGTCAGACTATGATTTGTAGGAGTTGTTTTTCTTCTTCCTCTGTGTGGGTACTGGGATTGAACTAATGTCGTCAGGATTGACAGCAAGTGCCTTTACCCTTGAGCCATCTCTCTGGACCTATTTCTCCCCATTCTGGAAAGCAAAATTGACTGTGTGATCTAATTCTTTCTTCCCAGGGTTTATATTCTTTCATCCAGCTAACTGGTACATTCAAAACTTCTTTGGCCACTGAGATTGTTCCTCTTATTCCCTCAGTTTGGTGGTTTAAAGGGTGGCCCACTTCTTACCTAGATCAAAATCTTGTGATTAAATTATGTCTACCCAGACAATGTCCCACCAGAACCTCCACACCTAATGGGTGTACTCTTAGGAGAAGCTTGGGTGTGCTGCAGGACCCACTGGAATGAACATGCTCTTTCGTCCTTCATGAGGAGGGCTGTATGATAGTTTTCTGTTCATTGTTCCTCTTCTTAGATGCTGGTATGCTGTTTCCACTCTCATCTCATCATAGACAACATGTTTCCAGTATTCTTCTGTGGGGCAGTGATCTGTGACAGGCAATCTGGCACCCGGTTGAGCACAAGCATAAAATCTGGGCTACCCAGTGGAACAATCCACGAGGGACCAGAAAACTTTATGCCAACATTCCAGGGAGGCTTTGGCTCCAGTCAAGGTCACGTACCACCCCTCCTCCGGTAGAGACGTGGCCACACAGCCCCAAGCCATCCCCATGTTAATGAGACACCTAGAGGCTTAGCCATGCCCCTTCCCAGTTACTATATCTGCCTCACCTCTCCCAGAGGCCAGTGGTTAAAATTTCATCCAGGCCACTCTACAAGATGAAAATAAATGTCTTAGAATTATGGACTGTCTCTTCATCTGGACCTGCTGTGGGAAGCGAGGGCTCTGGCTCTCCATTAAGAAGCCTCATCTAATCTCTTGCGGAGGGCTTCCCAGCACTCCCAGATGATACCCATTCACCCAAGCCTAAGCAGCTAGCCCGGTGCCCCAAGCCATTGAGACCCAGTCTCGGTGGGAACCCCAACTGCACTCTGGCTAGTCCATCTGTGGCACCCTGAGGCGACTGCAGTATCCCAGGCTAGAGAACCCATGGAGATGGCTGCTGCATGTTCCCCGAGAATGGTCCCCTCCCCCACCCATGGACAGGGCCCACAAAGGCTTCCCACAGCCCCCACCTGCCTGTCCGACTGTGTGGGAAGATGCGAGGCCACTTCTGGCATGTCTGCTGTCCTACCCAGAGCTGCAGGGCCCCGGGACAGACACTCGGGGCTTCATCCCACCGCGCCAGGCTTGTTCTCACATTCTTCTCTTTTACAGTTTCCAAATCCTACATGTCTGACTACCAAATGGAAGACTATAGTGCTCAACAATCCTTCTAGATACTAAAGTAAGAACTTCTTCCCTCAAAGTAGCACATGTGGCATTCCTTTAGCACTGTCAGTATTTCCTCCAAAGGAATCAGCTTGTAAAATAGTCAGTCAATACAAAACTATCTAGAGGCCCACAATTTATTATGTGAAACAATTACAGCCAAATAATATATAACATCTTATCAACTTCCATGTTATTTTTTAAAATAAGTCAAATCTGCTACTATTTAGGTATATTTTAATGCCTAATAATATCAATTCAGGACTGGAGAGATGGCTCGTCCATTAAGATCACTTGGTGCTTTTCTAGAGTATCTTAGTTACATTCCCAGTATCCATATCAAGCATCTTACAACTGCCTGTAATTCCAGTTCCAAAGGATGTAATGGCATCTTTTGTCCTTTGTGAGCACTTGCATACATATGCCACACTCTTACACAGACACACACAAACACATATTAATTGATTCATTTATTAGATTAGATTATTTATACACTCAGAGAGGGAGAGTCAGAGAGAGAGAGAGAGAGAGAGAGAGGAGAGAGAGAGAGAGAGAAGAGAGAGAATATCAAATTCTGCGATTCTCTGAGAAAATTCTAGTGAGGTTGTAAATAAGACAGTTTTACATGAAAAAGAATACTACAGTCTGGAGCTCTTGTTTTTACTTTTGCTTCTTTCTACACAGAGCATTACTGTGTAAAGACAGTGTTAGGAGAAGTACAAGGTTTTGAAGAGCAGTTGTGATGTCCAGATCTTCTACTTGACAGTCCTAGATGCTTGAGCAAATTGCACCCACAACTTGGGTTCCATGAGTCTTATTAGTGAAATCTGAATGTTCAATGAGCTCTTTCCCAGTGGTATTGCTAGAAATGAAATGGATAATTTCATTTGCCAGCTCTGTTTGCATATGTTCCTCAGCAGGCACATGGTCACGTCTTGTAGTTCCACTCTAGGATCTTCTGCTTGAATACATAGACCTCAGCTGGTGATAGTTTTTAAGAAGGTTGTGGAATCTTTGTAAGGTGGAGCCATTGACGGAGGAAGAGGATCACTGGAAGCAGAGTGTGAAGTCTTATAGGCCAGCTCAAATCCCTCTTCACTCTATATCCTGACTCTACATGCAGTGTAACCAGCCAACCTCCTGCTCCTACCAACATGCCTGTGATGTTGAACTATCACCTTGAACTTCAAGCCAGAATGAACTCCTTAGTCTTTCAGTTTATTCTGGTTGGATATTTTATCATAGTTATGAGAAAAGTCAAAGAATATTCTCAAGTTAAATACAGAGACTTTTTTTCAATTTTCAATATCTAGTTTCAATATCATCTCCTTGGGCACTTGTGTCAGTTTTGATGTATGAAAGTCAGGTTGTTTTAGTACATGTATTCCTATCACAGTCTTAACACATACACCTCTCCCATAGTTAGGGAATCTAATAAGCATCACATTGGCACCCTGACCACATTTTTAAAAATACATTTGATGAAACCACTTAAAGCTTTCTTTTCCTAGTGTAATTTTATTGCTTCTGTATGTTTGAGAATCATTAAATACACATTATCCAGAGACCATCTTTCTGAAAGACCTTTTTTCCTGAAGAGTGATAGGTAATGTCTTACACAGAACTGGACTGTCACTATTGGGGAAATTATGAGTGGTTATTACTTCTGATTAAAATTAAATTAAATAGCACTTGAGAAATAAGAAGAGCTTTAATTATACCATAAAAATGTCAGTCTTTCACCTTTTAGCATCTGTTAGACATGCATGCCAGGAGCAAATGTAAGGGAGTGTTTGCCAAACACCTATTCAAAAAAAACGCCAATGAGTCATCTGAGAGCTGACATGATATGGTCTTGAACATGGAGCTTTCAAGATCTGACAGTGAGTCCGATTTCAATGCATAGAAGGGCAAGGTGGTTCTAATTATTCTCCATTTTGTAGGGGCAAAAGAAAGCATTTCCAGTGTCTTTCCCCCAAGTTCCTTATGATAGACTTGGTCTGGCATATCACATCTATCTGTACTACAGGAGGAAGCTGGAATGTCTCAGAGAAGCAGCTTGTTTCCCTGAAAGGTTATAAAAAGAAATTGTCCCCATGCGATGTTACGGTTGTTTTAAGATCTGATTTTTAAAAGGCAAAAATGACTGGAACTCTCAGCCCTGGAAAATGCTTTTGGCCTAAACAGGCTTGGGTCGATGCTAGCTAATTAGCAGACAGGCAGGAGGGACACAGGCAGTGGCTGGTGCTGTTTTTTGGATCAATGGAATCAACTCTGTGTGTGTTTTTTTTTTTTTTTTTTTTTTTTTTTCAGTCATCAATACATAGACTACTTGCCGGGAATGTAATTTTGTGAAGGTGATAGGTTGCCTTGATGGCTCATGTTTTAACAGACCAGGGGACTAGGGAAATATTCAATCACTAAAGGGCTTACTGTTTAAGCATGGACTTAAAAAGTCAGGCATGGTGGTACCTGCTTGTTACCTTAGCACTGGGGAATCATAGCAGGCAGATTCCTTGGTATCACTGACTAGCCTGCCTAGGTTCATCACTGAGTCTAAGGTGCCAGTCTAGGTGTGCAGCTTGTGAGAATGACAAGTGAGGCTGTTCTCAGACCTCCACATACATTTCTGTATATGTGCAAGTGTGCAGGTTCTCTCTCTCTCTCTCTCTCTCTCTCTCTCTCTCTCTCTCTCTCTCTCTCATACACACATACACAGAGAGAGGGAGGGAGGGAGGGAGAGAGAGAGAGAGAGAAAGAGAGAGAGAGAGAGAAAGGGGGGGAGTAGGGATGGAAATCCTAGCTTAAAATTCTGTAGCCTTCTATCGTCTGCCTATGGAGATAGTAAAGTTTGATTCTATTCACTTCTTGCTTTTTAATTTTTATTTTAATCAGGGCATAATGTTTTCAGAAGGTTTTTAAAAAAACAATGATGTTACTTATCTTTCATTTGTGCAATGAAGGTGAGACTATCAGAGCTCTTATTGCTATTGCCTTGTCTAGTTCTCAGGTATGAACACAAAGGACATGAGATCCACATTCTTGTCCTCCTTCAAGGCTCTCTGAGTCACACAGGCTTCGAGCAACTCTGATTATAGAATCTGTCTCTCTGTCTCTCTCTCTCTCTCTCTCTATGTGTGTGTGTGTGTGTATGTGTGTATGTGTGTGTGTGTGTGTGTGTGTGTGTGTGTGTGTGTGTGTGTGAGAGAGAGAGAGAGAGAGAGAGAGAGAGAGAGAGAGAGAGAGAGAGAGAGAATTTCATTCCAAATGGCATCTAGCTCCTTCCCTGCTGGTACTGATGCTGAAGAAGTAATTTGGTGCTTTCTCAGACTCCAAGGAATTCCATAACCATCTTGGCTGACCTAAGGGACAAATATTGAGTTGTATCCATCAGAAATATATTTGAATCCCTTGTCTCTTTTGTTCTTATGAGTTTTGGAATCAATTTTGGACAGACTCCAACCCAAGCAGATAATTTATTTAGCTTGTATTTGGTGGATATCTTTGCACTAGATATTGTTCTCAGGTCAGTGACAAGCCCAGAATCTAGTTCCTCACAGAGCTTGTGTTGTAATCATGAAATGATTTGGGGATTCCTCTATCAAATTTTTTCTGAACCCTGCTTTGAAAATAGCTGTGGGGTAAATGAAAGCTATGGACTTCTGAAAATGTATAGAAAAATAATCAATGTTGACCACTTATGAAATAGCATACATTATCACCTAGTGAGCTGCTTCAACATGCAGGATTAGAAGAGCAAACGATCTAATGCTCAAAATTATGAAGAGCTGGAAGAGTTCAACATCATGTCACAGAAGAGGCAAAGCTAAGAAAACTACACCAGATCCCTCATATTGTTCCTTGCTCACCATATGCTCACCACACGCCTGGTTCAGGCTTACCCTTCCGTCAGAGCGAGGCTCTGACGTTTATGCCCCACTCTAGCTGGAATAAACAGCTGGCTGAATCCTTCATTTGGGGAAAGTCAGCAAAGCCGGCTATAAAGTTGTTTCTCTTCATCTGAATAATCTTGCAGCTGTCTGCTTGCTGTTCACAAAATGAATGGATTGAGCCATTTCTCTTCAAGAAGGAATATTGAATATAACCATTACTACTTACTAACACTCTGCTGAGGACTTAGCATGAAATGTATTACTACATATACTAAAAGAAAATGTTGTCTTTGAGGTCAAACATCTGGCTCCTACTTCTCAATTGGCTTATGTGTGGATGATACATAAACACATTATCCGAGAAAACAACTTCAATTTGATGCTTGTTATATGAACATTATAAAATGCCAAATTGACAAAATTCTACAGGGTTAGAGACTATTTACATCTCTCCCTCCCTCCCTCCCTCTCTCTCTCTCTCTCTCTCTCCCCCCATGTCTGTGTGTGTGTGTGTGTGTGTGTGTGTGTGTGTGTGTGTGTGTGTGTGTGTGTGTAGAGAACAACAATTGACTTTGGCCATCTTAATCACACTCCACCGTATTTTCTGAGACACAGTCTCTTACTGAATCTATTTCTTGTCCACTCAGTTACTGTGACTGGCTAGAAAGGTCTAGAAACCCATCCATCTGTGTATCACCAACCTTGGGATTGTAGACATGTCCACATATACATAAATTCTGAGGATTCAACCTCAGGTCCTCCTGTTTGCATGGCAAACATTTAATAGGCTGTTCCATTTTCTCAGCCCTAACTTTTTTGTTATTGTAGGTGAATAAGTTGGCTTGCAATATTTCATAGATACTGGTAAATATTGGCAGAAAAAAACCAATTCTTATGTCAAAAAGAAATGACTTTATCACTCAAAAGTCTAGCATGCCCTACCCTACTTCTTAGTTCCTTGTGGGCCCTGCAGGAAGGAATAAAGAGCTTCAGAACACACAATCAGTTGTCCTGGAAGAATGTTTGGTGTTCAGGAGGGCAGTGGCCCTAGCTCTCATGATTCTTCAACATAAGGAAAACAAACAAAAATCAAAAAAGATGGCTCAGTGGTTAAGAGCATTAGCTGCTCTTGTAAAAGACACAAGTTCTGTTCCTGGCACTCACATCACTCACAGATATCTCTAACTCCAGTTCCAGGGAATTAGACATCTTCTGGTCCTCTCTGTAACTGCATGCATGTGATGCATAGATACACAGGCTGCCAGCAAAACACCCACACAAATAAAATGAAAATAAATCAATCTGTGTTGGGCAGTAGTGGTGTACACTTTTAATCCCAGCTCTCAGGAGGCAGAGGCAGGTAGATCTCTGAGTTTGAGGCCAGCCTGATCTACAGAGTTATAGGATCATGGGTGTTACACAGATAGATTCGGTTTAAAAAACCAAAACCAAAACAACAAAAAATTACTCTGAAGAAAAGACAATGTCTATTCTTGGGAAACATGTGAAAATACGAGCAAACATTCCTATATGTGTGGGAAAACCAAGCCCCACTTTCAAGAAATGACCCTTCTCAGACAACCTAGTTGGGCAAACTGCATACTCAGATACGAACCTCCTTTTCTCACACTAACATGTACCAACATGTCTGGCCTCCATTTTTTTTTTTTTTTTTCATACTGAGATTCTCAGTTCGTTTATTTGTTTTCTAAAACTTGAATGCATTTTCCTTGGGTGTCTGTAAAAATGTAAAACAAAATTATCAATTAACCATACTGATGTGATTTGCATCTATAATACAGGGAGACTGAGGAAGGCAGTGGATTGGTTGAAACTTAAGGCCAACCTGGTCTACTGAGTGAAAGTAAGGCTAGCAAGAGCTATCCAGTAAGACTCTCATTAAAATAAGTAAACAAACATGCAAACAAACAAATATACTAAATGAAACAAAATACTCCTCTTAAGTTATTAATTGACATGTGATGCACCACTTCAATATTTACTTTGTAAACAGAATGGAGAGACTGGAGAGATGACTTAGGGCACTTTTGATTCTTGTCCAGTACCCACATTTGTTTACTGGGACGGACACCAGGCAGCTCATAACCACCTGCAAATCCAGCTTTGAAGGATATGACACCCTGCTCAGACATCTTAGAACACCAGGATTCACATCCGTTCTCTCTAAAACACACACACACACACACACACACACACACACACACACACACACACGCACACACACACATACACACACACACATCCCACATATGTATAATAAAAAAATAAAATCTTAAAAAATTCAATGAGTCTCACATGCCTATGGACTGATTTATTTTTCTTGTTCTTCTGCTCTCAACTTGGATGGCTACTACTGGTCTTCTTTCTCCATAATGTGATCTCTGACCCTCATGGATGCTTTGGATGGCTGCCTCCTTAAAAAGTGTCTCTTTTGCACACTCAACGCGACTTCCATCATTTTCTGTTGCTAACATCTAGCCTGTAAGACAGGCAAGAATCGGGGAGATGAAAAGACACAGTTCATCTTTGCATGGAAGGCGCTAGAAATAAATTATGGTCATAAATATTCCCTCTTGAGTGGAACTCTAATGAATAAACTTTTCTTTGCTATGACTCTGTAAATCACATTGTCTCCTTGAAATTTGGTTTCTCTATCAATAAGATCCACTATAAATTTAAAAGACAGACAAGGTCTCTGTCAGACCTCAGTGTCTGTGTTTCGAACAGACTTTCTAAAGCACTATTATGTTCTTGTTTGTACAGTTGCCTGGCCAAAAGATTACGTGCACTAGCATTCCAAGTCTTCTGCTGGTGTTGCTGAGGTAACGCCCAGGCAGCAACGGTGTGACAGGTTGTGAACATTTGACCTTTATGTCTTTCCCCTCTTACAAATAGGATTTTATGTACAATCACTCATTAATCTCTTGAAGAGATAGTGTGAAAAGAGAAATATCAAATAAGCGTAAATAAGCTTAAGATTTCATGAGACAACTAGAAATAAAACTTCTTTTATCAACATTCCCAGTACTTCTAACAGAGAGCCTCAACTTTGTGGGAGACTGGACGACACTTCACTAATTGATGTTAGTTACCCATTAAGTTTCTCTGACTCTTCCAATGAGGAGCCAGTGTCTCGGAGGAGTACGTTCTGGTACCCTGTTGTCCATTATCATCCTGCCTATTTCAAACTAACTACTAAAGAGTATTCTGAGTGCTCTCACTAGATTAAATTATTACTATTTGAGATAGTAGCTGTGATATTTATTACACAAAGTATACATGTGTGGAAACACTCCTCAGTACCATATAGTATATGCACTAAATAATCTGGATCTTATCTCTAGAGTCAGAGTCAAACCAATCATTGTCTCCTGAGAAAGGCCTTTTTGCATTGCTTAGAAAATTTTCCATTTTGTTTTTGATATTTCTATTTTTCTGTTTTTCTTTAAAGTACAATGAAATTATTTCCCCTCTCCCTCACTTCTCTCTAATCCCTACTATATCCTCTCTATCAAATTTATGACTCTCAGCCAGGCAGTGGTGGCGCGCGCCTTTAATCCCAGCACTTGGGAGGCAGAGGCAGGCGGATTTCTGAGTTCGAGGCCAGCCTGGTCTACAGAGTGAGTGAGTTCCAGGACAGCCAGGGCTCCACAGAGAAACCCTGTCTCGAAAAACCAAAAAAAAAACAAAAAAAAAAAAACAAAAAAAAAAACCCAACAAATTATGACTCTCTTTTCTTCAATTATTATTGTTATACATAGATGCAAATAAATACAAAAATAATATCTGCTAACTCTTTTTATCTTTGCCTGCATGTGTGTGCATTAGTGCTAGATAATTGTTTCTAGGAGTCTTTCCTGAGGAAGAGTAGTTCTCTCTCTCATTAGTCCTTAGTTGACTATAGCTCTTCATTCAAGGTTGGTGCTCTATGAGATCTCCTTCATCAGCATTGGCATGTGAACTGGTATTGTCTTTATTCTGGTCTTGTTTATATATCTACAACACAAATCCTACAACAAAAGCTCAGAGAACGTTGAAGAAGAGGGGAAGAAATATTATAACAGCCAGAGGACCAGGATGTCTGCTATGAGATTGTGTCTCCTAGAAATGACAACAAGCTGCAACAGTGAAATGTCAACATTACAGCTGCTTCGACAAGACTTGTTTATATTTTAAATTCAGTATCTCAAAATATAAATCATAGAAATTTATAAAGTATACAACTTGTTACATTTATCAAATCTACAGTGTAACATGAAGTCAATAAATATATAATAAAATTATCATATAACTATGTAAATTTGTATAAAGTTACAGAACTTCATGTGTAATTTTGCATAAAATTTTAGATTATATCTATTTAAATAATTATATTACATACATAATGCAATTTATAGAATTATATAAATATATATAGTTAAATTATAATTATTTATATATATATATATATATATATATATATATATATGTCATGTGTTCTTTTTAAATGGGACGTGAGAACTGTGAATGATTGTGTCAGGTCTGTGTAGAGGTCAGATAGACTTTACTGCCTATCTGTCTTTGTTTGTTATGTTGCAAGTGTGAACATGATGGAAAAATGTGGTTTTCTCTGGAGTGTCCTGATGCAATCCCTGTAATAGTATTCTCCTCTGATCACTTAATGGATAGGTGGCACATCTGGTAAACCCACATACTTTTGTATCTGTCTATGCTAATCAGTTCTGGACTGTTTAAGCAGCCTGTTCCAGGTGAGTTCTTTGTCAACCCAACACATGCTAGAGTCATTAGAGAAGAGGGGATTCAAACTGAGAAAGCACCTTCATAACATCTTACTATAGGCAAATCTGTGGTGCATTATTTCTGATTACTGATTGATATAGGTGTTCCCACTTCACCGTGAGTGCTTTTACCCAAGGCAAGTTGTTCTTTGGTCTATAAGAAAGGAGGCTTAATCAGCTGTCAGGGCAAGCCAGTAAGTAGTGTTCCTTCATGGTCGCCGCTTCAGTTCCTGCTCCATGTTTTTGCTCTGTCTTCCCTTAGTGGTGGAGCATGACTTGAAAGTTGTAAGATGGAATCAATCCTTTTCTCCCCAAATTTCTTTTGCTCATGGTCTTTATCACAGCAAAATCTGTAGCTAAGACAGGACCTTTAGTGTGATGACCGATGGCAAGAAAATAACAAAGGGAGTGGAGATATGTTTTATTTTTTAAAATGCTTCCTGTTCTTACTCAGGACAAGACTTCAATTCCTAGCACCTATGTTGGATGTTTCACAAGTGTCTCACAAGTATCTTACTCTGGGGGACTTGATGTCCTCCTCTGGCCTGTGTGGACACTACTTGACTCTGTCTGTGTCTGTGTGTGTGCACGCGCACATGCACGCGCGCGCACGCGCACACACATGCATTTGTAAAAATATGTTCAAATAAAAAAACAAAACAATCACTTTCAAATGAAGACCATTGATCAGTTTAAGGAATCCAGTTCTTCTCTCTGTGGCTCCAATATTGCGGCAAAGAAGATGTTGCTTAGCTAAAGGCTAAGAATTCTATGTTATCTTAAATGTATGCTGATTTTTAATATCTGTCTTTTTATTAGTCTTTTGAAACCTCTGTGGTTCTCTCTCTCTCTCTTGTTTTTAGTCTGCTCTATCTTTAAATCTCAAGACAGGCTGGGCCCTGATCATGCTCTCTCAGTATTGAGTAATGGGGTCGGGGAGAGAGTGCAGTGCTCCAAACAGGAGAGCCTGATTTTCATCCCTAGCACCTAATAAAAGCTGAGCATGGTGCTTGTAATCATGGTACCAGGGAGGTGCTTATAGAAGGATTCTTAGAGCTCTGACTAGGCAGGCTAGGCTACTTGACAAAACCTATCTCAGTGAACAAGAAGCAGAGTTCCCAGGAACAAGAGCTGAGGTTGACTTCTGGCCTCTACATTCATTTAAAAAAATGGACATCTACAAATACAGGTGCCCTCTCATAGATACATACACCCATATGTGCATACACACATAACTAGTGTACTTCTCAAAATTCATACCTAACTTCTGAGCAAAAACAGTCTTTTGACAGATAGCTTGGGTTTAGTTCGGATCACTTCTGGTCCCCAAAATGCAAATCAGGGCATAGGATGTAGTAGAAAGGCTATTGGTCCTGTTTCCTGCATTCGCTGCTGTTGCTACTTTAGCAGCTCTGTTTTGAACAGTCTACTTGCTAATATAGCTGGTATCAGTTCCTTTATTTGTATTTAGGTTCTTCAAATGATTATCAAAACATGTGCTGGGCCAGCCAACACTCAGGACATTGAAGCACTTTCCTGTGCAACCCTGATAACCTGAGTTCAGACCCCGAACCTGTCACCATAGGAGGAGGAGCACTTACTCCTGAAATCTGGCCTCTGACTTCCACATATGTGCCCTGCCATATACCTGTATACTCACCTTCCCCTCAAATACACACCCACAACAATCATCAAACCAGGTCATTTAAATTTCCTTCAGAAAGTCTGTGTTTAGCAGAACTCTGCTTAGATATGTATCAGTCATTTCTAACAGTGAAGTGGAAATTTCTGGTTTCTTCAGAGATTCATTGTGTCATGTGATCCTTTTCTGGAAGCTGTCTTATGAGAGGATGTTTTGCTGAAGCAGACACTTGAGAAGACACGTGATGTTTGCAAAAACATGTAAGTAGTACCCAACAGTGAATGAAGCTCTTTCACTGGTTGACCTTGCAACACTTTGCTGATCTTCACTTTTTGTGACTTCATACTGGGAAAATCACCAAAGAACTTCTCATGGAATTCTCACTGCTTCTTGCCTCCTCCACAGACTTGTGCCAATTGAGCAGAAACTCATGGTTCCTTCTGGATCAAGCCACTTCTACTAATTCATGTTGGTGTTTCCTGATTGAACTGGACTGCTGCTACTGATTAGGATTTGGAATGACTCCAAAGAACTACTTCTAAACAGGTCCACATCTCCCATTTCCAATTACCCTTTCTTTTCCCATACCATTGGTCGGTAGGCTAGAATGGAGGTTGAAGCATTTAAAAATCTTAATTAAAGTAGGTTTTGAAAATTTTAAGCTTATATAACAGTGTCTTTTAAATCTATAAGTTGCATATTTGTTCATCTATACTTTTGAGAGAACAAAAGAACAAAAGTTATGCCTGCTGAACTCATAACTCCTTTTCTTCCCCTTCCTTTTATGTTGCTTTGACTTTTTCCTCTTCCTGTTGTCATGTGTTGCATGCATCACTCTGCACAGGGCAGAACAAGTGAGTGGATCCTGGACACTCTTTCTTATATGGGTGCATAAACTCTATGGGAGATTTTAACCTTCTTATTCATAATTGAAATGAAGATTATTGTGGTCATTTATTCATTATATTTTATGCTATAATATGGAAAGCATCACTCATATTCTTATAAAAAACAATCATTGTCAGGTTTGGGAGATAGCTTAATGGGTAAAGACCTTGTTCTGCAAGCGTGAGAACCTGCGTTTAGATCCACATGACCCAGACAAAAAGGTGAGCAGAGTGTAATCCCATATCTAGGGAGGTGGTGACAAGAGGCTCACTGGATCTTGCTAGCCACCCAACATAACTGATTCAATGAGCTCTAATTTCAGTTAGAAGTTCTGTCTTAAAGGTCTCACTCTTACTTTGGCATTCTATTGCTATTGGGTGGGGGAGAGTCTTTTTACTTCAGGGACATGACTACTAGCAGCTCATGCTCATGCTACCTTAGTGAATTCTACAGCCAAGTATTTACCACTAATATAAATGGCCTCAATATTAGAAATAGTGGAAGAAGGATGCATATGAGAGGGCAGTGGACTTGGGAGGAGTTTATTGGCAGGGAGCAAGGTGTGAATATGACCAAAATGCATTGTACTTAAATTCTCAAAGAATTAAAAAAAAAAGGTAGAGAGAGTTTCAAGAAGTTCTCTAGCAGAAGGAACTGAGCACAATCTCTTGTTCTCATGGTCTGCACAAAACCAGCTTTGATAAAAGAACGAAGTATCTTTAGTTGTGCAAGTGGGAAGGCTTAGATGTAGCTAATGGACCAAATGTAATCAATAGCCTCTTGTCTTCCTTAGGCCTGGTTGTCCTCTGAAGAGTTTCAATCTAAATCTAGAGGGCAGAGGAACTTAACTAATACAAATCATGGAGTTCAAAATGTTGGTACAAAGAATGGGTAGGAATAGGGAAGAATGAGATGAGAGAAAATGGAGACTATCTCATGAAGGAGTAGACTTGGAGTTTCTTATTTCTGACTCTTATTCCTTTCCTGGATACAAAGTGATTGAACCTGTATGGATGCATGTTTTCTTATGTAATTTGTAGCATAGACAACCTCATTTTGAGGGTGGATGCTCATCTACCTCTGGGTCATGTAGTAATCAGAGCTGGGCATGGGGACCCCTGAGGGTAAAGGTCTATGGATAACAGCATTGCTTCTGTCAGGGGGTAAATGGAGTTGGGGGTTAATCCTGGGCCTGAGAATCAGCAAGTCCACCTACAATCATGTTATAGTCTATGTCTGACCTCTTACTCATGTGATTTTTATCTTTTGTTATATTACTTTTCAGAATTCAAGTGTCAGTAATTTCATAATTATTACAGACATGGATGTGCTCAGTACCCCTGAATTCCCTGGAGGAATATTTGTCAGTGGGAGTGATTTTGATCCCCAGAGCACATTAGCTTTGACTGGAGACATTTTTTGGTATTCCTTACTGGAACCAAGATACTAGTGGTGTCTAGTAGGTAGGAATACTAGATGGGGTATCCTGAAAAGTAGATGAGGCTTCTCACCATGCATTTTCTAGTGGGCTGGAGAGATGCCTCAGTGGTTGAGAATTTCCTGCTCTTCTATGGGAGCCAAGTTTGGTTTTCAGCACTCATGTAGGGCAGTGCTCAAGGTAAAGGGGGCTTATTGTTCCCCAGCAAGAAACTCTCAGTACTCAGACAACTTGCAACTATAGTTTCAGTGTTTTTGAGTTGCTGGATATGCATACTAGGAGCTTAACTCGGCCCTTTGCAAACACAGCAAGTGTTCTTAAACACTGAGTTTCTCTCCAGCCCATGCTGCCTAATTTTAAGTGACACTGTAAGAAAATAATTTTCAACATATAGAATAAAACTGGAAGGAACAGAAAGGCCAAGAGATCTTAGCACAAGGAAACTTGATAAAAAGTGAACTTAAAAATCAAACTTATGAGATTTGCTTTCCAATATTTCTTTGGCAGATAAAATATTTAACATTGGTTTTCAAGGCTCTAAAAAATTCTTAGCAAATGTACATATTGATAAGTAAGACAGTACCTGTACCCAGTTGAAATTTTGTTATTGGTATTGGAAATGGAAACTAAAACATCATTTGAACTTTTAAAAACAGTGTAGGGGTCCAATTTTTTTTCTCTCTCTGGATTCCATTTACTCTGTCTTACATGGCTTACAGTTTTTATTTATAAGCTACCTTTGGGAAAACCGTGTTTTTGTGTTTGTTTGTTTGTTTTTCTATTACAGCAGATGCTAAGCTATGCTGCTTGACTCCATATTAGGACTGACAGACTTAATCTTTCAACATCCAGCAGTGCAACTGAAAGCCAGCATTCCACTAATAAATCAAGTATGACTCTCTCTCATTCCAAATGAGGATGATAATTTGAAATCATACTTATAACTACTAGTCAGATAAGTAGTGTTTCTAGAAATGTATTAGTTGCAAGGGTAATCAACATGATAGTTTGCTAAAGAACAAACTCTCAAAAATGAGAGAAGTCTCTTCTTACTTAAATAAGAACATTAACATTTATTATTAAATATCATAACCTAGTTGTGATTGCAGCACAATTTAAGGAGCCCAGAGATGCAAATATTAATCCCATATGCTTTATTAACCTATGCTTGTGTCAATAGTAACTGTTCTTATTTTTACCATCATGAGGGTGACATTTTTCCTGGGGACACAGTACAGAAATGCCTTTTCATCCTAGATAGGAAATTGATGACAGACCAAAGCTAGAATACCACTTAAGTCCAGCCTGGTAGCAAATAGCATACTGGAGTTCCTTACAGAAAAATAGAACAGGGATTACTTTTAGAAGCAATGGCACTCAAAGCAGCCGCATCTGCAAAGCCCACCTCAACATGGATGATGACTTCTGAAAGCTAGTACTGGGGAGGGTTCTGTATGGTTTGCAGGTAGCACAACTGGTCAGAGATTCACTTCCAGATATCTGGAATGGTTTCATTTTCTCCTCAGCAGTCCTTAGTGATCTCATAAGATTGGGAACAGAAAGTCCTTGTGTGTCTGATGAGTTTCAGGGACTTCCTAAGATTTCTGATTTGTTACTTGCTGAAATCTAAGGAGCCTCCTTTAGAACTTTCTGAGTCTTAATGAACTTTGAAGAAAATTGCTCTACAACAGTTACTCATTAATCAGATCAAGTAATATGCATCATCTACATGTAGCTTTTGTTTAATGTGATAACTGTGACATTTACTAAAATTGACACATGTATATATGAATTTTTCTTTTAATTCCTTTATTGTGTCTCATTATGCCAATAAGCCATAATGAACATTTCTGACTTCTCTACATGGATATTTGTTTTTCATTAACTGTGGCATTGCTATATATAAACATGAACTTATGCATATTTTGGAGGAACATTCCTTTAAATATAGAGCTATTAGTTCATATGGTATATACATGTATATGTTCATTGGGTAAATATTGCCAGTTTTTGAAAATGGCTACATCAGTGTATAACATGACCAAATGTATAGAAAACTGCTGATGGCTTTTTGTATTCATTAACTCTTGAAGTTGTCATTATGACAAAGTGAAGCCATCTTGGTGAGAATAGAGTAGGGTCTGGTTTTAGATTTAGTTTGAGTTGAAATCTATAAATATCAGATGAATAATCACACCTATATCTTTTATCTGATAGAGTTTTTATCTTTTCTGCTTCTTTGATTTTCTTTCATTTCTCATATAAAATTCATGTGGGATATTCCAAACTATCAAAAATGAGGGATTGGCATGGAATATGAGGACTTTATTTTTGTAAATATTTATTAATTCCTTAATTTATTTATTTTAATGTATATGAATTCACTGTCACTGTCTTCAGACATACCTGAAGAGGGCATTGGAACACATTGTATATGGTTGTGAACCACCATGTGGTTGCTGGGAACTAAACTCAGGACATCTGGAAGAGCAGTCAGTGATCTTAACAGCTAAGCCATCTCTCTAACCACAGGATATTATTTTTTAGATCTTTGGGCATATTTTTTACATGTATAAGGATGAGTTCACATGTGTCATGAAATGTGATATGTGACAATCTTGAGTGTTAAACCTTGCTTTTCACCTTGTTTGAAGCAGGGTCCCTTGCCCTTTATCTCTGCCTTTTCCAGGCTAATTGGCCCATGGACTTTTGAAGATTCTCCTTTTTCTGCGCTTCTTACTATGAGATAACTGGATTACAGATAGACAGTACTTCATCTGGCTTTATGTAGGTTCTGGGGATTCAAAGTCTAGGCCATAGGCTTTCAGGGCAAGCAATTTCAAACTGAACTATTCCCTCAGCCCAGAATGTAGATATTTTAATGAATTTAAAAATACTTAGGAAGAAGAAACAAAGTATAGTTTTACCAAGGAGATAAAGCTGCAGAAAGAAACACACAAATATATTGGGGCAAGTTACTCTGTTCATTAATGAATCAACCTGCTCAGTAACCAGTGCCAAGTTTATGTAGCATTCGTGGTCCTCTTAATATATAAATTCATTTAATTTTAAAGGACACTATTTGTTTGCCAGGATGGTAAGAAAATTATACACTACTTAATTTGTAGTTATTAATGTCTTCAAAAATATCCACTGGAAATTATATATATATATATATATACACATACACACACACACACACACACACATTATAATGTGTGTGTGTGTGTGTGTGTGTGTGTGTGTGTGTGTGTGTGTGTGTGTGTGTGTGTGTTAATGAGAATGAACTCTATAGGCTCAAATGTTGGGGTACTTTGTCCCCAGTTGATGAAACTGTTTGGGAAGGATTAGGAGATATTGCCCTATTAGAGAAGGTGTGTCACTAGGAATAGGTTTTGAGGTTCCAAAAGCTTCCTGACATTTTCTGTTTGTTTTCTATGCCTCCTACTTGGGAATCAAGATGTGAGCCCTCATCTTTCTACCCACCCTGCCTTTGCTGCATCATCATGGAATTTAATGGTCTGAAACCAGAAGCTCAATTAAATACTTTCCTTTTTGGCTTAGCTTGGTCATGGAGTTTTGTCACAGCATTAGAAAAATAAGTAAGATAATATCTTACGGTGGAAACAGAATGCCACAAACACCATCTATTATAGATTACTGACTATGAACTCTTCTAAAGATTTGCATTGAATTGGTGATTGAACCACTATAAGATAGGCAACTGGAGATAAGGTCTTATCTTCCTGCTTTTTATACTGATACCCACTTTAGCAGATATACATCATAGAAAATTTTAGATCTGTTTTCTATAGCCAGTTCAGATTATATACTTTATAACCATCAGTCTAGATACATATAGACTGGATCACTAGCTCTTAACTTTCTAACAATTGGCAACCTTATCAGGCAGTTGTCATTGTATTTCTGAAGTATGTTTGCTAAAATCACATTCATATTTTAACAATGTAATAGAATCACATAGTCACATTGATTTAAATAAGTCAAAACATCACAGATCATTCTGTCATATCTTGTTGTCATAGTAATGTTTCAGTGTTAGAGATTTATGAAATGAACAACTCCTAAAATTGGATTAAAAAGTAAAACTAAAAAAAAAAATCTACAGTTTCTACTATATACTTCTCTGCAACTCCTCCTGGGAATATGTGAGCACATGTTTCTTCAACCCAGAGAGGACACCAAGGACAGACCAAAGAAATGATTTCATGCAAGTCTGGCTTAATGAGTCAGTGAATTTATTAGGATTACTTACAGAAATATGTATAACTCAATGGTAACATCATTACTAAAATGCCCACCCAGCATGGATAGGAACTAATAGAAGCTACATTCTTGGAGCTTTTTGCTGGACTCTCAGGTAGACCAGCTGGCCTGGCAGGAAAGTCTCCCCTTGCCAGCAATTGTTACTATTTGCCTAACTAGGGGTGGAGATTTGTGAATCCTGTAGTTTCAGGAGTTTCCTGAGACTTGTAAGTTTATTAATTTCCTAGTTTTGTGAGTTCTATTTGCTTTCTTAGTCTTAATGAGCCTTCCTCCAGAAGAAAATATTTCAATTCCTAGGAGAAACCTATAATAGTCTGGTAATGGGTTAAAAGATTCCTAATACCTTTATGATCTTGTCTGTGTGTTGAATACCTATTTCTACTGATAAACATTGGAGCAGACATGGTTTTTCAAGCATCTCTTTGTGCTACATGGCCTTCGAGATGCTGATTCAGCATATCTGAAAATATTGCTTTGGGAAGGCATTATTTCTGGAATTATAGTCAGCATGGCCCAGCTTGCTGAGTCAGCAAAGTAGTGATGAACAGTGGAAGAGGATGTCAGGATTTATTGCTGCTTTTAAGATGAGGGCCAAAGCATTGGGATGAGGTAAGGTTGGAAATTTGTTTTCTATTAATGCATTTGTGTAGGGTCCTGGGGATGTTGGGGATGATGGCTAAGATAAATGTGAGTGTGCTTTAAAAGAAACTACCTGGAGGATGAGATTCTAATTCGATAGTATGAAATATATTTCATGGCTTTGCTCTTTGTTGTTTTCATTTCAGTTTTCAAATAAATCAGAAGCCATGTTCTGCTTCTTAGAAATGTTCACATTTCATAGTCAACAGTTTGTGGTACTAAGTAGCTGCCATGCATTTTATAATTATGAGATTTTAATTTTACCAATACCAGTTTCCCAGCTTAGCTGTAGCTATAATTGCGAATTATTGTACATTAAAGAATAGCCTCAAGGATATGGTTTGGTGTGAATAGACTGTAGGAGCTACAATAAGGGGCAGGGTGGTGCTTTAGTCTGCTTCTGTTGCTGTGAGTAAACACTGTAGCCCAAAGACACATGATGTGGAAAAGGTTTGCTCCATGTTATACTTCCAGGTAAGGTTCATCTCTGAGAGAAGCTAAGGGGGGACCTCAAGGGAGGACCTGGAGCAGAAACCACTGAAAAGTATTGCTTACTTTGTTCAGCTACATTTCTTATTCAACCCAGGCCCAATTAACAAGAGAAGATATTGCCCACAGTGGGCTGGATCCTTCTATATGAATTAGCAACCAAGTAAATGCTCCACAGACATGTGTGAAGGCAGTTTTTCATGAAACTTCCTTTTTTAGGTGAGTCAATTTGACAGCCACAATTAGCCAGCACAGTGTGACTGTGAGATCAGAAACATTTGATTTGTGCTTTGTGTGCTGTTTCTTCTACATATTATAAGATGAATAAGATTTTAAAAATTGAATTTAGAAAATAAAAAAAGTTAACAAATACACTATACATTATTAATCATGAATTAAAGACCGGGTATGATAAAGTTTGTCTGTGATCCCAGGACTGGAAATGCTGAGACAGGAGACTTCCTGTAGGTTTAAGGTCAGCCTATCTCATTTGACTTCCAGTCATGGCTTAAAACAAATTAAATTAAATGGAAATGAACACAACACATAGCTATAAACAGGCCAAAGACAGGTAATATAGCCCAGAGCTGGAAACTTGTGTGTTGTTCATTCATATTTAAGCACCAAATTTGAGCACGGATTCTCTTTAGTCAAAACTGAAAACAACAAATGATATTTTAAAAAAATCAGGCATAAGGAACTGGAAAGATAGATCAGTGGTTAAGAATACTTATTGTCCCCCTGGCAGTGGGCAACAAGACACCTTTTTAGTGGTTTTGTTCTTATATCTGTCAGGGACAGAGCAAATGACAGTCCTTTGTTCATCCTAGCTTGATGCCTGACTTGGTGGCCAAAACTTATCATGCCTAGGACACAGACATGCAGGGACAAAAATGGAGCAGAAACCGAAGGAAGGAACACCATGTCTAGTGACTGGCCCAATTTGGGATCCATCCTATGGGCAGGCACCAAAACCTGACACTACTACTGATGCCATGTTGTGCTTGCAGACATGAGCCTAGCATGGCTGTCCTCTGAGAGGCTCTACGAGCAACTGATTGAGATAGATGCAGATAGATACCCACAGTCAACCATTGGACTCCAGTCAGGGACCCCTTTGGAAAAGTTACGGGATGATTTGAAGGAGCTGATGGGATGGCAACCCCATAGGGTTACCGACAGTGTCAACTAACTCAGACCCCCGGGAGCTCCCACAGACTAAGCCACCAACCAAAGAGCATAAACTGGCTGGTTTGAGGCTCCCAGCAGATG
This sequence comes from Uromys caudimaculatus, assembly GCA_028551405.1. Lineage (NCBI taxonomy): Eukaryota > Metazoa > Chordata > Mammalia > Rodentia > Muridae > Uromys > Uromys caudimaculatus. Next base: position 64,919,554 of record CM052711.1, on the reverse strand, counting down.
ACTGCCTTGTAGCAGAGGACTGTCTTGTCTGGCCTCAGTGGGAGGGGATGTGCCTAATCTTGTAGAGACTTGATGCCCCAGGGAAGGGAGTTGTTGGTGGGAGGGAGACAGCAAGGGGAGCATACTTTCAGAGGTGAAGAGGAAAGAGGACACAGTGAAGAATTCTGGGAGGGGAAGTGTTGTGGATAGCCCTGGTGCTGTTTGTATTTTGATGCTAATTCAGCGTCCCCAAGAGGGGCTATCTGGGATGAGGAGTAAATTTACTCAGGATTTCATGTGACCCTTCTAATGAACAAAGAAACCAATCACTGGGCGAGTAGGAGGGACTTCCGGGTTTGAGAGTGGGATGGTAGGAGAGGAGGGGAAGGAGAGAGGGCTGAACGGGAATATGGAGCTAAAATTATAGATCATGGAGACCCTGTTTCAGGTGGCAGATCCAAAGGGATCTGCTATTGAAGGATTTAACTTAGAATGACTTATTAATTAAGATTTTAGTTGTTGTGCTCAGTGATTGAGTTACCATTGATTCTGAACTGTGTGTTTTCCTTCATATGGCGGCCCAACTGGGTTCCAGAGAGAAAGGTGTGGCAGCAAAGCATGAGTTTGCAAGAAGTGCACCCCAAAAGGCTGTGGGAATTTTGAAGTGTGGGACTGGCATGGTACTGGCCTGCCAGTGGGAAATTAGCGAGTCCTGTGGAGAGATTTCGGAGCTCCTGGTCAGAGAGTCTCCACGAGATGAGGCCCACTGTGCCTTGCTGGTGATAGCATGGAATGCTTTTTAGTATTTCATGCTACAGGGGACAGGGAGGGGGCAACATTTGTGATGTAAACAAATACAACAATTAATTTTAAAAAAATTTTAAAAATCAAAGAAAAAATTCAATCCAGTCAAATCCAAGCATCACAGACAGAGACCTGTGGGCGCCATGCCACCCACTGACCTGCCTCCAGAGCAACTCATAGACAGTCTATAGACACCTGCTGGCTCTAGGGTGTCACACTATGGCCATCAGCCTCAAGTGTACTACCTGCCTCCAGGGTGCCACCTGGGGCCACGATGAGGTCCCAGCCCAAACTGCCACTGAGGGCCATGTCTGGGTTTGTGACTATGCAACAGCAGGGTTCAGTGCTGATGTTTGAGGCTCATATTACCACTAGAGAATGTGGGGACATCCCTGGGTGGGTCAGCTGCTGGAGACTACATGGATGTACAGGGGCTACACAGAACTAGTCCCAAACCTAATTGGCCGTGGTACTCTGGAGAGCTGGCCCCACCCTCTCACACCACCTGGATGAGTGCCCTGTGCCTCATCCAGACAGAACCATATAGTTGGCCCTAGTGGGAGGCATGTGGGTAAGTCAACCCCATGGGCGTGAGTGAGGGAGAGCTGGCCTTGCCACTAATCTGCTGTGATGTGGTGTGGTCTCAGAGGTGATGTCTTCTTTCCCTTGCCTCTCACCACCAGAGGTACTTGGGGGAGCTGTCTCTGCATCTCACCCGGATAGCAGAGTAGAGATGGTCCTGGTTGCTGGGCATTTGTTGGCTAGCCCTAGAGCATAAGCAAGGGTTAGCTGGCTCTGCCACTCCTCTGATATAAGGTGGGCTCGGCTGAGAGGCAGGGGTGAAGATGCCTTTGTCTCCTTGCCCCTGACCATTTGAAGCAGTCAGGAGAGCTGGCTACAAGGTCAGGAAAGCAGGAGAGTAGGCCCTGTACCTCACTTGGGCAGCAGAGTAGTGCTAACCCTGGTGGAAGGGGCACAGAGATCAGCCAGCCCTGAAGGCAAGTGCACTGGAGAGCTGTCCCCACCATTATTCTGTCATGAGGTGGTGGGGGTGATGTCCTTTTCTCCCTTGCCCTTCACCACCTGTGACAGTCAGGAGAGCTGGTCCTGGGATCATAAGAATGGATGAGCTTGGCAGGTCCCTTGAAGACTGAAGCACACAGGAGAACAGGCCCTGCACTTAACCTGGGCAGCACAGTAGAGTTGGCCCTGGTGGAGGGGACACAGAGGAGCTGACCCTCAGGGAGAGAGTGCAGGAAAGTTTGCCCAGCCACTTGTCTGCCATTAGATGGCATGGGTTCAGTGGGTGTGAAGGGTGATGTCCTTCCACCCTCCACTCTTGGTACCTGTGGTAGCTGGTCCTGTGGGCATGAGAGCAGGAAGTCTAGCTCTGCCCCTTCATTGGCTGTAGTATTTGGGAGCTAGTCCTAACGGTAAAGGCGGGGGTGGTTCAGAAGGTGTAAGAGTGAGAGAGCTGGTCCAAGCCCTCAAAGGCTAGAGCACTTAGAAGAGTGACTCTGTGCTGCTTGACTGGGCAGCACACTGAAACTGGGTCTAGAATTGTGATTGTGGGTGAACTGACCTTGCCTTCTAAAGGTGGCAGCATTGGGTGCTCTAGCTGGAGCAGAACCAGGGAGCTCATCCTGGTGGTGGTGGTGGGGTTGCAAGAGAACTGGCAGGCTGATCATCTCAGGTACTGAATAGGCCCAGATCCAAGGCCTTGAGTTGGCCTAACTAGAATCTTCTCCATCTATGAATGACTGGAGCACGTGAAGGGGCCAGTTCTGCAAGGCAAAGGCTACAAGATCCCCATGACACAGGACAATAACCTGGAGGAGACCCATTGAAGATGAAATCTTGAAGATGTCACAGAAGCCAGAGATCTCAAACCAAACCATTGAGACAGTGCAGTGAACACTTGCAAATTAAGATGTATGGACAGAGGGATATCCTGTGGGACACATTGTGACATACTACAGCTTCCATAATGGAAAGTTTCCAATGCTTTATTTCTGTTTGAGTGTTTTTTATTTTCGGATAGGTAGCAAGGACAAAGGGTACATATGAGAGGACAAGGGGACAGGGAGGTGAACAGAACTGGGATGCAATGGCAAACTCACAAAGAATCAAGGCAAATTGTTAAAAAATGATTATGTTTCTTCCAGAGAACACAAAGTCAGTTCCTAGGACTCACTTGGGAGGTTTCCAACCATTCAAGCTCTAAGGAACATGACTCCCTATTTTAGCCTTCAAAGGCAACTGCACGCACATGCATGTATACATGTATACATGTACACAATGAGTAAACATAAAATTAATCTTTTTAAAAAAGAAAGGTCAGAAAACACCAAAATACACTGGATTCTGCTTCTTAGAGATATAAAAAGTTCCTAGAAGCATTAACTATCTGATGAGATGGGTGATAAGAAATGATGAGAAGTTAAATACAATATATTTTCAGGAACTTTTTCATAATGCAAGGTCAATCATCTCAAGTATGAAGAATCTGTGGATTGACTATAATTTTTTTACACTCAGAGACTAAATAGTAAGTAGAATGTTAGCTGGTCCAAAGATATGCTATAAAAAATGAATGCATGAAAGGGATTGGAGCTCTGAGTGTTAGACAGGATGATTACTTAAAAATCCAGTCTCGCAGATGACATTCAATAGTTGTGAGGAATGGACAAAGAAATAATATAGAAATACTGACAACATGACAAATTGACGTGTGTTTTAGAGAATGGCTATTACTAGAGAAGCTATTTTTATCCAAAGCATTTGATCAATACCTGTATATTATTCTTCTGTCATATATATAAGTAATTTTAAAACACTGACACCCATGTTTTCAGCAGAGAACTAGCTATAAATACCATCTTTTCTTCCTGCTGCTCGACTGCTTAAGGAACCATCTATAAAAATGCTGCATATATTTTGCTGTAATTATTGTCTGGTTAGCTCAGCCTTTAATTAGATGGGTGGGCTCACATCTGTCTGCCTTTTTGAAACTATTGTGTTTTTCACATTTGTATATTTGTGTGTAAAAGGAGGTGCTCACACCTTGGCATAAATGAGATCAGAGGACAATTCGTTTCTTGGGAGTTGATTCTTTCCTTCTACCATGTGGTCCTGGGAATCTGGCTTTGCAGCCTTTATCCACTGTACTCTCTCACCAGCCCACATCTGTCTTTTTAAAGGTGAGCTCAGAAGTAAGATGTTGAAAATCTTCTCCATTTATAATGCTCCCAGACTTTTTCCTTTACTTCTATTGTATCTATTTTTCTTTTATGCTAAGTTTGTTACCACATTCAACTAACTGTCTATGACTTGCCCTCCTCCTCAAATTCACAGCATACAACTTAGTGGGAATGATCTCTAGGTTCTGCAATTCATTTGCTCTGTTGGGTTAGGACACAGCACCTAAATTCTCTAATCTTCATGTAGCAGATTGGGTCATTAGGATGGACTAAGATCATGACTAGGGCAGCTGGGAAGGAAACCTCATTCTTACTTGAAATATGCACTTATGTCTTGTAATTAATTATTGGCTTAAATGCTTTGGGGTGTTGAATTTGGTAGCAGTATTTTTCTCTGGTAGATGTGGTTCTTTCAGGAGTATTTCGTATTTCAGGTAAGCAAATTTCTCCCCCCCCCTCCCCCGTGTGTGTGTGTGTGTGTGTGTGTGTGTGTGTGTGTGTGTGTGTGTGTATGTGTGTCTCCCAAGTGAGAGTTATAGGATTAGGAAATCAAACTCTGTCGCTACATGCTTTTGATTCACGTGACTATGGTTCTTTCCTTTCTTCTTTTCTCCTTGCTTCCTTCTTTGCATCTTTACTTTCTTCTCTTTTTCCTCCTTTCCTATGACCAATTTGTCTGTCTGCCTATCTACAATGTATCTCCTCTGAAGAGGAGCAAACCTTTTCTCTACCTTTTGACCATAACTTCTGAGAATGCATTAGTTGAGTCTGTGAAAAAAAAAAAAAAAAAGAAATAGAGTAGGCACAAAACTTGAGAAAAAAAGCCAATGCTTTATGACTAGGCATCACACTGACCAAATGAGGCACACGCCGTCTAGAGTCTCATGGACCTTTAGATAGGAGGGTGTGAGGTCACATTTTCATAATTCCCTCCTGTTTATCACTAGATTTCTCTGATCACTGCTGTTTCTTTTCTTTTTTCTTTTTATTTTAATTTTTTTGATATGTTATTTACATTTCCTATGTTTCCCCCTTTCCAGGTCTCTACTTTAGAAACCCCCTATCCCCTCCCCCTCCCCCGCCTCTATGGGGGTATTCCACCTCTCACCCACCCGCCCACCTACTCCCATATCCCACCTTGACATTCCCTTTTACTGGGGTCTCTAACACCCTCAGGCCCAAGGGCCTCTCCTCCCCCTGATGGCCAACAAGGCCCTCCTCTGATCACTGTTTTTTCAATCTAGGTTGTCTATGATCTTTATTACCTATACATCAAGGTCCAGAATCAAAAAGAGTAAGTCACAGAAGAATGGCTGAGGTTTGAAATTTAGGGAAGGATTTTTTTTTCCCCTTTGAGGCTGTCATTTATCATCAAGCCAAAAACCTGTTTCCCAAGGCTGTGTGTGTAGATTCTGTTTGACCCACCAGCCAGCAGAATAAGATATATAACATTCATTATTTTTGTAATGTGGGTGTCAAATTATGTGCCTGTTAGTAGAAGTTACAATTTCATGGTTGTCATGTGAGATGTGATTTCAATTGGACATAAATAATTGCTTTTATGTGTTACTAAGGAAGAAAACAAAATTGGAAAACATCTGCAGATTTAATGTGCTTGACTAACTCACAAAGATCCTGTAATGTTTTCTGATGTCCTTAAGAATAAATGGAATGAGGAATAGGGTCAATATGGGAATACGACAACAAAAGGCAGTGATGGTGAATATGATCAAAATACATTATTTACATCTGTGAAAGTGCCATGATTCAACCTTTTATCATGTGTATTCATTGCTTTTCTGTGATAAAGCGCTCAGATCAAAGGCAACTGGGGAGGAGGGTTTATTTGGTTTATATTTCTACGTCATAGTTTGTCATTAAGGAAAGTCCAGGCAAGAACCCAGAGGCAGAAACTATAGAGGAAGGTTGCTTACTGGGTCACTTGTAAGTTCATTCTTGGCTAACTTTCTTATATAGTCCAAGACTGCCTTCCTAGGGAATAGTGTCACCTACAGTGGTCTGCACCCTCCTATGACCATTAATCGTCAAGGCAGTGCCTCACAGATATGGCTACAGACCAACCTGATTCAGCCAATCCCTCTCAGATGTTCATGTCTAGTTATCAATTAAGGCTAATCAGAGCATTATGTATAATTAATACATGTTACTGAAAACGTTTTAAAGACTGTGCTTTTAAAATACAGGATTTAAATATTTCTACTTCTGGACTTCTCTCTCTCTTCAAATTGCGGAACCTGCTTGAGATCCCTCAGGACATTTACTGACATATTCTTAGAATGTACTTCACTTTGAGGCAATAGCTAGGGGAAACAATGGCAGAAGATGCCACATGCAGAGCTTCCCGAATTTGAAAACAGAAGCATGGGGTGAGTTTGACATCTCCAATTACCTTATGAAAATGATTACTGATGAAGGAAACCTAATAGTTCACACCTGGGGTTCACTCATCACGCATTTCCAGAGAAGTAATTTCTTAGCCATTTCCAACATCAGCAGCAAGACATTAGTGGAGAACTGAAGGACAATCTCACAACAAATGTATCATAATGGTCCTGTTAGACAAAATTTCTAAATGGCTTCATTTACACCTTGGTTACAGACAGTAGGATGTTCTCTCCACTGATGTGCAAGTACCTACTATTCTCTCACATCCAGAGCAGTGGTAATTTGTTGGATTTGGTCATTGTGTAGTTTGATTCCAGATTAAGCAAACAATAAAGCATTATCCTAATTCTCTGTAATTTGGAGAAAAAAAACAAAATAGATGTATTTTAGCACAAGGAAAGAGGGCTAAAAAAGGAGCTTTCAAGCATGAAGTATAATGCAAGGGGGGCACATGGGTGGTGAGTGGGAGCCCATAGGAATGGAAGAACCAGGGCTGAAAATATGGCTCAACTGTTAAGAGCACATGATGTTATTTCAGAGACTTACCCAGAGTCCCGGCATCCATGTCAGGTGGCTCACAGTGGCCTGTAACTCCAGCTACAGGGGACCCAATGTCCTTTCCTGGTCTCTAGAGGCACACATGAACACCCTATCATCCCACACACCTACACACATAAAATATTTTTTTCTAAAATAAAATGAAATTGTAGGTAAACCCAATGTTTCTTTGTAAATATGTACCCATCCAATTGTCCCAATATATTATTGACTAGGGTTCTTTCAAAACATATTACATCTCAAATGAAATTACACAAGCAAGTCAGTAAAGTATTAGGTATTCCTTGATTTATGAAGTGTAATATAAAGATTGCTATAAATTTTTAAACTGATAGTTTTATTGTATTTGTGTATTGGATACATACACATGCACAGTAACTGTAAATGCTCCTTGAATCTACAGAAGAATCGTTTCACACTCTTCTCTTTTTATTATTATAATTGGCCTTTGGAGTAGTTTCTATTACCATTCTCTTTGCCTTTCGGACATGTTTAAAAACCTGAAAGAGGTGAAGGATGTGACTCAAGGTTATTTACAGAGCAAAGGGCAAGGTAGACCTTGAACATGATGTGGGCTCCAGTCTCAAAAGTCTGCTCTTTCCAACCTGCTTTATCATCTCTCTGAAGAGGTGATGATGGCTTGACCTGTGACACACTGACATGTGTGACTGAAGTCTATCAGCAGCCTCACTGGTCCTCTGCAGAATTCAGTGTATGACACAACGTGCAGGCATCCTTAACTGTCTTGCTTCATAGTGACTGTTTCAAGCAAATTTTAAGTTGTCTGTTTATATGTGTGACGTGAGTGCTGGGATCTAAACTCAAGTTCTCTGAAAGAGCAGCAAGTGGTTTGAACCACTGAGCCATCTCTTCAGTCTCTGACCCATGTGTGAGACAGAGTCTCAGGATTCTTTTGATTTCCTTGCCACGATGTGCTGTCCCTTGAGATTTTGATCTTCAACATCCTGACTGGTGTGAGGTAGAATCTCAGGGTCGTTTTGATTTGCATTTCCCTGATGACTAAGGATGCTGAACATTAAGTGCTTCTTGGCCACTCGAGATTTCTCTGCTGAGAATTCTCTGTTTAGCTCTGTACCCCATTTTTAATTGGGTTATTTGGTTTGTTGGCATCTAATTTCTTGAGTTCTTTATATAGTTTGGATTTTTAGCCCTCTGTTCTATGTAGGGTTAAAGATTCTCCATCTGTAGGCTTCCATTTTGTCCTATTGACAGTGTCCTTTGCCTTATAGAAGCTTTTTAGTTTCGTGAGGTCCCATTTATTAATTATTCATCTTAGAGCCTGAACCACTGCTGTTCTGTTCAGGAAATTGTCTCCTATACCAATGCACTCAAGTCTACTTCCCACTTTCTCTTCTATTAGATTTAGTGTATCTGATTTTATGTTGAGATCCTTGAGCCAGTTGGACTTGAGTTTTGTGCAGCCAGAGAGAGTACTGAATTCTCTATTTCATGTTCCCTGTCACTTTCATCAAGGTGTGTTTCTTTCTCCCAAATTTAATTGCACAGAGGCCTACAAAGGATTAAATCTCCCCAAGTGAAGCCAACTGATCAGATAATGAACATAATTGCTTACTAACCAATTACCATAAATGGTGGCTTTCCACTTTTATGGTAGATCTTAGGAAGTTGTTTTCAACTCCTGTGTTTACTTCTTTCAACAAAATTACCTACGCTACTCATGGCTCAGGGAAATCTGTGGAAGAGGAGGCAAAAGTTTGCTAAGAGCCAGAGGAGAAGAGAATACCAAGGAAACAAGGCCTTCTAGACGTAATAGGGCTGATACACATATGAACTTGCAGAGACTATGGCAGCATGCTCAGGCCTTGCATAGGTCCAAGCTAGACGGGGTCCCAGTGCTAAGAGAGGAAGTTGACATGAGCCCCCATCCCTAACCAAGAAGCTATCCCTAATTGATAAGAACACTCAATGGGAAAGTAGATTTCTCCAATCAAGTCTTATTAGATATACAAACCACACTTAAGGACAAACCCCATGCCCAGAAGTAGATGGCCATCCACAATGAACTTAATGATATTTGTGAAGAGTTTTTGTTTAAGGTTTTTGTTTTGGGTTATTTTTGTTGTTGTTTTAGTTTTGGTTTTGCTTTGACTCATGTTGCTTTGTTTGGGCTTTTAAAAATTTTTTACTTTACAGGTAATTTGCATATACATTATGGTTTCTGATTTTGTGTTTTTGTGGGATCTGTGTGTGTAAATGTGTATCTACATGTTTCTTGCTTTTTCTTGGGGGGGGGGTCTTTTATTATTGTGATTTCTTTGTTTTGTCCTATTCTAGTTTGTTTTTATTTTATTTAATTTTTTTAATACTCCTTTTTTTTCCTAAAGAAAGAAAAGGTGGGATTTTGGGTAGAGGGAAATTGGGGAGGATATAGGAGGAGTTGGGAGAGGGGAACCATGAAATGAATATATTGTATAAAAAATCAATTTTCTATAATAAGAAAAATAGAAACACATGCATTATTCTGGATCAAGAGCATGGAGGAATGCATGATGTAAGGTTGCAGCTATGTATTAACTTAGCCTGTAAAAGTTAATTCCAAGAGAAATCAGCACAAGTAATGTTAGTTGTAATTGTGTTCTCCTGAAGGCAGGTTAAACAAACAATTTGAGTATACAGCAGGCTAGCAATATTAAGTGACCTCAAGCTGTATTATTAACTATGGCTATGAGGTTCAACAAAGTTCCAGGCACCTAGAATGTAAGTGATATTTTTTATAATATTATATCACCACACAGAATTCTCTTTTGACCTAGCACTGTGATTTGGCATCTGACAAATTTATTTCTTGCTTGATTTTGGACAGTTTGACAGATTCTGTGTCTTGCTTGAAAAGCTCAATAGGTAGAAGGTCTTTTGGTGATGTAGCTAAAGTCTGTGTCTGGAGGAACATGGTAGCATCTAACCTAAATCTAGACATCTGTCAGTGTGGCTGCAGTGGGGCCTCCAAGTAGGACAAAGACATGGAGAAATTCTGGCAAGGGGTCCAGAAAGGAAGCAGGGTACCTGGCCTTCTGGAAGCCTGAGTGGAATTGTGTAGTAGTCAAAAAGAGTAATAAATCCTCGTGCAGGGAGGCTATTGACTTCCAATTGAACCAGTAATGTTTCTCCTACTGCTCAACACTCATCAAAACAGAGCCTTTTGGCTGATGGAAATGCAGTTTTCAGAAAATTCTGTATGATGAAGGATATAAAAGATTATTTTGTAATATGTCCTCATATGGGGACAGGAAGAAGAAAGGGAAGGTTGTGGAGATAGTTCATCTGGTTACATGGTTGCCCTGCAAGCATGAGGACCTGGCTTTATCTTCAGAATCCACATGACAAATGCCAGGAGGGATGCTGAGTGCTTGGAATCCTGGGTGCAGGCACAGAGATATGTGGACCTTAGGAGTGCTCGTCAGCCAGCTCACCAGAATCAGTGAGCTCTAGGCCAAATCACAGATCCCATCTTTAAAAATGAAAACTACAAACAGTGCTGTCATCTAAGGATGTCCCCTGGCTTCCACACATGTGCCCAGGCATGCACATAAACTCACATGAACTTCCAAGTGCTTATGCACACATCTCAGAATTAAAAGGGAGGAACTCTCAGAGATGTAGTACTTTCTCAGTTTTAAACAGACAGTGTAGATGTAACATATTTGCCTCGTTCTAAGCTGACTTGTTAATTTTTCTTTTGGGTGGGAGTTTAGTTTATTCACAATGCAAAGAAATTCTGATACACTGTAGAGATGTATAACACAGTTAATTTTCTGCTTAAGAAACATGAAGTAATAATTGAAGTGATTAAGCATGGGTGAGAAAAATAAGTTGGTTAATAAATGGTACGAAGATTAATAGCTTGCTGCAGAAGAAATATTACACTGGATGTTTACACCTATGCAAATGGATTTTTAGCAAAATTAAAGACTTAAAATGGAATACGAGGCCATTTAAACACAATCAGAAAGAACGATCAAATTTGGATTTTTCTGTGACGAAAGATTTCAAAGAGTTTCTGTACACTCAAATGTAATAAAAAACCAGAAGGGAAAATATAATAGACTCATGTAAAAAGAAAAACTTAAAGATTAAAATTTTCCATAACCAGTAAGTAATGGATTACAAAGAAAAAGTCACATTCAAGACACATACAGATGAGAGATTAACAGGATCTTTAATCAAAGATTAATAGCTATAATTTACAAAGAACTTCTATAAATTAATAAGTGAAACAAAAATCCTAAAAGTAACCAAAGACATCCATCTGTAAATTAATACATAAACCAGGTACCCTAAGAGGATTTTATTTTTCAAAACACAAACATTAAAGAGCTGTGCTTTAAAAGCATAATAATGTTTTAAAAATTTAATTACTAGCCGGGCAGTGGTGGCACACGTCTTTAATCCCAGCACTTGGGAGGCAGAGGCAGGTGGATTTCTGAGTTCGAGGCCAGCCTGGTCTACAGAGTGAGTTCCAGGACAGCCAGGGCTACACAAAGAAACCCTGTCTCGAAAAACCAAAAAAATAAAAATAAATAAAATAAAATTAATTACTGCAGTAATCAGAAACAAACATTTAAATGAACTTGTATTATAGCCTATTAAGTCAGAGGAGAAAAAAGAGACGTCACTTGATACCCAATTGTATTAAGGCACAGTTGCATAGTTTGGCTAGCCTTCTGCTGAGGGAGTGTGTAGGGCGCAGGGCACAGATGTGCCAGTTAGAAACTAAATTTGTCACAGCATAATCTATACTAATAATGACTTAATTTAGGTGATGATGGATTTTTTTCCTAACACAATGAGAAATCTGAAGATTCAGGATTCCACAAGTAGCAGACAACTCACATTAGTCAACAAATCCACCCACACAGCCCATACACAAACACCACTCTGCATATGTAAAATATGTATACCACCTTATACAACATCCATATTGCATACATATATACAAAGCATGTATATACACACATGACACATTCACACTACACATACATAACACATCAAATATCACACACTATATACATACCCACACCATCCATGGACAATAAACACTACACATAGAGATACACGCAAACATACATCATACTTTTCTTACTTAGGGTTTCTATTGCTGTGATAAAACACCATATCCAAAAGAACTCTGCTTTTGGGATGAAAGTGTTTATTTTGCTCAGAGTTACTTATCACAGTTTATCATTAACAACAGTGAGGGTGAGAACTTACATACGGCAGTAACCTATACACGGAAGCTAACACAGAGTCCATGAAGGAATGCTTCTTATTGGCTTGTTCCTTATGGCTTGCTTAGCTTGTTTTCTTATAGAACCCAGGATCACCTATCCAGGAGTGGTTCCACCCAAATTGGTTAGGCCCTCCCCCATTAATCACTAATTAACCAAATGCCCTGACGGCCTGACTATAGCCAGATCCTATCGAACATTTTCTCATTTGAGCCTCCCTCTTTTCTGATGACTCTAGTCTGTGTCAAATTGACATAAAACTAGCCAATATAATACTTCCCCATACACAGACATACATATACACCATACACTCATCATATATCACATACACACTCTCAAACACAGACATAAGTACATCATACCACATACATCATACCACATACATTCTCCCTCACACACACATCTACACACACACACACACACACACACACACACACATTCATATGTATTGGTAGATGTCTTACAGAAAGGTAAGTTGATTTGAAGAGGCAATCGTCTATTTACTCAAAATTCCCCCGTTCCTTACTTTCAGGACTTCTTTTTTCATTTATAAGAAGTAATCCTAGAAAATGTTCAAACAAGTGTGGTGATCTGACTTTAGTCTCAGCTCTTATGGAGGTTGACCTAGGAGGAGCCCTGGAAGCAGGAGTTCAAAGCTAGCCTTGGAAATACCCTTAGAAAAAGTCTCAAAATTTAAATAGACAAGCAGACCATCTATTTACCATTAAAAGATCCTAGAGATAAGTGAGAGAAGTATTTTTATGAATATATTTGTTAAAATAATACACTTATGGAAAACTCGAAAAAAGAGTAACCAAATCAAATAATAAGATAAAGGGCTAGAAAAATGGCTTAGCAGTTAGGTCACACTGCTTTTGCAAAGGACTCAAGTTCAGTTCCCAGAATCCACATCAGGCAGCTCACAATTGCCTGCACCTCCAGGTCCAGGAGACCCAATGTCCTCTTGCGGCTTCTGTAGGCACTGCACTTTTCTCCTATGTATGTATGTACATATGTATGTATGTATGCATGCATGCATGTATGTATGTGTGTGTGTGTTTGAGAGAGAGAAACAGGCAGAGAGAGAGAGCGAGAGAGAGAGAGAGCAGAGAGAGAGAGCAGAGAGCACACACACGTGTGCACACATGCACGAATATACAATCAAAAATAAATCTTCTTTTCTAAATCTTGTGTTCTTTTGCAATGCCCACAGTTTTCAGCTTTGTTATAGGCCTCATAAATGTCTGAACTTTAGACATCTGAAGTAACAGAAAATGACCTATCCCCCTCCTCTTCTTGGTTTGGTGGTGCTGCTGAGACTATTTATTTGCTAATGTTCTATCAGTAGCTCCATAGAAACTGTTCTTTTTGTCATGTATGATGTCTGATCCTCTATTAGCTAAGGAGTGATCACCTGAACATTAGATGAACTTCTATAAAGACCTCACGCCTGTGAGCTTTCACTGAGGGTCTTGGACAGAGCAGTGCTAAATCCTCTTCAGACTGATGAACATATTATAGGATGCATTGCTTATTAGCAGTAAATATTTCTATTCATTTTATTCTTCCCCCTTCCCAAGTCACCCCTAACTTATTAAGAAATATTGTTGGACCAGTAAGATGGGTCAAAGGGCAAAAACCTTTGCCTAACAGAGTGAGCTCTACCCTCCAAAGCCACATAAGGATGAAGGAGAGAACATACTCCACAAAACTGTCCCCCGATCTGCACACATGCACTGTGACATGAAGGCCAACACGCACATACACACACACACACCCCACTTAAATCATTTAAAAAGTAATTTCAGAACGGCAATTTTATCGTGCTATACCCATATTGTTTATATACAAGAATAAAATTTTCAAATATTTCATCAGATATAATTAGCAGTCAAAGTATACATAATTTTATGAAAAAACACTCTGACAGCTTTTTCTCTTACAGATACTAACACATGGTCACTTCACATAAAATAGAAACACTGATTGATGAGTTAGTTTGTGGTAACATTTATTAAGTTTTCTTACTGACTATTTTTCTAGATATTCCACTCCTGGGCATATACCCAGAAGATGCTCCAACATGTAAAGACACATGCTCCACTATGTTCATAGCAGCCATATTTATAATAGCCAGAAGGTAGAAACAACCCAGATGTCCCTCAGCAGAGGAATGGATACAGAAAATGTGGTTCATTTACACAATGGAATACTACTCAGCTATTAAAAATAATGACTTCATGAAATTCGCGGGCAAATGGATGGAACTTGAAAATATCATCCTGAGCAAGGTAACTTAGTCACAAAAGAATGAACATGGTATGTACTCACTGATAAGGGGATATTAGCCCAAAAGTTCGGAATACCCAAGTTTCACTTCACGACAACCGTTGGACTGAGCGTAGGGTCCCAGATGGAGGAGTTGGAGAAGGGACTGAAGGAGCTGAGGGAGTTTGCAGTCCCATGGAGGGAGCAACAGTGTCAACTGGCCTGAACCCCCGGTGCTCCTGGAGACTGGACCACCAACCAAAGAATATACATGGAGGAATATACGTGGTTTAGACCACATATGTAGCAGAGGAAGGCCTTGTTGGCCATCAGGGGGAGGAGAGGCCCTTGGGTTTGAGGGTGTTAGAGACCCCAGTATAGGGGAATGCCAAGGTGGGAAGACAGGAGTGGGTGAGCAGTTGGGTGGGTGGGGGAATACCCTCATATAAACAGAGGTAGGGGGAGGGGATGGGGGGTTTCCAAAGTGGAGACCTGGAAAGGAGGAAACATTTGAAATGTAAATAAAGTCTCAAAAAATTAAAATTTAAATAAAAAAATAAAAAGAAAAAAAGAAAAGGTTGCATTGATGACAAAAAACATATTTCTAATAAAAATTTGTTTAAATCAAGTACTTGGAGTTGCATTTACTGACTTTGGATGGATAGCTGTATTTTGTCCCTTCTGTCTTAGTGACAATTTGTTATTCTTTCCTTTGTTACATGGTGTATTCTGCCCACCTAAATATGCCACAGAGTATGTTCTATAAGATCATATGGCATACTTGTAATACTTGTGAGAGAATAGATATAATTTTTTAAAGACCCATAAATTTAAACATTCTATAAAGCAAAATTTGGCTTTATTGTTTATAAAACTAAATGTTCATTAATTAGGAAATTGTTGAAAGCAATTTTCAGGGAAAATACAAGGAAAAGTGCAATGAAATATATAAATGAGTTCTTTCAAAAGCACTAATTGGTATGTAATCCATAGTGTTAACAGTCAGGAGAAAATGTATTTATTGAAAAAATTTAAAAAGGTAATATTCACGGATAAGCCCTTGGGTTTCACAGGTCCACCATCTTCAGACCAACCAACAATATCCTTATTTTTTTTTTAAATAAATGACATCTGTGTGACGTATGGAGATGTCTTCTTGCTGGGATTCTCCTGTGCTGTTGAGCAGTGTCTTGACACCAGGTTAGGTGTTACTAGTTAGTTATTAGTGAGCTCCAGTACATGGGAAGGTGAGCACACACTGCAGATGCTTACTGTATCATTAAAGGCTTTATTATATCTGTCTATGCTATTCATTTATTTATTACACAGGTACACAGAAAGCAAGGAATACAAGAGGAGTCAGTCAAGTTCTTAAGTGGCTTCTCTACTTCTCCCACATGGCTTTTGAGTATGGAACTCAGGTGGTCAACTCAGGGCCTTTCATCAGGAGCCATCTCACTTACCCTGGAAATGCCATATCATTTTATACAAGGGTTTGAATATCTATAGATTTTGGCATCCTGTTGGGATCTGAGGTCAATCTCCCATAGTCACTGAAGGACAATAGCATACATACAGAATACTCCTATTAAATGTTTCACAGATAACCTGGAAACCTATTTGGGTAATTTTTTTTTTTAAAGGACAAGCAGGCCAGGCAGTGGTGGCGCACACCTTTAATCCCAGCACTTAGGAGGCAGAGACAGGCAGATTTCTGAGTTCGAGGCCAGCCTGGTCTACAGAGTGAGTTCCAGGACAGCCAGGGCTACACAGAGAAACCCTGTCTCAAAAAAAAAAAAAAAAAAAAAAAAAAAAAAACCCACAACAACAACAAAAACAAAAACAAACAAACAAACAAACAAAAGGACAAGCAGAAAAATCCTATATCAGGAAAATAACATCTCAAAGACATATTAATTTTTGTATACAGTAAGCAGGAGCAATGTAGTCTGTATTGAGTAAGCTCATATTCTTTTCAGGAAAGGCACATGTTAAATTTCTTCAACTGGCTAAATGTTCCTGAAATTTTTGAGGCACTTGCTAAATTAGACATACATGGATAAAAGAGAGTTTTTTCTTTGACTCACCACAAGCATTTGCACAGAAAGAAGAAAAGCTATAGGATCACAAAACACTTCAATTGGAGTTCTTCTAATGGAAGCTTTTGGTGAAGCCTCTAGCTGCCTGCCCCACTGCTATGCAAGTTCTGTATCCTGAAGGCTCACTAGCCCTTCTGAACCCTCTACAGATATGGGTCTTGATTGGTGGCCTGGAACTTGCTCTCCACACATGCAACTGTGCCTCAGGAGGGTCCACAGATGTCCAAGACAGAGCCCTGCAGCCATGACCTTGTTTTATTGGGACTGAAGAGTTAGTTAGGCCTGAACCAAGCAGATTGAATCCTGACAACCCTACAAGCTTCCATTTGCTGCTTGTTGACGCCCCAGCTAAACGCGCCCTTTTTTCTAGAATAACCGTAGAGGTGTCAGTCAACATTGCTCTGATTAGCAGCCCCTGGCTACTGTCTACAGACAGTCTCCTCTGCAAAGCCCTTTAAGTAACCAAACAAACAGGGCCATATCAGCCCATCCTTGGGACTCCTCCTGTTAGGCAGCTCTGGTGACCATTGACGTGATCTAAATTATGATACCTTTGCCCTACTCTCCAGTCTCTCTCTCTTCCTTCCACTGCTGTCCAATAAAGCTCATCGGACACTGCTGTTCTGAATAAACATCACTTGCTCTGTAATTCAGATTTATGGTCTCTAAATAGTATGAGTTAGCAAATTCTTGAAGCTGGGTATGGTTGTACAGACCTGTAATCCCAGCATTCATGAACCAATGTCAGGCAAGAGACTGTGGCAAGCTTCTGGAGATCATCTGAAAACATAGAAAGGAGTTATTTTAATGTTTTCAACAACTTGCGCTGCAAACAAGCCTCAACAGTCCAATGTCCTCTCAGCTGGTTCCAGGTCTGTTTTCTCCAGGATGCCTTCAGCATGATGGTTTTGTTGAGGACACAAGTTGCCTAAGCTGTGTCTGCTTCTGTTGTGACTTTAATACTGAGCTACAGCTGGTGTGTAAATCCTGACACCATCTGAATGGTGTCAGATCCTGAGATACTCAGAGGCACTGTTCCAGAAGCCTCCTCACCTCAATAATGATTTATTGACTTCTATGACGCACATCTAGACAGCTTTTTCTTTAAGGAAAAACATATATCTTAATCTTGAGATTGCCAAATCAATTAAAATAAATACTTCCAGTGACCCTTGCTCTTTCTCTTTATACCCATCTGCTTGTATCATTATACTTCTTTATTTAATAGGATTAGTGTGTATGTGTGTGTGTGTGTGTGTGTGTGTATAAGAGAGAGAGAGAGAGAGAGAGAGAGAGAGAGAGAGAGAGAGAGAGATCATGTGATCGTGTGCATGCCACAGAATACATGTGATGTTCAGAGGACAACATTCAGAAGTTATGAGTTAGTTCTCTCATTTCATATATATTGCATGTAGGTTCCAGGGATCCAATTCAGATCGTGAGATTTGGTGGCAAGTGCTTTATTCACTGAGTCATCAACCCTTATTTGTGCTTTTTAAAACATTATTAATCACACATGTGGCAGAGTATATTCAGATCAACACATTTTATTTATTCTTATAATTAAAACCTCTCCAAACCTTAACTATATGAAGAAAGCAAGAACATCCGTTTGCCTGCTGAAAGGTAGTAAGTGTATTTCCTAACTCATGGGAACCACTGCAAATAAGACATATACATAAACACCCCCTTAGATAGTACTGCTGTTGAAAAGGAGAGGTTTGGTGAATTTCTGACTTTTTCTGGAGAAAAAAGCATTTTTTTGATATCATATTACATTTCTCCCTTCTTCTTTCTCCCTCCAAAGCCTCCCATATAGCCTTCCTCACTCTCCTTACCTGTGTTTTCTTTAACTGTTATTCTGTCTATCTATCTATCTATCTATCTATCTATCTATCTATCTATCTATCTATCTATCTGCATATCTATCTATCATCTATCTATCTATCTATCTATCTATCTATCTATCTATCTATCTATGATCTATCTCCAAATATCAATTATAACCAACCTACTGAATACATATAATGTTACTTTTGTATATGTTTTCATGGCTTACTGCTTAGCACTGCCAAGAACCTGCCTCAGACGGAGAGGAGTCCTGAGCGAATGGGTATTTGGGAGCTGTGAAAGCAAATGAAGTGAAGTTAAATAGTGGTTCAAAGCTGGCAGCCTATGTTCCACTGAGCTCTATGTTCTGCTCTGCTGTAGACAGCCTTTTCTTGCTATTCTAAAAACTCTTTGGTTGACACAGCTAGCTTTCTGCTTGAGACAGCTCTCTCTGCTAGTAAAAGTTATAAAAGCTCTCTGGATAGCTCATGGGTTTTCTGAAACACACACACACACACACACACACACACACACACACACACACACACCTGGTTAAAAAAAAGTCTTGGATCTTTCAACCACATCCTGTTAGAAAAATTCTAAAAGTAATTCTTCAGTTTTTAGAACAAAATCAGAAAGCCAAAAAATTTATAAAAATTATAAAAGAGCTGTGTTCACTCTTCATCTCTCTAGTAAACATTCTAAAAAAAACAGTGTTATCTCTCTAATTCTTGAGATTTCTGACCAATAAATTCTATTAGAAAAAAGTTCTAAAAGATCTATAAAAAATTATAAAAGATATGTGGTCACTCTCCATGGATTTTCCTACTGAAATCAGAAATTCTGTTAGAAAAACATTCTTGAAGAACTGATTTTGCTCCCCAGAGATCTACATGCAGCTTAGCTCTCTCTACATAAAAGTTCTAAAAACAATCTACTATCAGTTTGTCCTTGTTCATCTCATACAAACCAAAAGCCCAGTTTTGTATTTGCATATCAATCCAGTTATTTATCCCAGGATCCTTTTTGATTATCCTATGAATCAGTATCCCATGACCCTTTGATTCTTAGGTGAGAGCAAGCACACTTTAAGAATTCAGAGATATGTCTGCCTTCATTAAGCACAGACAATAAGCTAATTGGGTGGTGTCCTGCCCTGGAATTACCATTCTGACTATTCCTGTGCTGTGGAAAATATTTTAAAAATGCAATTCATGCTACACCAACTGGCTGGCCAGACACTGGCAGGCATGGCCAGCCTGTTCTCACCTCATGGAGACTGATTCAGAGCTCCGAAATCTCTCCACGCAGCTTGCTAAGTTCCCATTGGTGGGTTGCTACCAAGCCAAACCTACACTTAAAAATTCCCAGGGCTTTTTGGGGTACACTTCTTGCAAACCCTCACCTTGCCACCATACCTTTCTCTCTGGAATCCAGTTGAGCCGCAGTGTGAAGGAAAACACTACACAAACTTAGTTCCAAATCAATGGTAACTCAGTCGCTGGGTGCAACAACTAGAATCAGTAAGCCATATTAAACCTAAACCTCTGGTGGTGAATCCTGGCAGATTCGCCATCTAAACCAGGGGCCACTTGTAGCTACATCTTGTCCTTCCTCTGTCCCTGTCTCTCTCCTCCCTCTTCTCTTCCTCTCTCAAACCCGGAAGTCCCACCTACTCACCCAGTGATTGGTTTCTTTATTCATTAGAAGGGTCACATGCAGTACTGAGTTCACTTCTCAATGGTACATGAAAGCATCTCTTCAACTCAGTTATGATGCCTGAAAGTCTCAAGTTTAGGAAAGAAATAAGCAATGACCAGAGACGCCTGGTTAATACTTAAAAGAGTTAGAAAAAAAATCCTCATGCTATTAAGGATGAAAAACATGGTGTTAGTATATAACAGATGCTCGTATGTGTATTACTGCACATGCACAGTTTTAAGCTTACTATGACTTGTGTGTGAGGAATATATATTTCTGTGTATATAGCATATACATATACTAATATGTATTGGTAAGAATGTATACATTTAAAAACTATGTCTCTATGTACCATTGTGTGTAATAGGCATTGTGTGCATGCATGTATGTGAGTACTTTGAAGGCTGCTATGAAATTGGCATAAGATTATTCAAAAGTCTCTCACAGTGGGTGTCATATCTGAATATCTGTTGTTTTGCCCTACCAAGAAGGAAGGATCATCAAAGGTGCCTCATCTTCTTTTATTAGTCAGATTTAAAAGAATGTCTACTAGTGAAACACTTGCTGACTTTACTATGCGGTTCGTGTGTGTCTGTGTCTATGTGTGTGTATTGAGTGTGCTTGTGTTGGGGATATATGAAGGTAAGTTTGTGCATGTAGGTGCCCATAAAATTGAATGCAGATGATAGAGATAGGTCTCAGATTTCTTCCTCCACCACTCTCTGTCATTATTACTTTGAAACAAATCTCTTACTGAACCTGTATTTTGCTATGTTAGTTGGCCAACAAGCTCTTAGAATATGCCTGCCTCTAACACCCAGTACTGGGGTTATAGGCCCAGGCAGTTATGGGTGATTTTTTAGGTGGGTAATGGCAATTCAAACTCAGGTCTTCATGCTTGCAAAAGAAGGGTTCTTACCCACTGAATTCTCTCTCCAGACCCCCAGTTTTAATTTCAAAATTAGTTCTCATTGCTTTTAGATTTTGTTTCTCTATGCATTTATGTGTGGGGGGCAAGTGGAACTGTGTCAGCAGACAAAAGCTGTGAAGGTTGAGCAGATTCAGAAAGCCCAGTAATTCACATATCTGAGACTTACAGACAATTCATCTATTCTTGACCCAGTTCCTGTCTTGGAGCATGTGACCTCGACACACCACATGAGGATCATGACAACTGATCCCATAGCATAGAGCACAAAGTTCTCTCTTGTAATGAGGTATCTAGATGGATTTAGCCAATAAGCTTCCTTTCCTGGACATTCCATCCTGCAAAAGATATTTAATCTCTGGTCTACACTGAGTAAGTTGTATGCACCCATTTTCCATGACACTCACCCCCTGAGCTAAGCCAGATTCTTCACCCCCCTCACCCACAGCCCCTGTTACAAACTCCTTGTGGTTTCCAGCAGTGTCTGCATTTCCAGCTTTGGCCCTAGCCTGCATTATTTCTCCTCCATCTTAGGCCACTCCGGAGCAGGTGTCAGCATTCTGCAAGCCTGAAACTTTGTGCATGGTACGTAGTCTAGTGCCTCCCCATTTCATCTGCCCAAGTGGCAAGGAGGAACAAGGACCCACAAATGTGTGTCCATGTGAGTGTATGTGTATGTGTGTCTCTCCTGCAGTCAGGAAAGGACATAGGATACCAATGGAACTGGGGCTGCATACTTGGCTTGAGACGTAGGTGCTGGGATCCACAGTCCCATCCTCATGATTGCTCAGCAAATATTTCTTATCAGACGAGCTCTCTCTCCAGCCCAGCCTAGCTCTCATTTTATGATGTAATTGAATCTCATCAATTGCCAATTACTCTTCAATTATTCATCTGGTTCAGAGGAGCCTCTAATAACTGGATACTTAAGAATAATACCAAGAGCACATTTAGGAGTTAAATCTGGTAGCATGTATTTATCAAGGTGTTTGTGTCTCTGAAAAGCAAATTTTTCTAGATATTCTATGCACTTTCTTTAAGTGAATTTATCCCAGAAAAATTCAGATTAACTATTAATCCTGCCATAGAAATATAGCAAGGAAACTAAGACAATTTCTCTGTTACTATTCACCCACTTTTCATCTTCCAAAACCTTATGAATAATCTATGTGGTTTTTTTCCTCTGTAATCTCAGTGTGTCCTGAATGTGGCTTTTTTTCTGTCCTTTTGATAAGAGTCACATATGTTCTTAGCCTGCCATATTTGAATAAAAAACTACACCAGGACATTGGATACATATATATTATAAAGATTTTATTTTATTTTTAAATTATGTATATATCTTCATTTCTCTGTGATTGTGTATATCCTTGGGAGTGTAGGAGTCTGCAGAGTCTAGAGAGGTATTGGATCGTATGAAACTGGACTTATTGGCATTTGTGAGTGGCTTTGACATGCATGCTGGAAACCGAAAAGCAAGAGCATCAAGTGAGCTGTCAATCTCTAGCCAAAACCACAAACATTTTAAGTCACTGGGGGAAAATCTGAAATAAATTATATTTTGTAAGCATGTGAATTGATTTTAAAAGGAAAGACTCTGAAAGCATTTATATTGTTTTTATCTGTCTACCAAAAGTGATTCTGAAGTGACTTTATGAGAATAACTTGCTTGATGTGAAAGCTATTTCTCTAAATTGGAATCACATAGGAAATAAATACTTCATAACCAGTGCATGTGAAAATGTGGCTTTCTGCAAAAGTTCACTGATTGGCAAATAAAGTATACATGCATAAGTCAAAAATCAGAATGTTGATATTCAAATATATATCTTGAAAAAATGTACACAATGGGATACGCAATAGGCACTTGCAAATGCTATTAGAAGTTATGACAGAGTGTCTATTCAATGCATGCTTACAGAACATCTCTTATTTCTATGTCTTACAGAGTTTATACCTCTATGCAGGAAACATTTTTGTTTTGTTTTATTTAAATCTCATGTACTTAATTACTGTGGCTTAATTTTGTGTAGGGATGTGTTTTTCCTGTATGTCTGTCTGTGTATCAGAGTGTACAGTACCCCCAACTAGGCTAGAAGAGGACATTGGATATTCTGGAACTGGAGTTAAAGATAGTTGTTAGCTGCTGTGTCAGTGCTGGGATGTAAACCTAGGTTCTCTGAAAAGGTAGCCAGTGACCTTAAACACGGAGTCATCTTTCCAGCTCCTTAATTTATAGTATGTTTTAAAGATAATAAAGAATGTTGAGAAATTCAATATAATTTTGAATAGGAGGATGAAAAATATGCTAACAAAAATAACATTAAAGCCACCTACAGTGGAGACTGATCTGCAAATGCCATTCACACACCCTATGAATGTACTTCTCAGTATGAAAGTGTCCCTACCTCATATTCATTTGTCTGGGCTGCCAACCTGACTTCTGAAGGCATTTTAGGTTTGAGATCATTGAGTGTTCTTTTTTTCTAGGTCATATGGGATGCTATCTTGGACTTTGCCCTGTGACAAATAGAGCAGATTCAGCCAGGTCTATGGTAATGGAGGTAATGGCACTCCATAAGGGGTGGCGGAAGGGAGTGTTAGGAGACCTCACCTTGAAATACAACCACTTCTCCTTCTCTGTAAGCTGCACTTGATTTTGGGAGATGTCTAAGTATTATAGGAAGTGAGAGCCCCAAGGGTCCAGGTTAGTTGACTATGTTGGTCTTCTTGTAGAGTTCCTATCCTCTTCAGGGCCCTCAATCCTTTCCCAATCTCTTCCATAAGAATCTCGACCTTTGTCCAATGTCCAATATTTGACTGTGGGTCTCAGCATCTGTGTCAGTCAGCGGCTGGGTGGAGCTTCTGAAAGAACAGATATACTAGGCTCCTGTCGACAAGCATAGCAGAGTATCATTAAAAATGTCAGGGGTTGGTCATTAGCAGTATCTTTTTGTAATTCAAAAGGTATGTTTGAATATTCTATGACCAGACACTTTCTTATGGTTATATTGTCTTAAAGAGAAGGGCTGGAGAGATGGCTCAGGGGCTAAACTTGAGTACTGGAGAGCATCTGAGTTTGGTTCTTAACACCAGTATCAGTGGCTCAGAATTTCCTGTCACTCCAGATCCAGGGGAACAGAAGGGTGCTAGATTATGTGAGCAATTAAAACTCATTCATGTAACATGCACACAGACACACAGACACACACATAAGTGCATGCACAGAGAAAGAGAGTGTGAGTGTATGTGTGTGTGTGAGAGAGAATATTAAATAAAATAAATAAATATTTTTCAAATAGAGCATTTCAGGCCTCAAGAGACCATGCTGTCTCATTAGTGGGGAGTTTTCAACATGAACTAGCTAGGCAAAAATCTGCAATGTCTATGATGATTATTAACTGCAAAAGAATTAGCCCAGTGCCTACCTACTGACAGTCCACATTTTTGTAACCCTGTGAATTAAATGAATTAGCCAAAAATGACCTTTAGCATTCGTTTGTAGTCACAGCACCCCATTGATTAGCTTTCTTTTGTGATTTCTAGTGGTTGTTTTGTGGCCTCAAAGCCCTGCAGCTAGACTTCAATACTTTCGCTTTCTGCCTGTGAACTGCCTCGGAAAGGGATGAAAGGAAAATGTTCTGACAATTTACACCCCGCGTTTAAATACTGGTGTGGAGGAATTGCTGGCTTTTCCCTTAACATGCTTGTTTCCTGATCAAACACTTGGCCTTTAAGGATGTTTTCTTAACTGCCACAAGGCAGAGCGCCTTTCCTTTGAGGGAGATGGTTAAAGTAGTGCTATTATTACATGAAACAGGAGCTGACTGAAAGTGTGGAGCCTTCTATATAATCTGACTAGGTGTCATGAGCTAGAGACCTCCAAAGTTTGTTTCAAAATAGGCACCCTTATCTTAAGTGGCATTACTCTAGAGACTTAATTCATCTGGGTAACAATTTTTTAGGTCACAATTCAGGCATAGGCTGCCACATGAGGGTGTACGGTCATGGTCACTCAGGACTCATGGTAGTGGAGGAAAGAGATAATGGCGAGAAAAGAAGTGAACAGCTTTGCCATTCACAGTCAGCCTGATGTTTAGCACCAGCTAGGGTAGGAAGTCTGGTGACTGTCAGACTCCAAACCAGATTGCTGATCAGACCAAGCCCACTCACAGCAACCTCCTACTCTGCTAGAGAGGAAATGGTAAAGCCTCTGCCAGGAGCCTGCTGGGAATCTCTAACCTGCCTATAGACTCCCCAGGTGTCCTGGAGAATGGCAGATGCTAGTCTCACTTCCCCAAGAAAGCTAAAATATCTCAGATTGCCAGACTGGATCTTAGAGGACTTTAAAGGATGGTGGTAGCACATCCTCCCACTGCAGCATCAGTGATGCTAATGTGTCCTCAATGATGCTAATGCTTAACTAGATGTGTCCTCCTCTCACATCTCTGCATCCTTGGCTCACATTCTTCCCTAGAAAAGTTAGTATTCTCCACTCCTGCAACCCACCTGAAATCAGACCGACTGACTACATGAAGCTTTCCCCTTTCTCTGAGACCTTTAAGAAGGAACTGTCACCGTGACAGGAAGGACTGAATACTCCACAAAGCCCTTGCTATGGCTCTGTCTGTCTGTCTGCCTGCCTGCCTGTCTGTCTGTAGGTCAGTCTGTCTGTTATCAATAACTCCTTTAAGCAAATCTCTTACCCAGAAGGACACAGGACCTCAGTATCTTCCTTGAACCCCTGAACCTCTCCATGACTATGCAAGGCTGTGGATGATTCTAGAACTCTTGCTATCAGAAAAATATCACCTTGATGTCATGCAGAAATGAGATCCAGAGTATTATTGGCTTACTTTTTGAAAAGTAACCTTCTGAGTTGGTTGCCTAAGGGCATACTGTGTTTAGACAGGTAACTTTGCAAGGGATTTATTGTATGTAGAGCCATTGCACCCGGATTGGACAGAGACATATTTCAGTAACTCAGATTAATTGACATGTCAGAAATTGCGCTAAGAGCAGTCTGGCATGTTTAATCAGAGACCTGTCTTCCATTTCTTAGTCATTGTCTTAGTTGTGCCTTTTCATGTTTACTAATAGGCTAACAATAGGGCTTTACATCTGTTGACTCTCCAAATGGAAAAAGTCCCACCTTCTTCCCAGAACAGTAGAAGTAAAGGATCACCTTCATTTTGACTGGGGGACCTGGTCTAATTTCATTGAGCAGCCACGACCTGACTTCAAATGACCTAAGCCTTCATGCATCTCTTTTAGAAACTCTGATAGTTTTATTCTTAACTCCAAAGCAGTTTGGGAAATATTTATAATTGATGGATGATTTATACTTTTTTCTTTGACAAAAGTATTAGCCTTTAAAATATGATTGAAATAGAATATGTGTAGATGGAAATTAGTTATTACTATTAATAGAATCAATGAGTATCAAGCCACTATACATATCTGTAGTCATCCATATAAAGCAATTGAGCACTACCAGAAGAAAGGGACACTGGTCATGTGTGAAGAGTTAATGATCTACAAGCCTAAGGAGGAACTCTGATAAGGAGACCCACATAACAAACCCAATGGTGTCTACTACTGCCAGGCTGCAGGGAAAATCTTTCACCCCTAAAGTTCCCCCTTTTTTCATCCTACAAAACTGGAAGACCCCCACATGGTATGCACACAATCTCACTTCTTTGCAAAGACTAAGACCCTTCATCTGTCCTGATTAAGTAACAATTCTTCTGGAGAGACTTCTCTTTTTCTCTTTAATTCCGCATTACGTGCACTAATCCTAATCAAACAGTGCAACTCTAACCAATACTCCCTATTGTGCTCAGACACTCCCCGTTTCTGACAATCTTTGGCTGCTTTTGAATTTTATGTAAAATAGAGGTCACCAGAACACTTTCTGCTGCATGCATATTTTTCTTTTCATTATATATGTTGATATTCAAACAACACAGCTTAAATAATTTTCTAAAAAAATTAAACTGTAAGAGCAAATAGTTTTCTTGATGTTTTTGGATTGTTTGGTTTTTAATGAATTCTTTATTTTGGTTTTAGAATACAGTATTTGTGTGTGTATGAGTGTGTGTATGGGATGTGTGTGTGTGTGTTATATATAATAAATATTTGTGAACTTTTTGTGTAGCCTGTGTCCATGTGCCTGTGAACATGGATGTGTGGAAGCCAGAGATGGTTGTTGGGTATCTCCCTCCATCACTTTCCATCTTATAATTTTTTGAGACAAAATCTCTCATTGAACTTGAACTCACTGATTCAACAAGACTGGATGAGCAGATCCTGAGGTGCTTCCTGTCTCTGACCTTCCACCACCGGGGTTATAGATATACACATTCACACCCAGCTTTTTCATGAGGATTTGAACTCAGGTACTCATATGTGCTTGGCAAGTACTTTTATTTACTAAGCCATATCCTTAGTACCCCGAACTCTGACCTTTTTAAACACCCTTTCAAATAAAGGAATGTGAAAGACTAAATAAAATACAATTTAGAGCAGACTGTAAACATCCTCATAAAAAAAGGCTTTTGGATTTTTTTGGCTTAAAGCTATTTTCAACATTTCAGATTATTTTTTTATTAGCTAACTGGCCTTTTATCCTTTTTTATTTCAGTTAACACAGGAATGGTAGTGAAGTGAGTTGTCTCTGTCGTGATGACTTAGCTTTTGTGAAAAGGCAAGACAAGGAAGAGGTTCCTCCATCTTGTATTCTTGCTGAGGCCCATATAGTTTAACTAGAATTTGATCTCCTTGATGGGAAGCCTCATGAAAAATTACCTATCTCTAGTCTAGGAACCCAAGTTCAAGATGCCCCAGCAAACTTACCTTAGCTTCTGTTAAGCTGCCTGTTGGTGCAAAACCTCCTGCTGCCGTTGCCAAGTGAGATATCTGGATATGAGTTTTGCCTTAAATGACCCTTCGTCTAAATGCTCAGCACTACGTTTGGATAATACTTGCACATAATCTCAGCAAGCTTGAAACAAGACTTTCGATTGGTTTATAGACTGCCTGAGTTGCCTTTTATGGTGGAATCCCTGTAACAGCATATAAATTTTGTTTCCTCTTCATCAGTGTGTGACATTTGACACTTAAAACATATTCTCTAAATCAGTGGTACTCAACTTGTGGGTTGTGATCCACTTGGGGATCTCATATCAGATATTTTGCATGTCAGATATTTACATTATGATTTCTAACAGACAGTTATGAGCAGTGCTTAAATAATTTTATGGTTTGGGGGTCACCATAATATGAGGGACTGTATTAAAGGGTCATAGCTTTAGGAAGGTTGAGAACCACTGCTCTAAATGCTAATGTCTAATCACTAAATATAGTAAGTATTAAGATCTGCTTAACTTATATTCTTTATGATATAGATATCTTTATAAAATATATAAATGTATATAAAATATTATATATAGTACAAATTTTAAGATATATAAACATATTTTCATTTCTTTCATTGGATTAGTATAGCTCATTGTGAGCATTCATTATTTTGAAACTCTTAACATCTACAGTTTTCTTTTCTCACTATATCCTTGATTTATTCAAATAGGCTGTCTCTATTTGCTCTCTGGAATTTAATAAATTTTAATAGTTTATGCAGCAGGCTGTTTTTTCTTCTGTGGTAGGCTTCTTCTCTGCTGGTTTCTTGGAAACCACCTTTTTCCCTGAAGGATTCTTCAGCTTTTTGACATTCATAGGCTTCTTTCCTTTCTTGCCTACTGCTGGCTTCTTGTCTGCAGTCCCTATCTATGCTACCATCTTCTCAGATAGACTGCTAAGATTTCTCTTTCATATGTTACATTCTGTCTTTATATGTGGTTTTCAGGTCAGCTTATATATTCTACAAAAATTTCACCCTTGTCCTTCATCTAACCCTTTGTGTATTCTCCAAAATTCACTTGATGTTTCTTAAAATATTCACCTGACTTTTGCATTATGACTTTCTTCCTCCTCCTCCTCCTCCTCCCCCTCGTCCTCCTCCTCCTCTTCTTATTCTTCTCCTTCTCCTCCTCCTCCTCCCCCCCTCCTCCTCCTCTTTCTCCTCCTCCTTCTCCTCCTCCTCCTCCTCCTTCTTCTCCCCTTTGTGTATCTATTTAAAGTAATTATCTAAATGGTGTCTCTTTTTGATTTTTCTTCTGAGTACAAATCAGACATTTTCTGAAGCCCTTGTCTGAATCCTTGTTCAAACACATTTTAAAGAAGGAAATTATTCTGAATCTTCATGGGGTTGGTGTTCTGTCTGTGCTGAGAAATTCTCCATGACCAATTCTAACTTACTGGAGCAGTACTACTGTTTGTTTACTGACTTAGAGGGCTTTGGTGGCCTTGAGTTTAGCATAAGATTATTCTGGATGTTTTCCCAAAGAATCTCACAATGGGCAACAAATATGAATATCTGTGGGTTTTGTTCTGTGGAGAAATATGTAAAAATAAATCAGAGATGCCTAGCCATAGAACTCATGCTATTGTGGTCTTCTGTTAGCCTGATTCTAATGGAATGGCTATGAGCTGAAATGCCTGCAGATTTTACTATTTGATTGATTTTGTGTGTGTGTGTACACATCCATTCATGCATATATGGATCCTAGAGCAGGATGAGTTGGTTGAATCTCTTCCTCTATGATTATTTACCCTATTGCCTTTAGACAGGGGCTCTCAGTGAACCAGATGATTATCATTTTGCTAGGCTGTCTGACCAGCCAGCAAGCTCTTAGAATCTGCCTGTCTCTACCCCACAATGCTGGGCATTGACACAGGCAACCATGTTAGGCTTTTTATGTAAGTGCTGGTTTTTGAAGTCAGGCAGCCATGCTGGCAGGAGATGTGCTTGTAGCTACTGAGCCGTCTCTCTCACCTATTTGCTTGTTTTTTTTTTCCATGTAGCTTTTGAATTCCAACTCAAATTTTAAAATATCCATATATATTTAAAAATATAAATATAAATCTATGGCTAGAAGAATCACTCAGTGGTTAAAAATACATACTGCTTTTACAAAGGATCTGAATTATGTTCCTGGCAACCCATATTAGGTAGCTTACAACTGTTTTGTTTTTTTTTTTTTTTTCATCTCAAAACTTTTTTTTTTCCTTTTTTATTTTTGATACTTTATGTATATTTCCAATGTTTCCCCTTTTCTGAGTCTCCTCTTTGGATACCCCCTGTCCCCTCCCCAACCCGCCTCTAGGAGGGAATTCCACCTCCCACCCCCACCCCTGTCCACCCATCCCCATATTCCCGCCTTGACATTCCCCTTTACTGAGGCCTCTAACATCCTCAGGCCCAAGGGCCTTTCCTTTCTCCCTGATGGCCGTCGAGGTCATCCTCTGCCACATATGTGGCTTACAACTGTTCATTTCTCCACCTTCAGGAGATCCTCTTATACTCCTCTTCTGGTCACCATAGCCCCCCCCCACATTAAATAAAAAATTAAAATATAAATCTAAAAACCATATGCAAATGCTATATATGCTACCAATGTATATTTTCATGCTCATGTATGTCTGTATATATATATATATATTTATATGTATGTACATATATGTGTGTGTACATATATATGTATACATATACACATATATGTATATATGCATACACACATACATATGTGTGTGTATAATACACACACACACACACACACACACACACACATGCTGGAGTAGGAAAAGAACAACATTCAAGTGTCTATAAGTATGTGGTCATCCTGTCAGGAAACTCAACTTTTAAAAAGTATAATGTATAATTTAAAACATTAAGCCATTACAGTGTGATCACCAACAATTTTTAACACACCAAAGTGATAATATCTGTCTAAAGACATAATGTCACCAAAAAGAGAAATCTGGGGAAAACCTGAATATATCTGCTGAATAGATGATACACATTTTGTTGAGGTATTCAGGGGATGAAACTCAGAACCCTATGCTTGCTAGGTGAGTACTCTGCCGCTGAGCTACATCCCAGCCTCTGTGTAGACTGAGTAAATGAGACATTGTTACTCATCTCTGAAACTCTTGCACTTAACCTGACAGATAAGTGAAAACTATTAAGGTTTTTCAAAACAGGATCTTGTAACTGTCTTTATATGCTAGAATATAATTTATATACACATTTAATTTTTTTAAATTTATATTGGATATATTTAATATTTTTAAAGTAGTGAGTTTAGTGATGAGAAAAATAATGAAAATAAAATCAGAACAAGTCCGGGGTTAGTATAGAGTTCAGTGCTCGCATTTCCCACCTGAGTGTTGAAGGACAAGAATACAGGGTACTTGGGAAAAGTTTCATGTTGTGAATGGGAGAAGAGCAGTCAGGAATGTAGGTCCATGGTTGAATGATGGTCTGGCAGACACAGGCACAAAGCCCTGGATTCTGTTCAGCACATCGTGGATTGAATATAGTGGTGCACACATGCAACCCCAGCAACTAGGAGAGAGAAACAGGAGGCTCAGAAGTTCAAGGTCACTCTTGGTAAGTTTGCTGCCAGCCTCAGAGACCTAGCACTTCGTGTCAAAAACAAGAAGTAAAGTTAAATTAAAAGCCAGAAGGTTCTGGAAAAGGTAGAGTCAGTTAAGGCCTGCTGCCTTGATCTTGGCAGTTAAACAGAGTACAGTGGGATGCCACAGAAAGGCCATTAAAGTCAGTCACCAAATGCCTTTTAGCTACACACTTCTTGAAAGCAGGGAGGAAAATAGAACTAATTCTCAATAAAAATTGGAGCTTAACTTTAGTATGCTTTGGATTTAGAACTTGTCAGAGCTGCGGAAAAGGCATTTCGCCCAAAACATATTGAAAGACATAATGGGAAAAAGGCAAATTGGCAATATCTTCGAGTGATTTGTCCTGGATTTTAAAAGGTTCATGTTAGTCCAGGCTGTCACTTGGACGAGGGACCCACTTGAGAGCCTGTCATTGTGTCAGTATTTCTGAACAAATTTATACTCTGAAAACATGCGTCTCATTTCTATTTTGTTGAAGTTAGAAATTATATCTTCCAACCCAGTGAACATGGGTATCTACTTGGCCACATGCATTATGCAATGTACGCCTTGTGTGTGACATTTCTGTGACAAGAAATATTACTATTACTAAAAAGTATTTTCTAGCAATCATATTGCCATGTGTGGTAATACCATTTTTAACAGTTTGTGTAATTCCTAGATCATACACACACACACACACACACACGCGCACACACACACACACACACACACACACACACACACATTGAGGGAAAATGTTGAAAGAACAGGAAGAAGAATAACTGCATGGTGATACTATAATAGTCAAGAAAAAGAGCACATGTGCATTGTTTGGTAGGTAGCAAAATCTTTTTAAAGCTACTTAATTCTCCAATATTCTTAAAATGGGAGAAAGAAGATAGAAGGCTAGTTATTAATGTTAATCAGTTCTTCAATACATGCCCTCATGATTATACATGATCAGACACACACAGAGAAGCAGACCCTGCCCCATACACACACGTACACACACACACACACACACACACACACACACACACACACACACACACACACATACACACACACACACACACTCGGGTGTGCCCGCACATACACATGTGCACAGTATCTGTGAAATAAAGATAATTAGAGCCTGCTATGTAAGTACAAAAATAAACTTTAGTTTTCTGAGATCAGGAAACAAAACTTGGCAGAACTGAGCGAGAGGGAGCTCCAGAGGAAGTAAGGTAAAGGAACATGGATAGCAGATAACCATTTGTTCTGGTTATCTTGCTCAGTTGTTCAATTTTTACTGAGGGTTTGAATAGAATTCTTCCCAAAGCTGCCAGTAAGTATTGTTAAATAAATGAGGGCTCAGAGATGGGGTGTGGGGTCTTTCCCCACCCCCTCCATTTTTCTTTTCCTTGAAAGATTCTCCTCTTATAGCCTGGGGTAATCTGGAACTCACCATACTCCTGTCTCAGTCCCTTGAGTGCGGAGGTCAGACACGGATCACCACGCTTGGCTTTTGGCTCACACTATTTTAAAGTTAGGCATCTTTTGGATCTATATCCTTTTCGTAGTCTTCTGCTTCCTAGAACAAGTATAGTGAGTCAGCCTTTGACCATCATTTCCTGAGCTCATATTGCCTACGTTACCATGCAGCTCCTTTAGCTCCAGAACAATGCTGAACAGTGGGATCCCTGACCCTGTCTCCAGCTACCAGCCTTGCCTGTGATCCACTTGCTGCTGCTTGCATGATACATTCATACAAGCTCTGAATTCGTAAGTTTAATGTAGAAATAAATGAGTAATAAGCAGAAATAAAAATGTCTGACCTCCTTAGAAAGCTTGGACTGTTCTTGTTATAATGGACTTTGTTTTGGATCCGTATTTGTAAATCTATTTGTATAGCTAAATGGGGATTTCTTGATAATTCTGACAAAAAAATATGAATGATTATTCCTTTGCCTTTGCTTCATAGACTCAGTCCTAAAACAAATGAAATTATAAATACTACTTCTAATCTGGATTCGACACTTTTTGTTGTTTTTTTAGAATATACACATGGTTCATATAACTAAGCTGTTTTTAGTTCAATTAAGAAATTTTAGATCTAAGTCTTTATTTATTTGTATGTGTGTGTGCATGTGCGTGTGTGTGCATGTGCGTGTGTGCATGCATGCATGCGTGCATGTGTGTGTGTGTGTGTGTGTATCTGCCACATAAATGCAGTCCCCTTTCTCAATCACTACTTCCACGGGCTGGGCCTCTTCTCTTTGATCCTTCCAGCAAAGGTAGGATGGAGAGTGTTGGACAAAGCCAGGGAAGGGGCATTGTGCCAATCTGTCCTTCCAGTCTCATGGCCACAGCAGGCTACAGAAGCGGTAGAATATTTATAATTAGTGTTCTTTTTGAGTTACTTAATTTGAGTTACTTGTTATAGAGCTTCTGGGTTTCATCTCTACTGATCCTTTGCTGCCACTCAAAATTTTATTTCCAAACACATGGAAATGTATAAAGTGCCAGCCCAGATAGCGTGCACATTTATTTTTTTAAAAGAGAATCAGACTGTGTCCCATTGACCTGTGGTGACAATACACTAATTTCTATGAGCAAATATTGAGTCTTAATTAATATTAAATTTAGTGTAGACAGCCCATGCTTAAATAGAAAAATGGAATTTACCTTTAGCTAAAGCTCTTTTTGCACTCTACTCTTTTATGCTGACCATTCTGTACGGGGTCAAACACAGAAAATACAGTGTAATTAACTGTGCCTTATGTCACTCCTCAATAGAAAGTTCTTCATATATTTTTTTTGGAGAAAAGAAAATATTTTCCTTTGCCTATAGACATTGTATTTAAAAAACACATAGTCATAAGAAAAAGGTGTACAGCTTATATGTTCTAGTAAGATTTCAAAGAAATCAGAAGAAAGTCAGGTGGGATACTCAAGAAGAATAAATGAAACTGGCCTCAAATACTTCAGTGTTATCTGTCTCACTCCTGAAGCATATCTGCATATGTCATATGTGTATGTGAATATGTTCATGTACCAGCAGGGGTTGATGATGTATGTCTTCATTAAATGTTCTCCACTTAATTTTTTGAGAGATTATCTCTCTCTAAACCTGGGTCTCATGATGCAGGTAGGCTATCCAACCAATAAACACAAGGAATCCGCATGTCTCTGCCTTCCCAGCATGGGGACTACAGGTATCCATCACAACGCGCAGTTTTTATATGGGTGCAGGGGATATGAAATCAAGTCATCATGCTTCTGTAATTAGCACTTCACATAGTGATCCATCACCCTAGGCAGGGCAAGGGTGATTTTTACCTCTCAAGGGGCTGAACATGTGCAGTACAATTTTCTCCAGGCCTCCCCGCATGCAAGTTTTGGTTCACCAGTATGCTATTTGAGCAATTAAGTAATCTAACTAGATGTCTGGGACTTTCAGTTATCCTTCCAGTTTCTCAATTATTTTCTCCTTCATAATAAAAGTCTATATGGTCTATAACAAAGCATTCAAGGCAATTACCCCAAATGGAAAAGATATATTTAGATCGCTAGCTTTGGAGGTCCCAGTCCAAGATAGAGTGGCTCAACTGGGGAACACCATATAAAAAGACAACTGTGAATCAGGGATTCATGTTTCAGTCTAGGAAACAGAGCGAGATAGGATAGGAAATGTTCCCAAATCCTTTTAAGGGCCTCTGTCCAATGCTGGTTAGTTCTAACTGTATATTTGACACAATATACAATCTCCCAGGAAGATTTAATGAAGAATTACCTCAGAAGAGTTCTTTTAGTACGTTTGTAATTTGCAGATTCCACAGTCTGGCCTAGCAGAGTACAGTTTTTCTCTTACCTTTTTTTTCAGTCTGGGTGTTTGTTGATGCAATGCTGTTCATATCTGGTCACTTTTAACCACAAATAGCCACCAAAGGAAGAAGTGTTGAAGTTTAGAGGTCAGGTCATAGAGAAAATGGTTAAGTCTAAAAGTGTCCAGACTTTCAAAGTCACCAAGCACTGATGAAGATAGAGGGGCTATGAAATAACACAGTGTAAAGGGCAGAGAGGCGACAGTCATCATTAATATCAGCATGATTGATTCATATCCTTGAAATGTACCAAGCTTTAACTCAAGTTCAGCAACTCCATAATTTATATAAGTACAGTGTACATCACTTCATTAGCAGGTCATTAGTGAGCACCGGGATGAAGTTCTAGAATAGTCTCAGGAAAATCA
This sequence comes from Uromys caudimaculatus, assembly GCA_028551405.1. Classification (NCBI taxonomy): domain Eukaryota; kingdom Metazoa; phylum Chordata; class Mammalia; order Rodentia; family Muridae; genus Uromys; species Uromys caudimaculatus. The sequence continues at coordinate 64,883,756 of CM052711.1, read as the reverse complement.
CAAGGGCTTGTACCAGGAAATAAGATTATCCTGTAAGCGTACTTTTACAGAAAGGGGTGTGTCTGCTTAGGTATGGGTTTGTACATGCCTAATTATTTTCCCTATTTATTCATTTATGTGTAAGTGAAAAAGCTTTCGTGTGTTGAGTACAGGTGCACGTATGACACAGGGCCCACTTAGAGGTCAGAGAATAACCTCAGGGGTTGGGCTCCACCTTCTACCTTGCTTGAGGCAGGGTATCTCATTGCTTTGATACTGAGAACACAAGACTAGCTGGTCTGTGAACTTCTAGGATTCTCTAGACTACCTTTCATCCCAGAGTAGTTGTGTAGGAAACCAGTTTCCGAATAAACAGATTCTAGGTGTCTGAACTTATGGCCTCAGGTTTGCGCAGCTCACTTGAACTACTAAGTGCCCTCCAGCCCCATGCTTGCCTTCAGCATTTAATTTCCCATCATTGATAAGCAATTTGCTTCACTCTGAGTCCAGCATTGGATATCTCTTTGGTTAGTTATGTGCTCTCTCTATCGTTACGAATGTATTTACATCTGGTATTTTCTAGCATGTCATCAATAAACTGTGTAAAGTAATTCTTTATAAATAGTATTTTTCAATAAATACTCATGGATTGACTAGGAATGTGTGCTTCACACTCTAATTACTAAAAATCTAATGCAATATAAATAATATAACATCTTTTAAATACAATTTGTATCAGAATGAAAGAGTACTGGGGTTTAAATAATGAATGAAAACTTTTATAACACATCAAAAAGTAAAAGTTCAGTATATTTTATGACAGGAAAGGGACTTGGGAGAAATGAAACACAGATGGGTAAGCCCTTTTCATCATACAATTTTGGAAATTAAAACCTTTGAAATGGAAGACAAAGGTGGATTTCTCTGTCATTGTATCATTAGAGTTTGGTTTCCTGTGGTTTCTAAGCATGAGCATGAGAATGACAACGTGAAAATCAATGGTTGTGGAACCAAGACCAACCTTTTCAAATGTTTGAAAGGAATGTCTCTTGGAAACAGATCTTACACAAACGTTACCAGGCTCTCAGTTACATAAGATCAGACACAACAAATAACAGCAGTACATAGAGGCTTTTAATTTTTTTTTTTATAGGCACTTCACATTTCTTTTTAAAATTAATTAATTAATTAATTTTTTACACTCCAGATTTTATTCCCCCTTCCCCCATCCACCCTCTGACTGTTCCACATCCCATACCACCTCCCCAACCCCTATCTCCACATGGATGTCCCCACCCCACACTCCACCTGACCTCTAAACTCCCTAGGGCCACCAGTCTCTTGAGGGCTATGTGCATCGTCTCTGATTGAACCCAGACTCAGCAATCCTCTGCTGTGTATGTGTTGGGGGCTTCACATATAAGCTGGTATATGCTGCCTGTTTAGTGGTCCAGTGTTTGAGAGATCTCGGGGGTCCAGATAATTGAGACTGCTGGTCCTCCTACTGGGTTGCCCTCTGCCTCAGCTTCTTTCAGCCTTTCCCTAATTCCACCACAGGGGTCAGCAGCTTCTGTCCATTGGTTGAGTGCAAATATCTGCATTTGACTCTTTCAGCTGCTTTTGGATCTTCCGGAGTGTGGTCACGCGAGATCCCTTTTTGTGGGCGCTCCATAGCCTCAGTAATAGTGTCAGGTAAAAGGATGTATTTATATGTCATGGTGTGTTTGTATATGTACATGTAGATGCCCTGAAGCCAGAACAGGACATTGAATCCCAAGAAACTGGAGCTACAGGAAGTTATAAGCCACCTGATATGAGGGTTGGGAATTCCATTTAAGTCCTGTTCTGGAAGAGTAGCATGTACTCTTAACTACTCAGCCATCTCCCCAGCCCTGAGGAGTGGATTTTAAATGTCGTACAATATTCTCAGATTTTTCAAGAGTGTTATGGACACACTGTATTCACATTAATCAAACCAGTCTGTTCTTCTTCTGGGGCAATGAGTTAAGATTAAATGTGGAAGGATCTGGGCAGATGCTTGCCCTGCATAACAACAGCTGAATGTGGTGGCATGCCTCTGTGATCCTAGTTCAGGAAAAGGTAGAGGCAGGAGGATCCCTGGGGCTTGCTGGCCAGCCTAGTAAACCAGTAAGTTCCAGGTTCAATGAGAGATCTTGCTATAAAAGTACAAGCATTGCCTAGTCACTATGTACTATAAATGGAATTCAAAAATACCTCTGTATCATAACAGGATTCATTTCTCATCCTCTGCCTTTTATCCAGAGGAGCATAAACATTATATTTCTTTGCAGTTTTACATATATCTATTTCCTATCCTTTTAAATTGCTTTCGATATCCGTGTGTTTCCACTCTCCCCTCCATTTTCACATACATATACAGAATACTATTTCATGTTTAAAAATCATATAAACATATGCCAATATGTATTTTGTACTTAAAAGTCTATATGTATTAACTAAAATATGTAGTTTCTATCATATTACACAATTTTATATATTTTAGAAATTCATATGAATGTTGTCATGCTCTATAAACTTTTGAAATTGCTTTTATCCAATAATGTATTTCTGAGTCATCTGTATTGGTATATGGGCTTGACTTCGCTCATTTTACCTATGGTTAGTGTTCTATTAAATGAAATTATTGCAATTCCATCTTTCTCCTAGTCATTGAAAATCTGATTGCTTCCAGCCTGGGCTGTGGTAATGGATTCTGAACATGATGCTATGTGACTTCCCTGTCTGTGTGGAAGAATTCCTTTAGACTGTTTCATAAAGACTGAAATGCCTGGAACATGCATAAGATATATGCCACAACTTTCAAATTCAAAACTGAAGGCTTTACTACATTAAAACAATTCCTAGACATCTAATATTTATTAAAGATTTCACTGATTTTATTATACCTTTAGTAGCTGATTGAGTAAACGCTGCTTGCTGTATTAGAAATAGATTAGTTCAGGGGCATAGAGAAAAGGAAGGCTGACACAGAGAGTGCTGGAATTCCCCAACTATTGTTGATCCTTCATATTGTCAATTCACTTTCCCCTGCACAAATCACCACCATTACTTTCTTGTTTTACTCTAAATATATTGCTATATCTATAAATTTACCAGTTACTGTTTAGAGTTGTTTTCAACTTCATTATTTGTCTTTGTCTAACAGTTATGTCTTGGTTGGTGTCCTGGGTATCCTGAACTGGGCACAGTCCAGAGTTATCTGGCAGAATAGACTTAGTTGAAAGATTGCCGAGATTGCGTTGTCGGTGAGCATGTCTTTGGGGGACTGTCTAAATTATACGTGGATTTTGGTGGCTCTAGCCTACTGTGGGCAATGTAATCTCTAGGTGGTCCTGGGTTGTATAATTAAACTAAATAAGCATAAGCCACTGAGTAAATTAGAAAAGAGGCTTGTAAGCCATTTTCCTCCATGGTCCCTGCCTCCTGGTTCCTGCATTGAGTTCCTGTGCAGAATTCTCTACGAAGTTGACTGTGACTGGCCAAATATATCTTTCCTCCCCAAGTTGTTTTTATCATAGCAACAGAAAAGAAACAAAGACAAGTAGCCACTTCTGACTACATTAGAAAACAATGAAGCAAGCTTTCCTTTTTCACCAGGGCCACACAAACAGGCTCACAAGTATAACACGACTTTTCTTAGAATTACAGAATAGGAAAACCTATGAAAAACTTTAATAATTTTGTACTTCAGTTCTGTTATAAATAAGAAAAAATAATTCCCAAGAGGGAAGATGATTAGCTCAATGTCTCATAGCTTTTTAGCAGAAGAGGAAGGAATAGAATTTGAAAGAAGACAACCTTATGTCAATTTCCCAATCCTTATCCTCTTCTGGGGAATAAAAAACTACCCATGCACAGCTCAGCATTGCATCTACTAACACTAGATACCATGGTTTTGTTCATGTTAAGCTTTTCCCTCAAATCATGGAAAACAGCATAATAGGTTTTAATGTGTATATGTGTATGTCTGTGTGTCTCTGTGTGTGTGTATATGTGTGTATGTGTTTGTTTCTGTATGCAGGCACAAGTGTTTGTAAGCTGTTAATTACCCCTTCAACATTTCGAGAAATCCTCTCATTTCCTCCAAGACTATTTAAATTATAGTTTTACATGAAGTTATTCAGAGAAAAATATTATGACCTCAGGACTTGAAACTGCTATAGAATCTCCTTTTCTTTGGAAGGTCAGAGGGTAGGACAGAACACAAGTTCATGTATAGAAAGCACACTTCAAAAGTCCATGACCCCATGACCTCTGCAGGGAATATTGATGTCTTTATCAATACTGAAGTGAATTACACATTTATGGCCCAGCTGCCTAGAAACACCTTCCTTTTCATTGAATTGATTTTAATTAATGAATGAAATTTCAAATATACTATTGAGGTTATTTACCTATTATTGAATTATAATATAAACATTTATACAACAACTATAATATAATTGTTAAATAATATCAAATTGCTGGAAAGAGCATACAATGACAGGGACTGTCTTCGGAAGGCCAGGATGGAGATATCTCAGAAGCCTGCAGCAGCTCCTTATAAACATGGATGGCATTTGGGACCCTGAGAAGCAGGAGACACATCCCTCCAGGGGACCCACCATCTGAAATAAGAGACTACCTGCAGTAGACCAAGATGGAGACATCTCAGTAGCCCACAGCAGCACTTTGTAAAAAAAACAGTTGTTCCCATTTCTCCTAACCTTAGCCCTGGACAACGGCTGTATAGATTTCATTTGTGCGTGACTTCTTTTCAGTTGGCCTTGGTGTGCATAATCATTTTATTACATCTGACTTTCCTACTTCTTTCTCCTTCTGCTCTGGTGAATTCTGTGAAACTAGATGTTGATCGATGTAACGATTCTTAAACAATTAAAAACTGAGGCATAGGGGCACAGCACAGCATGGTCCTAATGGCTCAGGTGCATGCTGTGTGTTCTCTCCTTGGAAACAATGCAGTAACTGCACAATGGTAGTTCCAGATTAATGCTTGATTTGCAAAGAAAGTTTGAAGAAATTATTAAAAAATGAATTAGAGCCAACATTGGAATCCCAAGAAAGAAAAAAACTATTGAAGTTATAAAATAAGTTTTGCACAATATTGAGAGTGATTTCTGGATAAGAAAGTATAGAATACATAAAGTTCTATACTACTAAAACTAAGTCAAAACGCTGGGACTCTTAAGAGAGTCATTGTATGCAATGTGCAGAAGCAGGAAGCTAGAGGAACTACTGAGTTAAGGGTTAACTTGATTCTTTCTGGTCACTGCCTGGCAGTTTTGCAGGATGCCATTTATCATTAGAGCTTCACAAGAAAATGCAAGTCGCTGAGCTCGGAGCTATGAGCTTAGAAGTGTAATAAGTTAAAAGTTAAAGTTTAAATAATGGTAAGTTTGCAATTATTATTATTTTGGCTACAGGCTTGAGAATAAGGAAGCTTGAAACTTTGGGGAACAATTGTAATTCTTGATTCTTTGTGAGACACAGTTATTCTTTTAAATTTGATTTGATAATGATTATACAATGTCTTTTTTATTTTTTTAACTTGCTTTTGGAGTATCAATAAAAGACTGTTGTAGGAGAAAGGTAAGATAGCATATGAAGTGAATATGAGGAGCATGTGAGGTGAATGTGGAGAGAGAGAGAGAGAGAGAGAGAGAGAGAGAATGAGAAGAGCATGTGAAGAGAGTGAAGAGAGAATGTGAGGTGTGTGTGCAGAGTGTGTGTGAGTGAAAGGAGAGTGTGTGTGGTGTGTGTGAGCTGTGTGCAGAGTGTGTGAGAGTGAAAGGAGAATGCACAGAGGTGTATAGGAGTATGAGAGTTTGAGAAAAGAAAAGCACACAGGAAAAAAGCAGAGTACACAAGGGAGTGTAGAGTGTGTGCAACCTCAACGTGCAATCAAGCGATCAAGAGAGAAAGAGAACAGGGTGAGAGAGAAGAGAGAGAAACTTAAAGCCTTGAAAGATTTTCTGTCAGCTTGTACCCAAAAAAGTAGTCTGTATATATTCATTATGCACCTTCCAGAAATTCCTGCTTCCAGGTGAGAACTCCGATCTTGTGTCAAGGCTGGACCGTGATATCAAATAAATTAAATATGGTGGAAATCAAAAACTCAGGTGACAGCAGATGCTGGCGAGGATGTGGAGAAAGAGGAACACTCCTCCACTGTTGGTGGCACTGCAAGTTGGTACAACCACTCTGGAAATCAGTGTGACGGACCCTCAGAAAAATGGACATAATAC
>CM052711.1:64860799-64876990 GCA_028551405.1 Uromys caudimaculatus | reverse complement strand
AAAAAAAAAAAAAAAAAAAAAAAAAAAAAACCAAACAAACAAAAAAAGATGGTCTTACAACAAGTCTATGAAGCAACTTTCAATTTTCTTTTCTCCCCTGTCTCTCTCTCTCTCTCTCTCTCTCTCTCTCTCTCTCTCTCTTTCTCTCTCTCTCTCTCTCATTTCAGATTTTAGAGAAAGATCTTCTTTGTGTAACCCTGTCTGCCTTAGAATTCTTTAGAACTCTTTGTAGACCAACCTGGTCTGAAAGTCAGTAAGGAAGCTGCCTCTGCTGGGATTAAAGGCATGTCCCACTACACCTGGAGGAGTTCCATCATTAGTGTTTTATGTTGAAGGGTTCAGTTCAATGTATATGGTGCCACTCCTGGGTAGGTGACCTTGAGTTTTATAAAACTGGAAGCTTAGAAGCCCTAGGGAGTTTGGTAGTTTCAATGAGAATGGTCCCTATAAGTCTATCTATTTGAATACTTGGTCACCAGTTGATCATCTACTTGGAAAGAATTAGGGAGTATGACCTTATTGAAAGAGATGTGCCACTAAGTGTGGCTAGTAGGCTTTAAGATTTCAAAGACTCATATCATATCCAGTGTGCTTTCTCTACTCACAGCTGTCTTTGTAGCCATATATTTGCCCTGCCATCATGGACCCTGGAATTGTAAGCTCGACTAAATGTTGACTTTTATAAATTGCCATTGTCATGATGTTTTATCATAGCAATAGAAAAGTACCTAACACAGGGAACAGACCTGTAAGTTGTGTTCCTCTTTGGCCTCTCCTCCAATGCTTGCCTCCATGTTCTTGCCATACTTCTGTCCTTACCCTGGCTTCCCTTCAAGGTAGACTGTGACCAGGAATTATAGGCCAAAAAACCTTTTCTCCCTAAGTTGGTTTTGGCCATAGTGTTTTATCCCAACAGTAGAAAGCAAACTATGGCATTCCAAGGATGAGCCTCAGCTTGGAGAGGAGTTCCTGAGAGAAAGGGTATTTGAGAGTGGCAAAAAATATGACTCAAAATCAAATCATGGGGTAGAAGCTGACAGCCCATCTGTGTTCTGCTTGAGATGGCTTCCTAGACACCTCTCTCTAGACAATTCTTGGCTATGTAGTCTGCTTGAGATAGCTTTCTGCTCAAGACAGCTCCCCGATTGAGACAACTCCTTGCTAGAGACAGCTCTTTCATATTAGAAAAGAAATTCTAAATGCTTTCTGAATAGTTCATGAGTTTTCTGATCAAAGTCAGAAAAGCTACCAGAAAAAAATTCTTGGATTTTTGGACCAAGTCAGAAATTCTGTTAGAAAAATTCTAAAATTATTGGGTTTTCTGATCAAAATCTGAAAGCCAGACAAAAATTCTAAAAGAGCTGTATTAGCTCACAAAGCAGTTCTTTCTCTGGATAGATGCAAGAAAAAGACATGTTCACTATTCAGACAGCTTTCTCTGGATAGGAGCTAGAAAACAGGCTAAAAGAACTGTGTTTGTTCTTCAGATAACTTTCTCTGGATAACTGCTTTAAAATATTCTAAAAAGACTGTGTTTGCTCTTCTGATAGCTTTCTCTGGATATCTCCAGACAGCTCCTCCAGATAGCTTAGCTCTCTTATAGACCAATGCCCATTCTTTTATTTACATATCAATTCAGTCATTTACTTCGTTACCTCCTAATTAACACATGAATCAACATTCCTTGACCCCAGCCCCTTGATTCTTAGAAAGAGACAGCAAGTACATTTTTTTTAACAATGCAAATGAATTCAGAGATCTGCCTGCCTTTGTAACCACATACAATAAGTTAGTTGAGTGGGATGTTGCTCTGAGATCACCATTGCTACCATGCCTGTACTTTACCTAGCTTTGTCCCAGGCTGACATTGAACTCAGGAATCTGCCTGCCTCTGTATTTATCTATCTTTGTGTCTTTTTGACAAGGAGACTCACAGTGCAGCTGCCCCTGTTCTTTTAGGTCTGTAAAGCCCTTCATATAATTCATATTGTATCCTTATATTTTACATAGTTGAGAAATTATATATTTTTGAACTCATATTTTCAGAGTTCTTTCCCACAGCCTTAAGGGCTGCACAGAAGGTCACAGTGTTTATCATTTTTGCTAAGGACATAGACATACCCTTTCCTCCTAGACTCATGGTGCCTTTGATTTTCATGTAGTCATTAACCTTGGCATAGGGTACATTCTCCAATAACCTTCATAGGAGAATGTTTCCTAACAATCTTGGCAGGGAGAATATTTCCTGATAAACTTGGCAGGGAAAGTGTTTTCCAAAGGAGAAACATGAAATAAAAAATATATTTTTATACAAAGAAGTGTTATGCCCCACAACCATCAACATTTTTGGAAGCACATGCTTTGCAGATTAAGTTCCAGGGGCAGATAGCCATCTCACATCATCCCTTCCATGTGGCATGGTTAAGCAGGAATTGGCAAAGGCACTCTGTAAAATGTGTGTGTGTGTGTGTGTGTGTGTGTGTGTGTGTGTGTGTGTATGAGTGAAGTATATGTGTATGTCATAATGTCTGCTCACAGTAGTAAATCCCTAAGACTGAAGTTGGTACCAGGATTGGGGGGTATTGTTGTGATAGGTCTGACCATGCTTTTATTTATGAAGAATGTGAGCTCTGAGACTTTGGATTTGGAAAGCAGTGGAATGTTTTAAGTGAGACTTAATGGGCTATCCTAGTAGAAACATGAAAACTGAAGGCCATTTGGAGAAGATTGTCTCCCACACGGTTAGGAGGAGGGTCTCATTGTTCACCCCCACAATGACATACTTCTTCCAACAAGGTCACACTTACTCCAACAAGGCCACACTTCCTAATAGTACCACTCTCTGGGCCAAGTATATTCAAGCCACCAAGGATGTCTACATTGTCTTTTGAGAAGAGATCTTTTACTGAGACTTGGTTGTTGATTAGGCTGGCTTGGCTGGCCAGTAACATCCACCTGTCCCTACCTCCCTAGGGCTGGGATTAAAAACATGAGCCATGACATCAAACTTTTTACATGAGTACTGTGTTCCTCATGCTTGTATGGTATGTATTTTACAGACTAATATACCTCTCAAGTGCCAGCCTTAAGAGAGAGAGAGAGAGAGAGAGAGAGAGAGAGAGAGAGAGAGAGAGAGAGAGGACATCTGCAATATTAAACCAAGAGTTTACTCTTAGTCCATTAAGATCTTAACAGGGTATATATTCTCAATAAAGTCATAATCTTTAGAATAAGATTTCAATATTCCCTTTTAGTGAACATAATATATAATCATAGGGTCAATATGAACATTTTGCCTATTAGTACATACATAATTAATTTCTGTATGATACTGAAAAAAAGATTGTTGGGTGAAAATTTATGGTTACATCTACCTTTTACAGTAGCCAAGACCATGTTCTGACACCAATTTATACCTCAACATGTGAGATTTCAAATACTTTTATAAGTCTCTTTATTTGTACTTTTTATCTTAGACATTGACATGAGTAATTAATAATGATGCTTGGTGTTTTATTTAATTTTCTTTATCTTTAGCATATATATGTATATTGTGTGCACATATGTGCATAGGTGTTTACAGGTATGTGAGCACATATCTGTTTGGATGGGTTTATTTGTGTACATATTCATGCAGAAATCCAAGACTAAGAGAAGCCATCTCCTTTAGTCTGTCTCAATCTTATTCGTTGAGTCAGGGTGTTCAACTGAACCCCAAACTTGCTTATATCTATGACTAGTCTAGGTAGCCAGCTTGTTCCAGGGATTCTGTCTCCATGGTCTAAGTTCTGGTATTGTATAGGTTGGTAGCCACACCCATTTAGCATTTACATGGGTTCTAGGCAACTGAACTGCTCTGTTTATGCTCATGTGGCAGGTGCTTTATCCATGGAGCCATCCTTTTACACTTTTGGTGTTTACAGTGTTCATAGTTATGCATTGTTAATATGCCTGAAGTCTATTGTAAGTTTATTGGATGTTTAGATATGCATGACCATGCTTAACTTTTTCCTATTGGGCTGTCAGATTTTCCTTTTGATTTGTAAGGACCCTTAGTAGATGGTATACATAATCTATTTTCCTTATATGCTGCAGGTTCCTCAGACTTATGCTTTACACTCTCGTTTTATTAACGGTGTTTATAAATGGCTAAGAGTTCTTTTTTAGGCTGTCATATGATTTATTAATTTTCTCTCTGTGGTTGGTGTCATTATCTTGTCTGGTTTAATAAATGTTTTAATTTAAAGTCATGAAGACAGTTTCCCAAACTTTGAGATATTTTCTTCTTCTCCTTCTCCTTCTCCTTCTCCTTCTCCTTCTCCTTCTCCTTCTCCTTCTCCTTCTCCTTCTCCTTCTCCTTCTCCTTCTCCTTCTCCTCCTCCTCCTCCTCCTTCTCATCCTCCTCATTTTCTTTTTCATTCTTTTTCTTCTTCTACTTATTATTATCTTGCTTTATGATTATTACATTGTCTTGAGTTAATTTTTTATATAGGGTCTGATTAATTAAGGATCAATATTTATGTGGAAGTAGTTATTTTGAATTTTATTTATAATGTGTATATGTGTGTATCTGTATATGTGCTTGTGCATGTGAGTGTAGTGCCATAGTCTTCAGAGGATGTCATTGAATGCCTCATAACTAGAATTACAAGCCTTCTGAAGTAACCATTATGGGTGCCATGAACTCACCAGGGGGACTTATAATAGAGCAGTACCTGCTTTTAATCCCTAAGCCAACTCTGTAGCCACAACATTTATTACTATCTGGATTATACTGAATGACTCCATTCTCATTTATTTAAATCACACATCATTGCTAACTGGTATTCATGGACACCTTTCTCATATATGGCCATTTTGATATGTATGAGGAGTCTGTACCTGCATTCTGCATTTTATTCTGTAATTCTGTCAATCCAGTCAGGAACTGAAGTGCTTGCAAGATGACTTTCAAATTCACTGACAATTCATTAGTTTTGATTTCAGTCCACTCTTAGGAATGTGTTCTTTGGGGATGTCATTGAAACACTAGTTGTCCATTATTTTTCAGCCTCCATTGCAGTTCATCTGAAAACTTTACCCAACTCCTTGTCCTTGAGTCCTCTGTGACAGGAAATACGTTCAGGGATGAGTGGCTGCAAATGTCACCCAGCTCATTTTCTGCAATCTTGGGCCAGAGAATCACAAGTCACAGCTTGGGATGTCTGCTATGTTTCAAAAAACTTTTCCTGTTATGTGATCTGATTTTTCTAGTTTTAAGATGGAAGGAGAGCATTCGGCAAGCTAGGTAGTCATTGCTGGGAGCCAAAGAAATGCTTGATATTTGAATCATTTAGATGTCAAGCTCTGTATGTTGACTCCACAAGGAATTGATATCTTTATCTATTTAAATACTTATGGTAAGAAACTGGTATTTGTGGTCTAATGCTGTACCAGCTACACTTGGCTCCATGACAGGGAGGAAAATAATATCAACAATAATTATGTGCACTGTTACTTTAATTCAATTTTACTTTCTTGAGAAATGCCAGACTTCTCTTAAGTCTCCAACTGTTACGGTTAATCTGGATCCATCAATTTAACTGTATCTAAAATCATCATGGCAACACACATTTTTGATATGCTTATAAGGATATTAAAGGAAAGGCTTGACTAAGAAGGAAAGGCCCATCCTAAATGGTGGTAGCATCCTCCCTTGGACTCAGGCCATACTGAACAAAAACAGAAGCAAGCTGAGCCCAGCATTCATATCTTTATGTCTTCTTATTATGGACACGATGTGACCAGATGCCCCACATTTTGTCACCATGTCTTTCACACCATGATGGACAGTGGCCTCAAACTGTGACCCTCCATAAACCCATCCTGTCTTAACTTGCTTTTGTCATCCTTTCTTAACTTGCTTTTGTCAGGCTTCATGTCACAGTAACCAGAAAGGTAATTAACACACCATCATTCACACTTCAGGGCTCTAAAAATCATCATTTATTGTTAGTACTTTATTATTCCCAACCAACTTTTATAATTCCAATTCCAGATCCCATCCCTTTGCCATTTCTGTTTCTGTCACTAACCTCTGCCTTTTAAAACTTTCTATTTATTTTTAACAGAAGGAGCCCCATTTGTTTCCTATAACAAATGATTTAATCATAAGATTTAACTGCAAAGATTGCCAAGACCCTGTTTGTTGTCACCAAGATGCTATTAAGGGAGCAGATGAAGCTGTTGGAAGCCAGAAACATTAACTCAAAAAAAAGCTGCAGAATTCCCAGCCCATTAGTCTTGTCATTAGTCTAAGTCCCAACAGTGTCTACTATGCAGCATAATTCTATTTGTCAGTCTTAACAGGAAACAGAGGACAGAATCAAATTAATATATATGAAGGATTTATTTAAGAGGGATTAATTATAAATTTGTGTAGGTAGTCCACATGGGAAAGTACAGCAGAGATAGAGGAATCATATGACTCAGTAGATCAGTGGAGCTCGTGCATAGTCTCTAACACTGAGAGCTAAGTACAAGATGGCAGTAGAGATGGGAAGGAGAGAGAACCATACAATATGGGTCTAAAGAAATAGCAATGTCAATAAATATAATGGAGAAAGGAAGAATCTTAAAGTTCTCCAACTCTGATGTCCAGCCGGTTTTCTGCCATCTGAACACTGTTGGAAATTAGACTGCGCAAGAGACCATTGATATAATCTGTACAGGGCAGTGCTGCACTTTATTGAGGATGTTAGGGTTAAAATGAATACCAGAGAAGATAAATGAAGAGACTTGCAGATCAGGTATGAGATAGTGATGTTAACTATATAGAAAAAGATCTGGGCTCTGGTAAAAACATCAAAGCTAGCCCATGGCAAGTTCCAGATGGTTCCCATAGAGCGCCCTCTCCTCTGGGAGTATAAGTGAGTTATAGACACCATTGGCCTTTCCCTAGTTAATTTCTCCACTTTATGGGCAGTTGTAGCTTTATAAACTCCTCTTTGGTTGTAGTTGTAGTTGTAACAAACTGAACTGTGAGTAAGGATGGTTACTAAGAAACCACCACCTATGCCAGAAAGGGCAACACTCAATACCACACTAAGTGAGGAAAGCGAAGAGGAGGAACCTGCCAATCTAGACATATAAGTCAAGATACTAGAAGCAGACTTGTCATTGCTGATTGGCTCAGTCCTCCCTCCATCCTGGAGGGAATGTTTTGTTATTCCTTATTTGCCTACCAAAAATCAATCCTGATTATCTATATACTCTGTCTGTGGCCTGATATGAATTCTTTTTAAAAAGCACAAGAATGAAGTCTGTTGCTGTGGTTGGGATCAGACGAAATATAGGAGTAGCTATCTTTCCCTGCAGAACAAGGAGACTAGGGAGAGCACAGAATGGATGCTGAGAGGGAAATGGTAGGATAGGGATACTTTTGTGTTTTATTCATCTTCCACTGTTCTTTTGAGAGGGGTTGACATGTTTTAACATGGACACAGTCTTATTAAGACTCATCTGTGTAGTAATGCCAACTTGGTCACACTCTCCCAAGACTTCTAAGCTATTCACCATATCCAGTGTTTTTTATATAATGAAAATGGAGAAAGAACGTAATTCAACCAAATGACACATGATGGCTGTTATTCCCTCTGGTGTATTTTATTAATTAATTTGAAAAGCAGAACTGCCTTCCTATCTCTGAAGTGAAGGTTCTAAAACTCCCTGTCAATGCATCAGCCGATTGAAATCAACACTTCAATGGGGCCTTTCTCCTTTAGTACTCTTTTCTGTATTTCCTATTTGTTGGACTATCAGATGTGGGAAGGAGAGGTACCCTAGAGACTCCTCCTAAAATACACAGAAAATGCACATGACTGCAACCCAGTGGTCCACCACAAATTGAAATTATTCATAAGAGCAGTGATTCTATCTACCGGTTCAGAGTCCAGAGCCTGAAGAAACAGTGCAGACATGAGTTTCAGTTCATCGAACCATTTTTCTGGCCCCAGGTAATATCATTCTTCTTTTAGTCATTAAGACTTCAGCCACATTTAGTCCAAGGTCACAGAGATAGATAAGACTTCATCTAGTTGGGGATAGAGAAATAGTTCCATGGGCAAAGTCCCTGTTCCATAAGCATGGAGACCTGAGTTTGAATAACCAGCACTGACTTATAAAAGCCAGATATGGCAGTGCACATCTGCAAGCCCAATGTTTGATGCAGTGAAGTGTGTGTATGTGCGTGGGTTTGAGTTTGTATGTGTGTGTATGCATGTGTGTGCACATGACAGCAGGATTCCTGGGGCTTGCTGTTCAGTCAGTTTAGACAATTAGCTAACCTTAGTTTCATTAAGAGACTTTTTATATAAAGTAAAGTAGAGAGAAATAAAGTAGGTACCTGAGAATATTCTATGTTCTTCATGTGCACCTGGACACACATGTATACAGGCGTGCGTGCGCGCACGCGTGTGTGTGTGTGTGTGTGTGTGTGTGTGTGTGTGTGTGTGTGTGCGCGCGCACACACACAAAAACATATATACAGCCCCTCCCACTAGATATGCAGAAGGGGAACTCATGTATTGGTTCACTAGGTACAGTAGTAGTAGAGTTCTCATTTGCTGGACCCATTCCTCCAAGGTGTGTGAGATTAAAGCTATCAGTTCCTGTGGTGAACTCAACCATCCTGTGATTCTCTCAGTGAAGATTTTTCTAAATAATGATGCAGATAATACCAGGGAATGTAAAGAACGAAGACACGTGAGGGTCTTTATTTGTAAAAGAAATATATTCTGGTTAAGTATGGACTCTCAACCAGATGCCAGATGTTCACAGATAGTTGGAGCATCTAAATGTGTCTTCACTTCTCAATGTGTGTTGGCCAATACCGTGAGCTAAGTATTCAGAAGAATCACCCTGAGTTGTAGCAGGCTTTCAGTCTTAAAAGACTGTCCTTAAGAGACAGAAATGTCTCTTTCTTCAACAGTGACAGAGAACAGAGGAATGATGAAGATAGAGAGCAGAATGGCACATCTGCCAGTCAAGGAAGGACAGAGATTGTTGTAGAGCTCTCAGAGCTGGGGGGGGGGGGGGAAGCATGGCACATGTGGAAGACATTTTGATTTTGTGGCAAAACACCTGAAAAACCCATCTAAGAGAAGGATTTATTTTCACACCTTTGCATCTTTCAATCCATGATCCTTGCTTCACTGCTTCTGGAAAATGTATGGAGAGGTTGTGCATCATGGCAGAGAGAATCTAATAAAGCAAAGCTGCTGACCTCATGGTGGATAGGAAAGAAAGAAAGACTAGAGAGGTGACAGGGTGATAAAAGAGTGATAAAGAAAGTGTGGAAGAAAGATAAAGAAGGAGAAAACGAAAGGGAGATAGATGAAGGGAAAAGAGAAATTAAGAAGGGAAAGAAAGAAAGAGACAGAGGTGATAGAAGGAGGGAAAGATAAGAGGGCAGAGCAGGGAAAGAGGGAAGGAGAAAAAAATATGGAATTCTATCCAAGCCCTAATAATACAATCAACTAACATTGTCTTACAGTTAGACCACCTCTTAAAGTTTCTAGCACTTCCACAAATAGTACCAAACAGCTGAAAGTCTCTATAGGAGCCTTTAGGAACTGTGAAGACATTGTAGTAACCTGAATGGACAGCTTTTTCAGAGGTCCAGAATAGGCCCCTTCTTCTAAACCCCAGCTGGGTATGGTGGAGTACACCTTTAATCCCAGCACTCTGGAGGCAGAAGTAAGTGGATCTACATGAGTTTGAAGTCAATCTGGTCTACAAAGTGAGTTTGAGGACAGCTATGGCTACACAGGAAAGCCTGTCTCTGAAAAATTAAACAAACAAACCAACCAAGAAAACCAAACCTAACCAAAACAAAAGCCATTCTTACCCCTTCCACCCTGTCTATGTATGTATTCATGTGTGAATTCATTCTGTTTTACAGTGAAATGTTATTGTGTACGATGAATTCTAAGATCATATAAACTGTATCATTTGAGCACTGTGGCAACTTGTTGGATTACTATCTGCACTTCAGTTTCTAAGACAGCCATTTGAGGCCAGGGTTTATTTACAGGAGTTCCCTAACATAAAACGAAAGGGATAGCTCTGCTTTGCCAGTTGTTACCTCACACACATTCTATCACAGCAGTCCTCACTCTGTAGACCTTTCAGTGTCGGTGTCGGTAGGGCTTCTAAGATATAGGTTTCTCTCTCTTTGATATAGTCTCTCAAACCAAAATCAACTGTGAACTTTGTTTTTCTCTGAAACAGTTCAAGGTACAAAGCATAATTCTCTTCATGAAAGGGGCATTTTACATCTCTGCTTTCATACCCTGGATAATCATCAAAGTGCTTTGTGAGAATTTCTGTTCATTTTCTAATGAACAATGATTAATGAAGAGTCAAAGGTGAGTGTTACAGCTTTTAAACAGTTTCAGTTGGACATTTCATGATAGGATTTTGGATCTACATGATAGTTCTTGGGAGATATAGTTGAGCAGTATCACTCTGTGCAATGTATGACAAGCTGATATAATTCTGGGACATGGCAGTGATGTTCTGGAAAAAGCACGTCTATCTTGTGACATCCTTAGAAGGAACTTCCATTATCAGAGAGACTTAACTTAGTCCTGTGACTTGGTGACTTAGTCAGCCAGGTTATTTAGGGTTACTATTGCTGTAATGAAACACCATGACCAAAGCAACTTGGGGAGGAAAAATTTTATTTCTCCTACACTTCTGTATCACTGTTCATCCTCAAAAGAAGTCAGGACAGGAATCCAAAAAGGCCAGGAACCTGGAAAGAGAAGCTGATGCAGAAGTCATGGATAGGTGTGACTTACTGGTTTGCTCCTCGTGGCTTGCTTAGCATGCTTTCTTATAAACCCTAGGACCATCAGCCCAGGGAAGGCACCATCTGTAGTGGGCTAGGCTCTCCTCCATAAATAACTAATTAAGAATATCAGCTTGTATATAATCCAATATTATGCTGGCATTTTTTTTAACTGAGGCTCCCTTCTCTAATGTCTCTACCTTGTGTCAAGTTGACTTAAAACTCCCCATTGTATCAGACAACTCAAGAGAGGCTTTATCTCAAGTGATCTTAACTCTCTCCTTCCAGTCTCCTACTTGCAGAAAGAAAACTTAAAAGATTGTTCTTTATTCATTTACAAAAGCTTCCTAAGAAACAATGCTATGAAAGGCTCCCGAGTTAAAATAGTTCTCCTAGGATCCCCTCCCCAGTCTCCGACAATTAAGGGACTTTTATATTTGGGCCTTACATCTCATTTAATCAAGAAACCTGATTACATGTCTATCCTCTATTATAAGCATCTGCAAGGATACCTGTGGTACCCTTATTAATCACCATATTTATTCCTTAATTTATTGATGTAATAATTTGTGTGGATTTTTCAAAACTTTCATGTTATTAATTCATTTCGTTATTCCCATGTTTCCAACTCCTGAGTTCTATCCTATATTTTATCCCAAGTATGTTCCAGCATAATGACAATATTAGCTATGAGATACATATTGAAGCTAGACCATTGTCAAGTTACCTGTGTCTGAGAATTTGTCACAAGCTATAGTCACCTGAGAAGGGAGTCTCAATTGAGGAATCGCCCAGATCAGATAGGCCTGTGGGCATGTCTGTGAGGACTTGTTATTGGGGTAATCGCTAACTGAGGGAGGAGAGTCAAACCCATTGTGAGCATCACCACCTATTGCGGATGCATTCCTGGGCTGTATAATAAAGTTAGCTGAGCAAGAGCCAGTGAATGAGTCAGCTAGCAACCTGTACCCTCTACAGTGACTGCTATATTCCCATGGCTGTGAGTGAGTGCCCTGGTCTACCATAATGCTTCACAGAATATCAAAGAAGCCTGCTTGATTTCCTGCTTTGAGTTCATGGCCTCTAATGATGGACTGTGACCTGGAAGTATAAGCCAAATAAAACATTTTCTCCCCAAATTACTCTTTGTTAGTTTTTTATCACAGCAATAGAAAGGGAACCAAAATATCCACCATTGCTCAACCTAGTACCACACTTAGGATTCCCTCAAGTTTTGTCTTTGCTCTCCATTAGTATATAACATTGAATCTGCTCTCTGTAGTCTCCAAAGTTCTGTCAATACTGATGAACAAGATTTACAGAACTCTTTAGAATATCAACTATAATGTTAGAGCAGGTTTCTCTTTATATTTTAAAACAATGTGGAGGTAATGAGTGTGATTAAAAAGAAGAAACTGTAACAATACCTTTTGTTGTTTCAGGCCAGGGGAGGGCTAGCTTCGCCTCTATTTTGGGATATAAGGTCATATTTCTTATATGTTGATATGTCCACATATGTTCAAATGATTCTATACTATAGGTATATAGATATTACTATTTTCTCTTCAATATGAGATGCCTCCTGGAGGATTGAGATTGAGCTGTAACTCTGTACATCTCCCAAACTGACTCATGGACTACACCTTGGTTACATTTGTGTTACAGTAAAGAGGTTTGAGGCTGCCATGGAGACCTAGTATTTCTCTATTACTTTCTCTCAGTTTGAGGTTGTGATTCTGTTTGTTTATCACATACATCCTTTAGACATATTTCATAGTTAATAGTAACTGCCAATTGGACATGTGTCTTAGTCAGGGTTGCTATCCCTGCACAAACATCATGACTGAGAAGCAAGTTGGGGAGGAGAGGGTTTATTCGGCTTACACTTCCAATTGCTGTTCATCATGAAAGGAAGTCAGGACTGGAACTCAAGCAGGTCAAGGAGCAGGAGCTGATGCAGAGGCCATGGAGGAATACTGCTTACTGGCTTGCTTCTCCTGGCTTGCTCAGCCTGCTTTCGTATAGAGCCCAAGACTACCAGCCCACAGATGGTACCACTCACAAGGGGCCCTCCGCCCTTGATCACTAATTGAGAAAATGCCTTACCTCTGGATCTCATGGAGGCATTTTCTCAACCGAAACTCCTTTCTCTGTGATAACTTCAGCTTGTGTCAAGTTGACACACAAAACTAGCCAGCATATCATGCTATAGAAAGATTCACTTGAAAAAGTTTCAGTGGTGGAGTAATTGGCTTTATTGTGTTAGCCCACAGGCATTTCTGTGAGTGGTTGTCTTGATTATTACTTGATGGAAGGCTCCCAGCCTACTCTGGGCAGCACCCTGACTGGGCAAGTGTTTCTGAGGTGTAAAAGAAAGCTAGGTGAGCACAAATCCATAAGCAAGCTGGAGAATGAACCAGCAAGTAAGTCTCCTCCTTGATTCCTGCCTCTGGCTTTCTGCCTTGAGTTCCCTCACTTTGGCTTCTCACAGTGACAGACTGTGATCCAGAAGTATTAGCCAAATAAACACTTTCTTCACCAATTTTCTTTTGTTCAGGATGCTATGATCACTGTAACAGCAAGAAAACTTGGAAGAGAATTATGAGAACCAGGAACTTGTACAACCATCACTGGAATGTTAGCAACTAAGACCAAGAGCACCTTGCTCTACTGTGCTCTGTTTCTATCTGCATTTCACTTGCTTCTGTCTCCCACGGTGTTCTGAGTAATCATGATGCTATCACATACCACACATCACTTTTCCCCCTTGAGTGCTATATTCATCTCCTCTCTCAGTCCACAAAGTGTTTATCTTGAAATTCTCAAATCTGTGACTAACACTTCCACAATACAATACTGATGGCCTCTTTCCTGAAGCCATTTTGGTACAAATTACTGTATCCATCAGGGAATCAGCAGGAAACAGATGGCACAGTCAAATTAGGATAATTTGACAAAATTTTATTTACAAAGTGACTAATTACAAAGGTGTGGGTGAGGAGCCACCAGAGATAAAGCAGGTATCTGGAGTTAGTAACAGCAGCGGAGTTGTCATTACTATCTACAAAAAAAATGAAGGGAGGAAAGTTCTTCCCCAGCCACAGGCCGCATCAATTAAAGGGAAGCAGAAGGAGAAATCCCTTTTCTCCAGTCTCATCTAGCTCAGTCATTTTTCTCCAGGCTCATTCTCTCAGCCCACCTCTCATGGCTTCAGACTTGCTTGTTCTAAGGACTTACTGTCTCTAGTTGTTTTGTGCTGTAATTTGATAACATGTGCCAGTGTTTACCTGAGTCGAGTCTCCTTTCATACATTCCACTACAACCCCAAGATTACAGCAATCATATCAAGCATAATCTTGGTTGTCTGAAAACCCATAGAGCCACCACCTGTCATATGATACAAATTGAGTAAATATGTTTAAAAAATTAAAATAAATAAAGAAACAATTAAAATTTTGTGAAAGGTGATTTAAAAAGTTAAGGGTGACAGGACTAATGTTAACAGAGTCTGGGGCTGCCTGCAGCATCCCTATTAGCTGATATGACTACTGGTGCAAATCAGCCAATTGAAATGACATATGAAGGAGAAATGCAGCGAAGGACGATGTAATTGTTGTGGCACATTGGAGTGAAAACAGGAAAAGAGGTTCTGTGACTCCAAGAGTTTTGTGTTTAAGTGGAGGAGGAACTGAGCTTTTGGTTGGGGCAAGAGATGGGCATGGTGAATCAGCTTTGTCTCAATGTGTTCTGATCATTGTCTTAGTGACAGTTGTGCAAGGGAGTCTGAAGTTCCTACTGCCTGAGAACAGTGATCTGGATCCCATTTCTCATGCCTAATGAATACTTACCTTCAGGTGATGCGTGCTCTCTTCTGTAACACAAAGTCACTGTAGATTTAGCATGATGAACAGAGACCTTCAGTACCACCTTAGGTATCTGTACCATAATAATGTAAACAGATGACAGTTGGGTAGCTCTTTTATACTTGTCTTTATTTCCTGTGTGTGGAAGAGAAGTCAATAATTATACTAATGAAACATTTTGTGTCCCATAACCTTCTGTGTAGTCCCTGATCTCTCAATAATAAACACATCAGAAAGAAATATTATCTGGTTTCCATCTGTGGTGGGAGACCTGTGCCTGGGCCAACAGAGTTCCACAGCTAAATAGCGCCAAGAGAAAGCTATCCTCCCAGGAGTGTGGAAAAGTCATGAGTGGGGATAAGACGAGCACCACTGCTCATCAGGACTGCCAGGAATCTATGGGACACAGGGACTGAGGAAAAGTCGGGGACAGGAACCTTCTGGTTTCCATCTGTGGCTGGGGACCTCAACCTGTGCCACATGGGTCCAGGAGAAAGCTTGCCGACACACCTTCGAGCACAGGTAAAGCAACCACTTCTGTTCAAATTCACTGGATCAAGAGGGACCCTTGCAGAGCCATCAGGACACAGGAACCAAGGGACAGCTGGGGACAAGATCCTTCTGGTTTCTGTCTGCACCCAAGAGCTGACCCTGTACCACAGCTCTCCAAACCCAAATACGTCTCAGAGAGAGCTGGTCTCCAAGGAGTATTGACACAGAGGCCTGCAGGAGGGACAAGCCACAGCCAAACAGAGTAAGACCAGCTAACATCAGAGTTAACAAGAGGGCAAAAGACAAGGGCAAGAACATAAGGAACAGAAACCAAGACTACTTGGCATTATCAGAACCCAGCTTTCCCACCACAGTAAGTCCTGGATACCCCAACACACCAGAAAAGCAAGACTCAGATTTAAAATCGTTTCTCATGATGATGATAGAAGACTTTAAAAAGGAAAGAACGAACACCCTTAAGGAAATACAAGAGAAGACAGGTAAACAACTAGAAGTCCTTAAAGAGAAAACACAAAAATCCATTAAAGAATTACAGGAAAACACAATCAAACAGGCAGAATTACAAGAAAACACAATCAAACAGACAAAGGAAATGAACAAAACCACCCAGGATCTAAACATAGAAATAGAAACAATAAAGAAATCACAAAGGGAGACAACCCTGGAGTTAAAAAACCTAGAAAAGAGATCAGGAGTCATTGACACAAGCATCACCAACAGAATACAAGAGATAGAAGAGAGAATCTCAGGTGCAGAAGATACCATAGATAACATTGACACAACAGTCAAAGAAAATTCAAAATGCAAAAAGCTCCTAAGCCAAAACATCCATGAAATCCAGGACACAATGAGAAGACAGAACCTAAGGATAATAGGTATAGAAGAGAGTGAAGATTCCCAACTTAAAGGACCAGTAAATATCTTCAGCAAAATTATAGAAGAAAACTTCCCTAACCTAAAGAAAGAGATGAACATAAATATACA
>CM052711.1:64828128-64854569 GCA_028551405.1 Uromys caudimaculatus | reverse complement strand
AAAATACCAACATAATTAGAAAGGAGTACACTAGTAAACTTGAAGCCATTTCAGCTTTGAGATGGGATAATCTGAGAGTTATTCAGGAAAATCAAGTCTCCCAGAGGAATTCAGACTCCTAGAACATTACTTTGCTTATCTTTGATGGTAGAGCTTTGAAGGGGATACTTGGATTGGAAGAATAGTCTAAATTTACATTCCAGTAAGTTTAATCAGAAAGTGATGAAGAAAGTGGAACGTCATTATTATCATATGAATATATTCACATATTGACTTAATTATTGTATTTGTTACCTTTCCTGTTACTGTGATAAAATATCCTGACAAAAAGAACTTGTGGGGAAAAGGTTTATTTTGATGGCTTACAGTTTGATATAGAATCATTCCATCATGGTGAGGAAGACCTGGTAAGAAGCACAGAAGCCTTGATGACAGGGATAAGAGACCAGTTGGCCACACTGCACTTGCATCAAGACGCAAAGGATGGAAAGGAGATGTCAGAGTTATAAAACTTCAAGGCCCAATCCCAGTGGCTCTCTCCCTCTCACAAAGCTTCATACCCTCAAGGTTCCATAATCAGTCCAAAACAATACCACCTGCTGGGCACCAAGTGTTCAAACACATGAGTCTCTTGGAGACATTTCACATCCAAACTATAACAGTAATTTCCATGCTTTCTGAATTAATTTTCATTTTGTATTTTTGTCACTATTTTCTGTGCATACACCACTGCAAAACAGAATAACTACAATGGTGGAAAGTGGTGTCAAAATACATTAGGCAGGTCCTATTTATTTTAAAAGCTCACCTAAAACACCCTCATCAAGCAGATGGAAAGAATTACCTAGGAGTAATTTCTGGACTTGTTTACTGTGCACCATGTTCAGTTTTATTGTTATTCTCATAACATGTAATAAAATAATCCAACACATCTCACATAATGTTAGTGAATAATTACAGCTCAGCATGACAGCTCTGTAATTTCTTGGTAATGAAGAATAAAAACAAAGAAAACAGCAGGGAAACAGAGCCAGAAGAAATTTAAAAGCAATCTCGTTCTGATAAAGCATATAAAAGTCACAGTTTCATACTTTAAATGCACAACATTTCTATTAGCTTCAGGAACTTTGGATACTCAGGTCTAAATATCTTTAATTAACATAAAATTAAGTAAATAATATTAAATAATTTCAAACTGGATAAAAACATTGTCATTATAAATACAACATAATCACCAGGGCTACAGGGACACTGTGAAGTAGGGTAAAGGAAAAATTCACTGGAAAGAGGTAATATTTCAGTTTTCTGTGTAGAAAATGATATAAAATTCAGTTAGGGTTCATGTAAGTCAATAAACCATAATGTAAATATTTAATGCTGACCTGACCAGCTAGGTGATAATAACTTGGTGATCTAGGTGCACATCTTCCATATTTACTCAATACTAAACATAGAATAAAATTTTAAAAATCTCAGTAAAATAGATAAATGAAATATACAGAGGGTGAATATTTGTGTTGTACCTTCAGTCAGACTCAAAGAAAGTTTTTCTCTCTGGAACTGCAAATCTTAGATCATATTTATATGTGAGATTTCAGTTTATACTTGTTGGTGATTAGAAGTTGACTTAAACATCAAGATATGGAGATTATGCCTTTTACATTGTAAATAGGGGCATCAAGGGGGAAATTTTAGATAGAATCTACAGGAAAAAAGGCTAACATTTTAGGCATTTTTCATTGCAGATTTCCAGGCTCTCATGTATAACAAACTTACTATGCCAGTAGTGCAAGATGCTATCATGGATGTCAGAATGGGTTGTTAAGTTTTCATCAACAGATTTCTAGAAATCTCTATATATAGCAAGACAGAAAAATACAGATTTTAATACTATGTGATTGTACTTATGGGTATGATGGCTAATATTGGTTGTCAACTTTATAGGATCTGGAATCAATGAAGAGAAATGCTTCTGGACCTGACTATAAAGTATTATCTGGAATAGGCTAAAAGAGATGAGAAGGTAAGAAGACCCACTCTAAATACAGATAATACCATAACACTGGCTAGTGTCCTGGAACCCATCATATCCCCCCCCTTAGATGCAAACTGACCAGCAGCCTCACTCACTCATTCCTCTGACACTGTACCTTCCCCACCATGGTGCACTGGACCTTCAGACAATGAGCCAAAATAAACCTTTTGTTCTGCTTTAGTTGCATTCTGTTGCTGTACTAGAATTCTCTGAGCAAAAGCAACTTGTGGGAAGAAAGGGTTTATTTCAGCATATGTGTTTCAATACACCATTGAGGGAAATCATGACCCAAACTCTAGCAAGAACTTCAAACCACTGATGAAAGCTTCTTGTCTGATCAGTTGCAGGTTCCTACTTAGCTAGTTTTCTTAAACGTCCCTAAATTATCTGCCTATGGAATGGTGTGGTCCATGGTGTACTGGGGTCTCCTACATGAACTAAAAGTTAAGACAATTCCCTACAGACATTCTCACAGTCTGGTCTGATCTAGAAAATCTTTCAGTGAAGAGTCCCTCCTCAGATAACTCGGGGTTGTGCTAAGTTGAGGTAAAAACCAACTGGGATGCCTGCCTTAATTTTATCCTTGTAAATCATTTTGTTACAGCAATGAGGAAAGTAATACAATGAGTTAAGATATACTTAACTTCCTGTTATTGTAATAAATTGTAATAAATTCCTGAAATCACAACTTGAAAAAGGGATTCCTTTGGTTCAGATGTGGGCATCCTTCGCCTCTGATGAGTAGTACACTGTAAAAGGAACATTGCTGGAGGTCAGAATATAAAGAAGAGAAATATAAAGAGAAATGAAAGAATTATAGTCTAACAGGGCACACTCCCAGTGATGTCTTAGGCTCCGCGTCACCCTTTTCTAAAAGCTTTTAAAAATTTATACCTTTGTGACAGCAACCTGATCTAAGAACCAAGCCCTATACACACTGATCTCTAGGGAAGTAATCAAGATTCTAACTATAAGATGAGTGATGACAACAACTTCTAAAGAGTAGAAGTTGCATAACCTAAAATGAAAAGTTTACCAAGGAAAAATTAGAATGTAGTTTAAGTGGCATTGATATACCTATTTAACCTTTCAATATATGGAAGTAAAAATACTAATACTGTAAAGAATATAAGCTCATGAGAATCTTGCAGAAATAATCACATCCTGGCAATTTTTAAAATGTTTTGTCTAAACCTAAAAGCTAATATTTAATAGGGGGAAAGGGAAACTAATTTTCTCTTCACAGCAGCAGCTGAAATTTTAAATTGCCAGTCACCTGATTTATTGATCCAGCTACATTTAAATGATTCTGAGACATTCATATCGGAAAAGGACATGAGATTTTAATTACTTTTATTTCTTTTTTTATTTGGTCAATATTCTTATCCAAGGACTCTTATATATGAGATACTTCAGTGGGTCAGAAAATAAGGCATTTTTCAATAAAAAATATATTTGTAAAGAGAATCATTATACGATGCCCGTGCAGGGAATTAAAGGTAACTTTCAAAACAGCACTTTTCCCTAGGTCAGAATAGTACTTTGTAAAACTGTATTCATACCAAGTGAGTCTTTGAGTAAACTGGTTTCAGTAATGAGTACAATTAGCCCAAAACTTTATGAAATAATAATGTTGATTCCTCAATATAAAAAAATAGAAAGCTATTCACTTTAATCATATTAAAGAATGTACCTGGTACATTGTGAATGAATGGAAATATGAAAAGAAAATCCAGGACAGTGCCATTACAGTAGAAAAGACTCTTTTAGACACAGTGTCAAGAGATTATTTTAAAAATCAGATAGAATACACACTAAGAAAAATCTAGAGATATTGCTGTTGGAGGAGCTTCCTATATTCTGTGTATTCAGATGCTGATTTCTGTGCCCTGAAATCTAGTTACAATCTGAACATGGGCATTGTCATGGATATTGAAGAATCTCCTGCATCGATGTGTTATGAAATGTGCTCCCCAATTATTTCTGATTGTTTAATAAAAGGCTGAACTGCCAGTGACTGGCTAGAGGAGGTAGAAAGCCTGGATTTCTGATCCCAGCCAGGGTTTCAGAGAGAGAAGAACTAGGAGAAGAAGTTGGCCACAAGGCAGGTGAGCGCATAGGAGAAAAGGGTCATAGGGCAGGTGGAGGAAGAAGAAAAGGTCTCCATGTCAGGAATGTGAAAGAGTCGCCAAGGGAGTTCTTCATGAGGACAGACTTGTAGCTTAGCAAGACAGGTGAGACTCAAACTGCAAGTAACAAGGGGCCTATGGCTGGGATGTACATAACTTAGAGGGATAAGGGTATCTACTCAGTCACTGTGATTAAAGCTTGTTGAATAAATCTGTAGATCTCCTCTAAATTATTTGGGAGTTAGCCAGGTTGGAAAAATTGCCATTTACATTTCTCCTATATATAGATCGAGCACTAAAGCTTGCATGTTGTTATACAATTCTGCAGTCTATTGTACCCTGTAGCAAGCACATCAGCTTGTGTCAACTGTAATTGGATTCCTAGATAAGTTACACCAAAGCCCCCAAACTAAAACCAGCATTGAAAACGGTCATTTGCATTTTCAGACAAAATATTAAGTTAACATGGTTACTATTGTCACACAGAGAACAGCTAGACTAATTTTATTTAATTATTTATTGATTTACTTACTTATGTAAATGTGTGTGTGTGTGTATGTGTGTGTGTGTGTGTGTGTGTGTGTGTGTGTGTGTGTGTGTGTATGTAAGTGCTAGGTGTATATGTGTGTTTGTTGAGAATCGAACCCAGGTGACAGAATCCAGATCCAGTGCAAAATAATGAAGCATGCCTCTGATGAACTACACACCTCATCCCAAAGAATCCAAAATCAAAGAAGAAATATATTAAGGTATATGATGAGAAGAATATGCAGAATCATGTCAAGAGACAAAATAGGTAACAAAAAGTTTATGTATCATCTAGTTATTCATACTACTTCACAAAAATGTTCCCATATATATGATTAGCGTATTATGGGACATGATGGAGAGTAGACAGTAGCCTAGATCAGAAAGGGCACTATGCAAGGACTATTAGTACTGTTAGAAAACAAAACACAAATGGAGATGGGAGCAAAAGAAACTGACTATTGGATATAAAGAAAGCCTTTAATGAGCTTTTTAGATGACACAATTGAGAGAAGGAAAGAAGAACTAGAAGCAAATCAGATAGAAACACAAAGAAAATAGAAGTTGCAAGACCTGATGATATGGGGCTATGGCATAATATGAAATAGTCTAATATTTTCCTAATTAGAATGCCATAAATTGTTGCAGTAAATATTATTTGGGATTTCTACCCCACCTTAGATCATTTAGTTCCCAAATAAAAGACACAAAGCCTTTATATTGATAATAAGCCTTAAAGCATTAGAACTTTGAAGTTATCAACCCTCTATGCTATTTTGTCTACTTCCCTGTCAATAACCCTGAGATATCACTTGCCATGTTTCCCCCGGACTGCTCCTACTCCAACAAACCAGCCTTTATGGACATGTGCTCGTGATCTACCTACCTCATGGTGGCTTCTTTCTTCTTGTCCTCTCCTCTTCTCATGGTCCTTGTCTAGGTCCCCAAGCCAGGGGCCTCCAGCTGGACCTACCTCTCTTCTGACCAACTACAAGCTGTAGGCATCTTTATTAGCCAATCAGGTATAACTTGGGGACCAAGATTTGCACAACAAAAGCTGGTATATCTGAGGATCTGCTCATCTTGGAGCAACCAGAGCTTGAGATACTGTATTTAACTTTTGAATACATAGCAACACAAAGACCTACACATTACAATAAGTGGAGAGAGAAAATTACTTTAAAAGGTGTGTATGTATGTGTTTGCACAAGTGTGTTTGCACATGCATAGACACCGGAGTCAATATTAGGTTCTCCATCTTGTTTTTGGCTCCTCCCTCTTATTATCTAAGACCATTTCTCAATGAACATAGAACTCTGAGATTGACTAGACTGGCTGTACAGGGAACCCCTGGAACCTACCTATATATTACTTCCCAGCGGAATTATGAATGAGTGCTGCTGTACCCAGCTTTTGATGTGGGTTGTGGAAACCTGACTTGAGCATAGTAACCTTGGCACTGATTGAGGAATCTCCTAACCTCCATCACAGAAAATTCTATGGAGCCAATCTGACCTAAGATGGAAAATACTCACAAAGGGCAAGTAAATATATCCTTGTGCTCTCTGAAACCAGTTGTGGCATTTCCATAATCCTCTTCAATACACTCCTAGGACACATCCCACACTTCTGAAATTAGTTTCCAAATGATGAAGTAACACTTGTAAGGTTTAGACTAGAGGCCCATGGACCTTGAATGAAACATAGCATCAGGATTTCTTGAGCACAGTGGCAAAAAAATAAAATGGAGTTGTCAGGATGCCAGCACCATTTCTCAAAGTGGAAATAATGAATTAAACTCACAGAAAGTTGATGACATGCTAAAGGATAGTTTAGAATCTATATGAAATGGCCATTGGTGACAGGGGAGTGAGTCATTAAAAACACTTAAACAAAGGAAAATGACAATGGAAAAGAAGCTTAAATTCATCTCTATGTGCAATACATTGACAATATGCCTTTTAAAATGTCAAATTAATGATGCTTAAAGAAGACAAACTATCCTTAATAACATCAAGGAAAACAAACACCAACTTTCTTAAACAATAAGAAGCAATAACTGTACTGTCATCCTATGAGAGCAGAGAGTACAAAGAGACTGAAGTGACACTATCAGGAGCCACAACAGTACCATGATGATAGTGCATGATTGATAGGTATGCAGTCACCAAGAAAAACAAGACTCCCATATGAACCATCCTTTACCCAAAGAAGAGATGGAAGAAGGTTGACTTCCATACCTTTCTCACCATCATGATTCAGGATATCTTTTCTTGTGGACCACACATCTACATGTACTGTTCTGCAGGCTGAAATGTCTTCCTCTCTTTGCCTGGAAAAGTTACAGCATTGCTAAAGCTGAACAAAAAACACATCAAACTTAGAAAAAGAAAATATATTCCTAAAAACACAATCTATCTACTGTAGGCTTAGAGTACTGTTTTAGTGAAATTTCCTTTATTGTTATGTAAAGAATATCACTAGTTTGCAGCACACTCAGGCATCTGTTGGAAGATAATGTTAGGTCAATCTGAGTTTGACTGAGTTTTTCAACACACAGTCTCACAAGCTGATTCATTTTCTTTTCTTTCTGAGTTTTCTTCCATGTGTCAAAAATGATAATGTTATGCTATAGTCTTCTTTTAAAATCACAGAGGGTAGGAGCTGGAGACATAGCTTGCTAATTAAGAGTGCTGATATTGCAGAGGACCAGAGCACCCACATCAAGAAGCTTATAACCATCTGGAAACTCCAGTGTCTAGCCCATGTCTGGCTACTGTACTCATGTGCACATACCCAAACACAGTCACACACATAATTGAAAATACAATAAATCTTAAAAACATATGACAAAGAGATGAAAAGGTGCTTTAGCAGTTAACAAGCAGTTGCTGTTCTTGCCAATTACTTGAGTTTGATTTCTAACTCCCATATGGAGCAGCTTACACCTGCCTATAATTTAAACTCTATGGGGTCCAACACCAACTTCAGAACTCTGAGGGCATGTCACTCACATGTACAGCTCCCTAAATATTCATGCTCATACTCTTTAAAATAAATCTTTAAAAATAACAGTAGAGTACCATTGGGGGGAAAATGAAATATTAGCTACAAGAAAACCTGAATCCTGGGAAAAAAGCAACGTTGAAATTAAGGTTTGTTCTATTCCTAAAAATCTGGATTTGTCAATTTCTTGTTGAGAACACAAACGTTGATATAGTGGCAGAATTCGACCTCATCATTTTTGAGGAACATGTTTACTTTTCTGATTTTATTATAGTCTTACTTATTTCAATTCTGAAAGCTGGTTATGTTTCAGAATAACTAAGATAGTGTTTATGCTGGCTATAAGCACAGTCACTTTAAGAAAATGTGCCCAGACTCTCATGAGAAAATATAGAGATTTACGAGAAAATGGTATCTATTTTATTCCCTTGTGTCTTACCTTCAAAATTCGAAACTAACAAGGTATTCACAAACTGAAAAATAGAAGTCTTAACTCCAAAGTCTTTCCAGCTCTAAAAATGTAATTTAAATTTAATTTAAAATTTAATTTTTAAACTTTTTATGTATATGTATGTGTCTGTATGTGTAGCATCCACATATGTGTGCATATGTTGTCTGTTGTCTCAGTGTACATACACATTTACGCACATACCTGTGAAGGTCACAGGTTGATGCTGTGTTTTCATTAATCAACTTCCTTCTCATATATTGAAACAGGGTCTCT
The DNA here is from genome assembly GCA_028551405.1 of Uromys caudimaculatus. NCBI lineage: Eukaryota > Metazoa > Chordata > Mammalia > Rodentia > Muridae > Uromys > Uromys caudimaculatus. The sequence continues at coordinate 64,846,147 of CM052711.1, read as the reverse complement.
CATTTTAAGCCATAGCTTGCAAAATGAGGTAGTTTGCTCTGAGATCCCTGTCTCTATGCCTACCCAGTATTTACATTGGTTCTGTAGACCTGAACTCTGGTCCTTTCCTTATATAGCAAGTGTTTTATCTATCAAATCATCTACCCTGATCTCAGTTTAACTTTAGTTGACATATCCTGGAACACTGTGCCAATTACATTAATTGCCAGTGATGTAGCTAATAATAAACATTGATTGCCATTTATTCATCACTTCTATGTGCCATATGTGACTTCATTAGCTCCTATTTCATATGCTAATTTCCCAGTGTTGGTGATAGCACCTCCATCACACAGTAAAGAAACTGAAATAACTGTTAACTATGAACTCATTATTTTCTAGAGCCCTACAGTAAGTGGATGATCAAATATAAAGCATCTCATACAAGATTTCAGGGTCTTTCCAAAGAAACATTATTTCACTTGAATTGAGTAAAGAATTCTGATGCTTAGAAGTACATGCTAACTATCTCCCAAGTATTACTCCTATTAGATTCTCATTGGAATGTCCTACTGCAGAATGATACAACTAGTGAAAGTTAGTAACTTTATTTGAGAGATGCCAATGTTGAAACCCAAATAAGACCATGATTTTTAAAGGAGTAAGAGAGGTGGTTCAATAAGTAAGAGTACTTTTAATAGTGCCTGAGTTCACATCCTAGAATCTGTGTAAAACACTGGGAAGTGTGTGCTTAAGTGCCTGTAAATTCCAGCTTTGGATGAGGGTTGGGAGTCACTGGCAATTGTTGGCTGCCAGCTGATAGCCCCAAGTTCAGTGAGAAACCTTGTCTCAAGGGAAGAAGGTAGAGAGTGATAGAACAGAACACTGGGTGTCCTTATCTGAGTTTTGTGCATCCTCACAAACACAAGAATATACCACACAAGCACATGCACACATCCACATACATACAAAGTGATTAGATCATTAATATGACACTGAAAGAAAAGCTAGAATAATATTCCTTAAATCACAAAACAACAGCCTTTTAACAATAAAAGAAATACATGCAATGTACAAACACCAAGTCAAGTTGTAAACTACCAGAATTGGTGAAATTTGAAGCATCAGAGATGCCACGCCAACTGAAGTTGAGAAGAGCCAGAAAGTGAAATTGCAAAGAGAGGTCCAGTGGTGAGCACACCCTCACTTCCAGAATGTCTGCTGCAGCTTCTCTTTGCAGCTTTTGTAAAATAGGCAGATGTTTTGAGAGGACTTGAAGTTACAGTTACAGCTCCCAATGGTTACAGCAATGACAAAAGTTTATCCATATATTGCTTTTCATATCTGCATATGCTTTTCTATTAAGTGAGAAGCATTTCCATATCAAGTATTTCTTTACACATTTTAGTAAACCACTGTAGTCCTGACTCATGAATTTAAGAATCAAATAGTCTGAAGTCCAGTAAGATGTCTCAGTGGCTTGAAAGTTCTTGCGGCCAAGTCTGATCTGGTTCGATACCTAAAGCCCACAAAAAAGAAGAAACCTAACTCATGCAAATTGTCTTCTGACCTGTACATGTTTTCCACAGCATGTGTATGTGAACATATATGTGCATGTAAACAAATACACAATACTGTTGCAGAGTATTTGGTCAATCTGTGAACCTGAGATTGTATTATTTACTAGAAAATCTTTTTCTAGTTGTGGAGTGGCTCAGCCCTAGGACACACTGTTAATCCAGGAGCTTTCTGTTTACTATAAACAAGATTGAACAAAGTCTACCAAAGGTCAAGTGGTGTAGCAAGCAACTGGTTGACAGGGAGTGAACATAGGAACAAAAACACAGAGTAAGAGGAAGTCAGGAGGACAGATAGATGCATAGGAAGTAGAAGGGAGGGACATTCAGTATGAAGGGTGTTGTTTCTCTAATTTCTTTCTCAACTTTTTAATCCTTTGAGTAAAGGAAGGCTACTGATTTGTTTGAGTTAATTTTATATCCAGTCACTTTGCTGAAGTTGTTTATCAGGTTTAGGAGTTCTCTGGTGGAATGTTTGGGGTCACTTAGATATACTGTCATATCACCTGAAAATAGTGATATTTTGACTTCTTCATTTCTAATTTTCATCCCTTTGACCTCCTTTTGTTGTCTAATTGCTCTGGCTAGGAATTTGAGTACTATGTTGAATAGGTAGGGAGAGAGTGTGCAGTCTTGTCTAATCCCTGGTTTTAGTGAGATTGCTTCAAGTTTCTCTCCATTTAGTTTTATGCTGGCCACTGGTTTGCTGTATATTGCTTTTACTATGTTTAAGTATGGGCCTTGAATTCCTGGTCTTTCCAAGACTTTTACTGTAAAGGAGTGTTGATTTTGTCAAATGCTTTCTCAGCATCTACTGAGATGACCATGTGGTTTTTCTTTCATTGAGTTTGTTTATATAGTGCATTACATTGATGGATTTCCGTATATTAAACTATCCCTACATCCCTTTGATGAATCCTATTTGATCATGATTGATGATTGTTTTGATGTGGTTTTGGATTCTGTTTGCTAGAATTTTGTTGAATATTTTTTTCATCAATATTTGTAAGGGAAATTGGTCTGAATTTCTCTTTCTTCGTTGGGTTTTTGTGAGGTTTAGTATCAGTGTAACTGTGGTTTCATAGAACGAATTGGGTAGTGTTCCCTCTGTTTCTATTTTGTGGAATACTTTGAAGAGTACAGGTATTAGGTCTTTTTTGAAGGTCTGATAAAATTCTGCAATAAAACTGTCTGGTCCTGCTTTGTTGTTGTTGTTGTTTTGTTTTGTTTTAAATTTGGGAGACTTTTAATGACTGCTTCTATTTTTTTAGAGGTTGTGGGACTGTTTAGATGGTTTATCTGATCCTGATTTAACTTTGGTACCTGGTATCTGTCTAGAAAATTGTCCATTTCATCCAGATTTTCCAGTTTTGTTGAGTATAGGCTTTTGTGATAGGATCTCATGATTTTTGAATATTCTTGGTTTCTGAGGTTATGTCTCCCTTTTCATTTCTGATTTTGATAATTTGAATACTGTCTCTGTGCCCTCTACTTAGTCTGGCTAAGGGTTTATCTATCTTGTTGATTTTTTCAGAGAACCAGCTCCTGGTTTTGTTGATTCTTTGTTTAGTTCTCTTTGTTTCAACTTGGTTGATTTCAATCCTCAGTTTGATTATTTCTTGCTGTCTACTCCTCTGGGTGTATTTGCTTCTTTTTGTTCTAGAGTTTTCAGGTGTGCTGTTAAGCTGCTAGTGTATGCTCTCTCCAGTTTCCTTTTGGAGACGCTAAGAGCTATGAGTTTTCCTCTTAACACTGCTTTCCGTGTGTCCCATAAGTTTGTGTATGCTGAACCATCATTTTCATTAAATTCTAAAAAGTATTTAATTCTTTTCTTTATTTCTTCCTTGATCAAGTTATCATTGAGTAGAGCACTGTTCCGCTTCCACGTGTATGTGGACTTTCTGTTGTTTTTTTGCTATTGAAGACCAGCCTTACTCCGTGATGATGTGACAGGATGCATGGAATTATTTCAATCTTCTTGTATCTGTTGAGGCTTGTTTTGTGACTGATGATATGGTCAATTTTAGAGATGATAAGATCACGTGCTGAGAAGAAGGTATATTCTTTTGTTTCAGGATGAAATGTTCTATAGACATCTGTTAAATCCATTTGGTTAATAACTTCTGTTAGCTTCACTGTGTCTCTGTTTAGTTTGTGTTTCCACGATCTATCCATTGATGAGAGTGAGGTGCTGAAGTCTCCCACTATTACTGAGTGAGGTGCAATGTGTACTTTGAGTTTTTCTTTTATGAATTTGGTTTGCCTTGTATTTGGATCACAGTTGTTCAGAATTGAGAGTTCATCTTGATAGATTTTTTTCTTTGATGGGTATGAAGTGTCCTTCCTTATCTTTTTTGATAACTTTTGGCTGAACGTCAACTTTACTTGATACTAGAATGGCTACTTCTTAGGACCCTTTTTTTGGAAAAGTGTTTTCCAGCCTTTTACTCTGAGGTAGTGCCTGTTTTTGTCACTGAGGTACATCTCCTGTACGCAGCAAAATGCTGGGTCCTGTTTACATATTTAGTCTGTTAATCTATGTCTTTTCATTGGGCAATTGAGTCCACTGATAAGAAATATATTTGGAGTAGTGAGATGTCTCAAATGGCGAAAACCCTTGCTACACAAACCTTACAATGTGAGTTCTACCCTCCCAAACCCACATAAGGATGCAAGGAGAGAATAAACCTCAGACAATTATCCTCTAACCTTCACACATGCACTACAGTATTCAGGCACACACACACACACACACACACACACACACACACACACACACACACACACACACACTCACACAATGCATCACATTGCACATACTTCTTAACAAAAAATACCATTGTATAGCTGGATCAATGGCTAAGTGGTTAAAAGCAGCTGCTGCACTATCATGAGGAACGGAACTCTGATTCTAGCACCCATGCCATTTGTTTCAAAGATTCTTGAAACTCCAGTTTTCCAAGTGTTCCAACACTCTTTTCTGATCTCCTTGAGCATACCCACACTTGTGTACACATTCACATAAACACATAAATAACAAATACATATTTTTAAAGAATACTGTTATGTCAGGCACTGGTGGCAGAAGAGTTTAATCCCAGCCCTCTGATGGCTGAGGCAGGCAGATATCTGAGTTGGAGGCCAGCATGGTCTACATAGTGAGTTCCGATCAAGGCTGCGCAAAAAAACCCTGTCAAAAATAAAAAAAAAAAAAAAAAAAAAAAAAAAACCCAACAACTAAACAAACAAACAAAAACTCAACAAACCGAAGAAATAAAACAAAATAGTTTAGATTAACTGTCATGGTATCTTCAAGAACTAACTAAATAAATAAATAAATAAATAAATAAATAAATAAATAAATAAATAAGTAACAATTTATGGGGGTTAAAGGATCAAGGTCAGAGTACCAACCATACTGACTGAACTGACTTGTGAAAGGTTTACAGTAGTAGGACAAAAAGAAAACAATGTAAAAACTAATGCTGTTCAGTTCTGAGGAGATGGTCCGGATGGGGGATGAAGGATGCTTAGTTAGTTAATGAACAAAACACAAGGTGTAGTTTGAATATTCCCCACAGGCTTATGTATTTTGACACCGTGTCACCAGCAGATGGTGCTGTTTGGGAAGCTTCTTGAAGATGGAGTGGATAGAGCATCACTGACAGTGAGAGTCTTAGAGTGGACCTTGAAGATTGATAGCCTTGGGCTGGAGAGATGATGGCTCAGCAGTTAAGAGCAGTGATTGCTCTTCCAGAGGTCCTGTGTTCAATTCCCAGCAACCACATGGTGGCTCACAGCCATCTGTAATGGAGATCCGATGCCCTCCTCTGATGTGTGTGAAGACAACAACATTATACTTACATACTTGAAATAAATAAATAAATATTTTTTAAAAAGTTTGATATTGATAACCTTCATCCTATCCACTCTCTGCTTCCTGAATAGGGGTGCAATGTGACCACCCACCTTCCTGCTCCTGCTGATGTACCTTTCTTACCAGGATTAGATTGTATCCTCTTCTACTATGAGCCAGAACAAACCTTCTGTCTTTAACTTATTTTTGTCTACTATTTTGTTGCAGCTCATAATACTTTTGTTGCAGCTTGTAAGGAAAGAAGATAATACACAGGGCTAAGAAGCAACTGATTATAATGATCCATTCCCCAGACACAATAATAGAGGGTAGCACTAGGAAAAGGGAGGAAGGAACAAAGTGAGATCAAAAAGTAATCAAGATGTGCTTTGTGTTCATTGTATATGTACTGTGAACACGGTCTAATTAGATTTAATATTGGATCTAGAGTAGTGGCTCGGTAATTATGAGTGCTTGCTGTTCTTGCAGAGGACCTCAGTTCAATTTCAAGCACCCACACTGAGTGGCAAACAACCTTCTATAACACCAGCTTCATGGGATGTGGTGCTCTGTTCTGGCCCCCACAAGCAGTGCACTCATGTGCACATACATAGAAAGAAGCACACTCATAGATATAAATTTAAAAGTCTTTGTTAAAAAGAGAATATGGTACAATACTGACACAGATAGTAAATTGGTTTCCACATTCAATTAATTCAATTATTTTAACTATCATTCTTTTGAAGAAACATGGAGAACACCATTTTATAGATTAATTTCTTAAAAGTGGCTCTGTTTTAGAAGCTAAGAAATTAATCTTTAAAAACCCATTCAAACTTTAATTTGTTGAGTGAAAATATTATTATATTATTGTCTTAGTTACCAAAATGAATTTCCTGGAATAAAATTGATATGAAAAAAATTTTGTTAAAAATTGTGATTTGGACTGGAAAGGAGCTCCAGTAGAAAAATGTTTTTCACAAAATCATGAGGATACATTTGGATTCCTAGCATCTATGTAAAAAGCAAGGCATGGTGGCACATATCTATAAAACCAGTGCAAAGAAGGGGGGTTTCTAGACCCAGCTAACCAGCTATTCTAGACAATGTGTCCCATGTTTAGTGAGAGTTCATCTCAAAACATAATGATAATAATAATGTAAATAAATGATTGAAAAAGACACCTGATGTCAACCTTGGCCTCTACACACATGATCTCATACATGCATAACTGGCCCATGCGTATTTACACACAAACACATAAGTACACTCACACACAAAAAATCATCACAAATGACTTTTTAAAATTATACATAGGACATTTTCTTAAATGTTACCCTGTGTCTTCTCCTTGATAAGCCATAACACCGCAGGCTCTAAGATGACCATAGCAAGCTGTGCAAAACTTAAAACATATTTCCCCAAGTGAAAAATAGGAAGACATGAAGAGCTTCACAGCAGTCATCATGAGTAAGTTCAGAACTCTCTCCTCCAGGTGAAGAAGTGCAGGAACTGAAAGGTTTATGAGGCTGATAATGCTAAGAAGCTTAGATGGACATCTACTAACTCAGCCCATGCTCCCTAAATCATTCCTTCCGCTTAGAAGTTAACGGCTCTTCTTTCCAAGTGTCCAGGTTAACATCCAGCCATTTTCACATTAAGAAGAGTTAGGAAGTGGGCATGTCAACCAAACGAAATGTGTGAGAAGCAAAATCAACTAAGCAAAATCCATACCCATGGCTACCCTGGTAAGCAAAGAGAACTAGACATTATTTTATAAGGCATTCACTTTCTTTATCATTTTTTTTATTAAAAAAAAACTGGGTGTTAAACTGTGTGTACCATAGTACACTTACATTTTAAGATTATTTTGAAGATATTTATAGCTCTATATAACTTTTATGTAGGTAAAATTATTAAATTTCACATATTTATTTATATGTGTGTACTCATACAAATGCACACAAATGTGGGTACATATGTGACACAGCAAGTCTACATGAAGGTCAAAGGTCAACTTGTGGAAGCTGATTCTCTCCCTTGTTCATGCAGACCCCAGGTATCGAATTCTGGTCATTAGACTTAGATGCAGTACCATTATTGGCTGAGGTACCTTACAGGTCCATTCCTGAAGATTTAAATAGGTACTTAACTTATTAAACATATTTTCTTGGATTGAACAGAAAAGTCTAAGTCAATCCATTGGACTTCGTGTAGGTGAGGGCAAGGGGAGAGAAGACTATAGAATATAAGAAGAATAAAAAGTACTCATTCTATCTTTGCTAGGGAAAGAATAGACATCAGCATGTGTGGAACTAATTATAAAGTGATAAGTGGCTTTCCACAGCCCTCTCTAGTCACCACTGTGTCCAAACATTCATACGCTCATGGATTCTCAGAACCATTTATTTATCAAGTAAACTTAGTGCTATACCTTCTTTGTGTTTCCAGTGAGAATATGAAGACACAGAGACTATACCTAAGTTTCCATTGGTACAGAGTCCCCCTTTAGCAGGACAAAGGCAACTCCTCTTATGAGATCATGTAGCTATACAGCAATGATGGGGAAGCATCCTTCTTCAGAGCAGAGTCTGCTATTCTACTCAGCATTATTTTAACCCAAGGAACCATCTTACAATAAAAAAGTATAGCAGAAACCATGGAGGAATGCAGCTTGAAGACTCACTAAGCTTATATTTAGTTAACTTTTCTATACATGCTGCATCCACCTTTCCAGGGGATGATACTAACTCCAGAGGCTGGCCCTCCTACATCAATAAACAATGAAAACAACCCTTCCCAGATGTGTCTACAGGCCAATGTGATCTAGGCGATCCTTCAATGGGAGCTCTTTCCTCAGTTGGTTCCAGGCTGTTTCAGGGTGATAGTTAAAGTTAACCAGAAGACAACACAGCAAACATTTCCACACAGCACCTCTTCAATTGACATACAGCTTTGTTTGAATTGCTCTTTTGAATTAGCCTGTCTTTCCAAGATATTCCTAAGATTTCAGGACTTAGATTCTTAGTTCATTACTATTGCAGTCACAGGCTTCATAGAAGCAATGGATGCCTAAAGGTAGGTTCGAAATGACTCTGGGTTCAATTTCAAACTGGATTGGGAAACTCAAATGTACATATAAGAGAAAACAAGGAGAGGATTTCACTTTTTCCTATATTTAAAAAAGCAGTTTTGACATCGATAAGCAATAAACTTAACACAGATCAGTAATAATCAGACTTAATGGGTGTCACATATGCTGCTCAGTAAGAGTTATAAACAGACATATGCTCTCTTTAAGGAAATCTTGAAAAATAAACGAGTGTAAAGTCATACAATGCAAGGGAAATTCCTGGCAATTTTGAGCACCTTTTCAAAAAATATCACTAATATGCTTTAAACATTACTACAAGCAGTATAATAGGTCCATTTTAACACACATAAAATAAAAAGAATGCTGCATTATTAATAAAAAGCCTTAAAGTTTACAATTTAAGTAGTTTAGCTGTAGCCTGAGAAAAGGCTTGGTGGTTAAGATCATTTGCTGCTCCTGCAGAGGACTCAAGATCAGTTTATAATATCAACATTGGGCAGGTCACAAACTATGGCAACTTCTGCTCAAGGAGATCTGATACCCTCTTCTCGCCACTATGGCCACCAGGTACCTGCACTGTTAACATATATGCATGAAGGCAAAGAGTCATGCAGACACACACCCACACACTCACACACAATCTATGTAAAGATAAAAATCTTGTTCACGAGAGAAAAATAATCCATGAACTTAAGAGTATCATTTAAAATTCATCGCTTAATAATATGGGAAACTCTTACCATACATGTGTCTAAATATCACATTAAAACCTGAATGTTTAATTGAAAGGAACACATTTTGCTAATTCTGGATTAAAAATCAGGAAGAAGAGCTGGGGAGATGGTTGGTGTTTAAGAGCATGTATTTTTTCAGAGAACCCATGCTGATTCCCAGTATCCACATGGGAGCTTGCAACCATATGGGACTCCAGTTCCAGGGAATTCTGATGTCCTCCTCTGAGCTCAATATGCACTAGGCATACACAGTTCACAAATATATGTGTGAGTAAAACAGTCATATACATAAAATTAAAAACTCAGAAAGCATTCTTATTTATATATTTTTCTATGCAGTGACTCTTCTGTGTAAGTTAATTTCTCTTAAGAAAATTATCAACAAAGATTTGGGACCAGAAAAATGCATGCTACTATTTTTATCATAGACAATAAATAAATAAACAATGCCATCTAAACACACAATGTAGGTGATCCATTGCATGAGCCATTTCAGTTATGACAGTGTTATAACATTCACAGTCCTGGGGAGATGCTAAGTACGTTCCTCGTGATCCTATAAGAAGCAAAGTAGGGGGAAAAGATTATTTGCACTTTGAGAGAGTGTAGACCATCATGATGGAGAAAAGTCAGGGTATTAAGTGTCTTTGTAAAGTAGCTGGCTGTTGCCATATAAGAAGTGAGTCCTGGCCCCAAATCAGGATTATAGTTCATAAACCATCCATAGAGCATTACAACTTTTCATCCTTCTGCTAGGCATGAAGTACAAAACATTACACCATCTGGGGATACAGCATCACCAAATATGGACCAGAGGTCCAAAAACTGGAGCCTGCTGGGAATATTTAACATTCAGACTGATCTTAAACAGATAAGTTTTAAAATTACCCTGGTACTCTGTTACATGACTCCACAAAGACCTCTCTGAACTGAATGAATTACTTAGGTGATAATGTCGTTTTATAATTTTATTAGTTCTAAATTAAATACAAAGCATTAGATGTCACACTTCTTTTTTATTATTTAAATTTTGTTTTCATTTATGTGAAAGTGCATGTGGATGTAATTGCTTTCAGTGGCCATAAGAACACATCAATTCTTCTGGAGCTGGAGTGGCAGTTGTTTGTGAACCAACTGACATGGTTGAAGGGGACTGAGCTCAAGGCTGCAAGAGATACAGGTGCTCTGAACTATTAAGGCATCTTTCCAGCCCAGTATTTTGGTATTTTAAGACACAGTATGATTTTAGCAGATTCTCTTTCCACTCACCTCTCCATTTCTCTCCTAACAAGGATGTCTCCAACATTGTAACCTTTTCTTCAGCCTCATTTGCACTTTAATGTGTAGCATGTATTTTTTTGTTTTAAGTTTATTTTGCTTCTAAATATGTGCCTCGGTGGTCAGAAATACAAGTTATAGAATTTTTTAATTCACATCTTCATTTACATGCAGTTCCTTGAGTTATGTTCCTGAAAAACATTAAGTGTACAGGTTGTAGATTTTTGCTAGGTTGTTTTTAAGATAGCAATTTCAAAAAACTAAAGCATTAGGAATGGTTTGCAAATTATATAGCAATTCCCAATACTCCCATAAGCCATTTGTTAATCCCCTTCTGGAATCTGTATTATATTAAGTCCCAGGATATTTTCAAATGGATTTGGTACATAAGAACAACTCCTTGGGATCTACAAGTTTGAAATCAGTATTTATTAGATATAAAGCAAGGGCTTTAAGTTAGATATTTTTCATTCCTTTCATCAAGGGTAAGATAATCTTAAATAATTTCATTGAGGGTTGTGAGTTTTCATTGTCTCAATCAAGAGGAAAGGATAACACCTCCCTCACAGAGCTGTTATAAATGCTGAAACATAAAGGTATACTGTATTCAGGAGATCCTTGTTGCTTCACAAATGGAAGTTTTCTGATTCTCTCTCTCTGTCTCTCTCTATTTCTATCTGTCACTCTTTCTCTGTCTCTATATTTCTCTCTGTTTCTGTGTGTCTGTGTGATTCTGTGTCTCTCTGTGTCTCTCTGCCTCTCTCTCTCTCTCTCTCTCTCTCTCTCTCTCTCTCTCTTTCTCTCTCTCTCTCTCTCACACACACACACACACACACACACACACACACACACAACACACACACACACACACATACAGGGGTTTACTAGTATGTTGTATATAGGTAATGATGAGGGAGTGCTGTGTACATGCATACTTGTGTGTATAGATGTGTATGGTAGACCGAGATTGACTTTAGATGCCTCCTCCAATTGCTCACACTTTAGTTTTTGAGAAAGCACTTCCCCATGAAACCTATAGCTCACTGATCCAGCATGACTAATCAGCCATCTAGCTCTAGATAGCCTCTTTTTAGTTCCAGCAAGGGCTGGGAATACAGAGAAGTTCTATCATGTTCATCATTTATGTAGTTCCTGAGGAACCAAACTTAAATCCTCACATTTGCATGGCAAGCACTGTGCTAACTGAACCATCCCCATAGCTGTCATTCTGAATGCTTAAAAATAGTCACACAGATATAATGTTATGAAATGTTATGAAAATGGCTAAAACTTCCATTTGTTTATCACATGTGAATAGCTAAAAAATATTTGGGAACCACTTGAGAAATTTGTACTTATATGACTGCACACTATTTTATACAAATACAAGAAGCAAGTTGCTTACATTTAATAAAATGCCTTATCATATTTTTAGAAGAAAAATGAGCATTGTAAAATATGTGCTTGAGAAAGCTAAGCATGAGATGTGGCTTTATTGAGTGACCTCCACAAAATATTCTCTATCAGTTTTGGCATGCAGCATGCAAATTTCTCACTGCAACTTCAGCATACATGTCACAGAAGCTGAACTTCCTTCTTGCTGTATTTTTTCACCTCTATATGCCATTTTTAATCATATGAAAAGCAGCATGACCCTAAGTTATATTCTTGATCACACAGTGCAAAATAGAACATATAAAACAAAGACGACCCACAGAAAGCCAAGCCAACATCTTTCACTGTGATATCCTTTTTCTTTTTTTAGGTTTCTATAAAGCATTGTTGTAAATTTTCACAGTAACTAGCCACCAGAGTCAGATTTCCAGGCTCTGTTTATAGAGTAAAGGTGATGCTAAGCACTTATGCTATACACAAGTGGTAGGTATTCTTTTACATATACTCAATAGAGTGTACTGAATGTTATCAAATTGGTGGTATATTTTGCTGAAAAAGAACATGATAACATCGACAAGACATGAGTGAAGCCATAAAATGTTTTACAGCGGAGGAATTATGTTAGATGCCTGCCAATGGATGGCTAATTGGTTGTGGCAATGAACTGTTAGTAGGGAAGGTGAGGTTAGACAGAGAATGACTAGAAGAAAAGTTTGCAAAAGCTCAAATTTCTTCCAGCGTTTTTCACACCAAAGAAACTTTGTCACATTCTAGATACAAAAATTATATTCCAGAGTAGTACACAGAATAAAAACTATGGAAGAGATGGCTCTGTGGGTAGAAGTATGTATTCTGACAGAGAATCTCAGATGATTTCCTGACACCCTAGTCCAGTGGATCACAACAATCCCTTTCTGGTTTCTAAAGACACCTGAACTCATATGTACATAGAAATCCACATATACTTGCAAATATTTAAATTAAAGAAAAGTTTAGCTTGAAATAAATATAATTCTTCAGATAAATTCCAAAAGCATTTAACTGTGGGGAAAATTAGAAAACAGTTCACATGGAAATGCAAGTAGTAATACTTGAGATGTAACTCAACTGTCACAATACTTATCCAGCAAGCAAAAGGCCCTGAGTTCAGCCCTCAGAACTGTGTAAAACCTGTTCTATTGGTATATGCCTGTATTCCCAATACTCAAAAGAAGGAGATAGAACAATAAACTGTTTGAATACATAGTTGGTTACAAAATAAGTTGGAGGCAAGCATATTATATATGTATGAATTTCCCTTGGAAAAATCAGACAGGTAGTGAGGTCCAGGAAACCTGCTACTGTGTCCCTTTCCTCTCTGACCACATCCCCAAAAGATTACAACAATTTTCTCGCCCAGCCACCCTTCCCCTAACTCATCCCACTATCCCAGGCTCCTATACCAGCAGGAATTCACTGAGAACTTACCACCTAACCAGAACAGGAAAACATGCAAGCTATCTGAAGACCCTTACCTTTCTCTGCTCCCCCCAAATACAATACACTAGGCTCATCCCTAGCACTACAACAGAACAGAACCTGAAGCCTTCCTTCCCCACTAACTGCATCTCTGTTTATAGCCCTTACTCACCCCAAATAATGTATATGCAGAAGCTCTTTCACTGAATACTGTCTAAAAGAGTTATAAAACTGAAACTCTCTTGTGCCTGCTCTTGTGACTTCTCATCATTTGGGGTTGTCCTATTCAACTTTTACATGATAGTTTTGCTTAATCTCATTTTATTTTATTTTATCATGTTTGGTTGTTATCTCGTAGAAGCCTGTTCTATTTAATGAAAGACAGAAAGGGAGTAAAAACCACATTCAAATGTTTTAGAAAAATTCCCATAGGTTATATATACACATATACCTATAGGCTCACTAATATATTTAAATAACTGAATGATGCATTAAAACAGAGCCATATTCATGAGACATGTTGAGTATCGGTTACTATTTTTTGCAGTATATTCTCTGGCAGTCTACAAAGGCAATCACTGATCTTCATGTCTTCTCCATCTTTGCCCTTTTCCTGAACTTTTTCACCAGGCATCTGTCATTATTTTCAACCTGTGTCATGTTCTTATAAAGACTTCAATAAAGAGAAGCAGGATGAATGAGTCTCCTCCCTCCTCTCCTAATACTTACCCCAAGTGTCTCCTGCATTTGTGCCCCCACCGTACTGTAACTTTTCAAGTAATAACATACCATATTCAATCCTACCTGAACAATGTCCACATGCTATTTATAAAACTCTACTAGTATTCAAAGGCATCGGGTTAAGGAAGAGGCTGACCCATTCAAATAATAGATTAAACTGACGATGAAACTTTGTCAATTTGAAATTGAATTGAATGGAATTGAACTGTCTTTCTCCTAATCAGTTCAGACTGTAGTCATGCTATCATTTTTATATATTTTGTCTTCTTGACCCAGGTCTGAATTCTGACTCCTGGCCTTCCATCTATTTTAGTGTGCTATTTTAATGTGCAAAACTGTACATTGCCTGTTCCTGTGATGAAACAACATGCAAAGGCAACTTAAAGAAGACTTTATTTGAGTTTATGATTCTAGAGGATTAGAGTTCAAGATGACAGGGAAGTACAGCAGCAAACTCAGAGATCAGATCTTGAATTGCAAGCACAAAACAGAGAGAGTAAACTTCAATTAGGCAAGGAATTTCCTCTCAAAGACTATTTTCTGTAATACAGTTCCTTCAGAAAGGCTATACCACCTAAATATCTCTAAACAGCACCACTAACTGGGAACCAAGCGTTCAAATGCCCAAGACCTACTGGGACATTTCACATCACATTCTACTCACTGTCCCCAACAAGCTTGTAGCCAAAACATAATTCAAAATACAGTATAACTTCAAATGTTCCTGCAATCTTTCACAGTCTTTATAGTATGTAAAAGTCCAAATGCTTTTCTGAGCTTCAAGACATTCTCATTGTAACCCACTAGAAAATCAAAAAGCAGAGTACATTCTTTTGACATACAATAACACCAAAAATGCATTACCATGGCAAAAGGGGAGAATGGAGAAATAGTGAAGCAATACTGGACTGAACCTAGAGTAAAACTCAGCAAGGCAAATGACAAATCCTGCAGCTCCATTTCCAGTGTCAAAGGGCTTAAATAACTTCACTCCCCCAGCTTTGCTGTATGTAAGACAATTCTCTCACTTGAAAAGACTCTACTCCTTTTGTAGATCTCCTTCACAGATATCCCATGATTCTGGAACCTTGGCATCTTGGGATCACCACTAAAACCTAGGCTTCAGTATTATAGATTTGAACAATGATGGCTAGAGCTTTATGTCCTCTCAGGGTCTTGATGCAGGCACTTTGCTACATACACTGCCTAGACTCAGAGCATCTCTGAAAACACATAGAAAAATTCCTTGATCCTTCTGTACCTTTCATCACTCTAAATCTAGCATAAGATAGAAGATGGCATTAAGTTTGGCCATCAGCTGGGATGTCTTCTAAGCTCCTTTTATGACTGACATTTACAGCAGTTTTTGTATTCAGATGCTTGCTAGGAGCAAAAGACACTTTGGGCATTTTTCTTTTATATGTTGAAAGCTTGACTGGATGGGATCTTGCTCTGAGGGTACTCTTCCCCTTGTTCCAATGTAGATTGAGGCCCTCCTTATTTAGTTATAAATTCCTTAACAATTTTAGGCTCCTGTCCAGCAGAGGTCTTGGGTTTGTTAGTGTTCTTTTACAATCCAAGATGTATATGTTATATTTCCTTCTACCCATTTTCTCATTTTCATTGTAGACCTGCATAAGAATGACTAATAATCACAAGCAGAGTCAACATGAGGCTACCTATAAATCTCTTCTTTGAAGGTTAGTCCACTGCTTTTTAAGTTATCTTTAGGCAAGGTCTTGAGACATGGGCAGAAAACCATTACATTCTTTGCAAAAAAAAAAAAAATACTGGAGTCATGAGCCAAATTTTTAACGTTGTTTCATTCTGAAACTTTTTGAGCTGGGCTTCCACAATCCATCTAGATTTCAGCAATACTGTTTGTCTTCAAATTTCCTATTAGGAGAGACCATTAAGCTCTGTTTATATCATTCAACTACTTTTCTAGAAAAAAAAATCCAGCATCTTTCACATTTCTCCAAAATCAGCAGAGAAGGCTCTTCACAGCAACACCACCTCCCAGTACCCACTTCTTTATAAAGTACTTTACTGTTGCTTTGATAAAGCGCTATGACCAAGGCAAGTTATGTATGAACAAGATTCTTTGGGCATATAGTTCCAAAGGATTAGATGTCATGCCATCAAGAACGCATGGCAGAAAGATGAGAGCTCACATCATGAATCAGAAGCATGAAGCAATAAGCGAAAACCTTAAGTAGGTGCGGATTTTTACCCTCACTGCCTGCCTCCAGCGACATACATCCTCCAGCAAAATATACTGCTTAAACATGTCCAAATACCTCTACCAACTGGTGAATAAATGATCAAATATCCAATGCCTATGAGAGTCATTCCTAATTCAAACCACCACAGTGTAAGTGCCTTATTATGTGTCAGAAGTTATAGAGGACAAGAGGAAATTGCCTGAAAAAAAGAGTAAAGCCAGCGATTAAGAACAGCAATTTGAACAGAAAATAAACATTTGATGTTAAGCCAAAGAAACCTATACTACAAGACCAAGTAAATTTAATTAATGAATAATCCAATCTTCCTATGTTAGATTATACACTGCATAGACAAGCAGAAACAACAGAACAGCTTCTTCTATTATCAATAGAGAATTGTTGGGTTATTATTTCGTCATGGAAAGTCTCATACTTCTGATGCTGGGATTAATAACTTATATTCTTCATTTTCATGGGGGACTAGTTAGTGAGAAATAGAAAGTATTCCAGTATGAGGCTTATGATCTTTCTCCAGTCCTCCTCCTCCTTCTCTGTTCAGTTCTTTCCTTCTCATCTTCCTGTTCCCTTCCCTCTCCTCTCTTGTCCTCCTGCTCCTTTAACTGATCTACTTCCTACTTTTCTTTTTTATGTATTGAAATATATATTTGTTTGCTCATTTTAATAACTGTGTTGTTGAGGAAAGAGAATGATTTATCTTGGTATTTATCTATGTTGATATGTCATATCTTAAAGTTTCCCAGCTAAGCTTATTTCTATTTTATTGGGAAATATGGTTCATTAATTTGGCTCAGCTTTGTCACTTCAATCTGAGGTTAATAGTGCTTGGAAATATACATGGGTTGAAGGAAGTGTATGTATTCAAAGTCAACCATGAGAGAGACAGAAGAGCTCTTTATATGATCTGTCCATCTTCAAGGGGCCAGGGAGTGCAAAGCTCATTTATAAAGCATAGGGTTACAATAGATAGTGGGTAGGAAATCCTGAGGTCATCCACTATTGATAACCATCTCCTTTTCTTCTTGAATATAAACCTGTCATGGCTGCATTTTCTGAGCTTTATTTTAGGGTAAACTAACTAATGTTAATTTGAGGACAGGAGGGAATTACAGAACACAGAACATTCAAAAGAAAGAACAGATAATAAGTAATTACAGAAAGTCACAGAGGGGAGGCAAAGTAAATTTTAAAGTACACAAAAGTTTAAGAGGGAAGGCAAAATCTAGACTTTGCATGATTTAGTTCACATCTCATTTTTTCTACAAAATAATCAGCCTAACTTGTATTGCTCTGAACATTTTTCTACACTTCTACCTTTACAGTATGAATATGTGTTCTGCCTATACGATTGTAATTCAGACAAGACCCAAGCCATCAGTGGCTTGCTTGTGAGACATTTCTATCCTTGTCCTTACTATAGTTGTTGTTAGTCTTTGAAACCAGTCTTCTAAGTCTACTTTTTATAGCTACACTTCTTTGATACATTTTGCTTAGAATTTTAAGTCTTAAGAAAACCCCATGTAGGACAAGTTCCTGAACAGAACACCAGGGGCTTATGCTCTAAGATCAAGAATAGACAAATGGGACCTCATGAAACTGCAAAGCTTCTGTAAGGCAAAGGACACTGTCAATAGGACAAAACGGCAACCAACAGATTGGGAAAA
>CM052711.1:64811872-64827628 GCA_028551405.1 Uromys caudimaculatus | reverse complement strand
TTCTTTGAGTTTGTTTATGTAGTGAATTACATTGATGGATTTCCGGGTATTGAACCATCCCTGCATCCCTGGGATGAAGCCTACTTGATTATGATGAATGATCATTTGGATGTGTTCTTGGATTCGGTTTACGAGAATTTTATTGAGTATTTTTGCATCGATGTTCATAAGAGAAATTGGCCTGAAGTTTTCTTTCTTTGTTGGGTCTTTGTGAGGTTTTGGTATCAGTGTAACTGTGGCCTCATAGAAGGAATTGAGTAGTGTTCCTTCTGTTTCTATTTTGTGGAATAGATTGAAGAGTACTGGTATTAGGTCTTCTTTGAAGGACTGATAGAAATCTGCAGTGAACCCATTGGGAAAAGATCTTTACCAATCCTACGTCCGATAGAGGGCTAATATCCAACATATACAAAGAACTCAAGAAGTTAGACTCCAGAAAACCAAATAACCCCATCAAAAAATGGGGAACAGAGCTAATCAGAGAATTCTCAACTGAGGAAATTCGCAGGGCTGAGAAGCACCTAAAGAAATGCTCAACATCCTTAGTCATCAGGGAAATGAAAATCAAAACAAGTCTGAGATTCCACCTCACACCAGTCAGAATGGCTAAAATCAAAAACTCGGGTGACAGCAGATGCTGGCAAGGATGTGGAGAAAGAGGAACAATCCTGCATTGTTGGTGGGATTGCAAGCTGCTACAACCACTCTGGAAATCAGTTTCGCAGACCCTCAGAAAAATGGACATAATACTACCTGAGGACCCAGCTATACCTCTCCTGGGCATATTCCCAGAAGATGCTCCAACATGTAATAAAGACACATGCTCCACTATGTTCATAGCAGCCAAATTTATAATAGCCAGAAGCTGGAAACAACGCAGCTGTCCCTTATCAGAGGAATGGATACAGAAAATGTGGTACATTTACACAATGGAGTACTACTCAGCTATTAAAAACAATGATTTAATGAAATTTGCAGGCAAATGGATAGAACTTGAAAATATCATCCTGAGTGAGGTAACTCAGTCACAAAAGAAAGAACATGGTATGTACTCACTGATAAGTGAATATTAACCGAAACGTTTGGAATACCCAAGTTTCACTTTACAGTAACTGCTGAACTGAGAGTGAGGTCCCAGATGGAGGAGTTGGAGAAGGGACTAAAGGAGCTGAGGGAGTCTGCAGCCCCATGGAGGGAGCAACATTGTCAACTGGCCTGACCCTCCACCCGGTCCTCATGGAGGCTGGACCACCAACCAAAGAATATACATGGAGGGATCCATGGTTTGTACCACATATGTGGCAGAAGATGGTCTGGTTGGCCATCAAGGGGAGGAGAGTCCCCAATAAAGAGGAATGTCAAGGTGGGAATATGGGAGTGGGTGGGCGGGTGGGTGGAAGGTGGAATTCTCTCATAGAGGTGGGGGACGGGGAGGGGATAGGTGATTTCCAAAGAGGAGACCTAGAAAGGGGGAAACATTGGAAATGTAAGTAAAGTATCAAAAAAAAAAAAAAAAAAAAAAACCCAAAGGAAAAAAAAAAAGAAACCACAAAGGGTCAAACATGGTCAACACTTATATAAGAAGCTCTGACTAGCACAATAAACAACAAAAGAAGAAAAACTGGAATTCTGAGAGAGATCTACTTGAAAAGAAAGAATATTTTTCATTACTTAAATTGAAGGAGGTTGGATGGTAGAATGTGCAAAGCTCTTAGACTGAATCATTAGCACCACATATACACACATATTACATATATACATATATTATATATATATATATATATATATATATATTAAAACTTTGGTTTACATTACTGATATTACCTATAAGACTATTCATGATTCAAATTATTGCTATGCATGTAAAATTTCCACTATGCACATGGTTGTAGGTGGATGAGGCTATTTGAAAGGCAATGGTGTTTTTAAATGAAGAGTCTTGTCTCCATGGTAACAGCATGGTTGTAGTATGTTTGTGCATTTGTGCACTTGTGTGTTTATGTGTATACAAATGTTTTAAAGAATTTGACCAAAGTATGGAGACCAGGAAATGACCTCTTAGGGTGGCTATGGGATGCTCAATGAAGATGAAAAAAAGCCATGAATATTTGAGGAATTAATGAAAATGTTTTATTCTGTTTTAATTCTAGGGCTACATGAAGCAGCTGGATATTTAAGTATTTCCAGAAGGGTGAGAGGTCTTCCCTGGGATTAATCACAAAGAAATAAACAAAGTGTCAGTTCTGATCCATCCCTGTTGTCATTTCTCAAACAACAGCAGAATAGAAATTACAGAGGACAAAATTTGCTCAGAATTGTGCTGGGGTCAGAACCTTGACAGATTGGACTCTAAGCCTACAGAATCACGGCTATGAGCGATTTACCCAAACCTTAAGACTTGAGAATGCATGTAGCTGCTTTCCTTCTGAAAACATGAAAGAGACATCCTGTCCTTCAAATTGTACAGTATGCACCTCACCACCCATTAGCCATCAGAGTCACACTGGGAAGCTTTAGGATGCATGTGTAGGTACTATTACAAGATATTGAAGAACTGAGAGTACTTTGGGAACACTTGGTTTATTTATTTGTTCGAGTGTGTGTGTGTGTGTGTGTGTGTGTGTGTGTGTGTGTGTGTGTGTGTGTGTGTCTATGTAGCATGTCTGTGGAGCCTGGAAGTCAACCTTGGCATCCTTAGACACTCTCCATCTTGTTTTGGAGGATATTCTCACTTGGCATCCAGGTTCATCATTTGGCAAGGCTGATTTGTCAGTCTGTCCTAGGATCCAGCCTGTGTATTCTTCCACACTCTTGAGATTACAAATATGCGTTGCATCACATCTGGCTTTCATATGGGGTTTGGGGACTGAGGTCCCCCTTCTGGCAATACAATCACTTTTCTAACTTTACTGGATCTTTGTCATAAGCTTGGTCCAAACTAGAGTCATCTGGGATGGAGGAATCTCAACTGAAGACTTGTCTCCATCAGCCAATTCGCACATGCACAGGAGAATTATATTGATTGATGGTTGATATGGGAGGGTCTAGCCTACTATGGGTGGTACCACCCTTAGGTAGTTAGGTCTGGGCTTTCTAGAAAGCTGGCTAAACAACACAATGAACAACTTTCCTACATGGCTCTTCCCTCTAGGTTCCTGACTTGATTTCCTTTAGTGTTGAACCATAACTAAAGATTAAAGAAACTACTTTCTCCCCAACTTGCATTGGGTCATGGTGTTTATCACAGCAACAAAAAAGCAAATTGGGATGCTGTCTAGGCTGTTTGTCCTTCTACAACTACTGTTTTGTATTACTAATGTTCCCCAGATGATTTCATTGTCTCATACAATTCTAAAGCCTTTTGAGGCTCTGCTTAGATGTAACTAATTCATATTGTCACTAGAAGTAGTCAGGAAAGATAATGTTTGATTTGGCTGAGAAAATGTAGGCACCAAACGGCTGATATTTGGGTTCCATTGGCTGCATGCAATTTGCTGTAATCAAAGTCTGAAAAGTTTAGTTATTGAGCCTGATAGATAACATCTGTTCAACAGAAGCAAAGATCTTGTTTAGAATGGCTTATGGGGGCATGTAGAATCACAATGTGCCATATTTAGGGGACTGTTTGGTGAAGATATGCCCAATGGGGCAGAAGTCATTTCATGGGGAGAGTTACAGAACATGGTTAAGGGCTGTTATTTGAGACCAAGGATGTGGAGTCAAAGTCAGGCAACTTGGCTTAGTTTTTTTGTGTGTACTGAATAATGGAAGGGACCAAGCAGATGGCTTCTGCCCTCTTTTCTCTAAATTACTCTGGTGATGAGTAAAGTTAAAAACTGTGTCCAAGAACCATGAGATCCACAAAATAGCATCTCTTGGTTAGCAGAATGCCAAGTCACTGCAATAAACAGCCACACAAAAAGACCCACAAAAATGCTTTTTATTGGAGTTGAACACAATTACTCAGCCTGGGTGCCAGGAACCAAAGGGCTGGACTCCCTGCTGCTCACAAACTATGAAACCCTAGTGTCATCAGGATGGCTTTTTAGGTACAATTCCCTCACCTGTAAAATAGTAGGAGTATTGCTATCCTTTGAGGGGCAGTTGAGAGACCTTTGCTAAAAAAAATTAAAAATTCAATTGAGTATACAAAGGGTGCTGCTCCCTATGTGTCCATGGTAATAATTATTCTGGGGGCAGGGCAATTCTGATTATAGACTTGAGACTATTACCAGTAATTTAGTGCTTGCTATGCTAAATAGTTTATAATTCAGAGGCAGAGGGGCAAACTTGCTATCAGGAGCTGGGAAGGGGGTGACTTACCACAAGGCACACTTCCATCTGTTGCTGTTGATTAAACATGCTGTTGGAATTAAAGTTGTCACACGCTAATTATGAAGCTGGCAATGTCTAATTCGTGCACCTTTGAAATGTGCTCCCCGAGAAACAGATAAGCAGTGTTGGCAATTATAGCATCTCATTAATCTGTAAAAGGTGATAATATTAGTTTGAGTTAGGTAGTTAATACTCCCCCCCCACCTCCGACATTTTTTTTCTAGGAAAATAATTTTGGGGCAGATGTATAAAAGCTTACAGTCTGCTACCAGATGTGAAATTTAAGCATAAGGACTGAGATCATAGTCAGGGCAGCAGGAAGATTTTCCTTGGCAAGCAGATATTTGCCAACTGAGCTTGGCTGGATAGAGCCCATACCACTTCAGTTTTGGAGAAACTCAACTTGCTCAGTTTCAAAGGCACGATTCCCCAGAGGGCCAGTATGTCTGAGGGTTTCTTTGCTTCTCTTTTCCACTGTGGCTGCATAGATTCTCTGGGTTAGTGCCATCACCAGTCAGCAACAATTAAGAGAATTCCAAAACTGAATTTAATGTGCTGGCAAGCTGCTCAGTGCATGCCTCTTTGTCTCTGAAATAAATGTCCTAGTGGAAACTAGGAGAATAGGAGAAATTTTGACTGGAAATTGAAGGATCATGGAAGACTCTCCTTCATTGATGGTTGGAGGATGTGGGTTAGGAGTTAAGAGCATGTACTGCTCTTGGAGAGGACCTGACTTCAGTGCCTAGCACCCATGCCAGATGGCACCTAATTACCTGTAACTCCTGTTCTAGGATATCTGATCCCCTTTTCTGGAATCCACATTGCACTCATATACACATAGAAAAACAGAATCCTTTATAAATATTTTGTGTGTGCATGTTTGTGATATGCATGAGTATACCTGTGTTCATATGCATAGGACACATATATATGCACATATATAGACGCCAGAGATTGACAAAAGATGCCTTTCCTCACCAGCCTTCACATTATTTGTTGAAGAACAGTCTCTCCCTTGAGCATAAAGCTCAATTTCTTGATGAATCTGGGTGGCTAGCTAGCTTGCTCTGGTAAGCCCCTGTTTGCTTGCCTCACCTCTAGCAGGTCAGCCTAGTATTTACATGAGTTCTTAGGATCTGAATTCAGGTTTCCATGCTTGCACATTGTGTTATCCATGGAGACATCTCTCAAATTTTCCCATGCTCACTGACATTAAAATTTCATTAGGGATCCTTGATGTGCACCTTGATGGACATTCAGATAATTCCTTCAATTTCGTGTTTCAGCAAGTGCCGGGCAAGGGAGATTTGACTTGTTCAATGCATGCTGAATACACATATAGAAGCACCAAAGTTGTGCCATTATTAAGAAATTCATACTAATCCTAAAAATAATAACAAAGAAATCCTTGGAAGACATAGGACAATTCTGACCTAGATCTCATTCTAGTCCACTAGTATCACCATTTCCATCAGGAATTTTATGCAATGCTCAAAGCCATACAGATCAGAGCATACCCTTGAAGAAACGTTTGAACAATTGTCAAATGAAACACACATGCTAAGCAAGTAGCAACATCAATAGCATTTCCTAGAATTCTTAGTAAAAACTAAGGTGTAACAAACACACTGCTTGACTGTGAAGAGGATAAGAGCAACAGCAAAGCAAGGCAAACATTGACATGGGGGCTGCAGAGAAAGCTCAGTGGTTAAGAAAACTTGTTAGTCTTGTAGAGAACCTGAGTAAAATTCCCAGGACCCATATCAAGCAGCCTCCAATTCCCTGTAACTCCAGCTCTAAGGAATCCATGGCTTTTTGTGTCCTTTGGGGGTACTGCTCTAACATCCACATACATACATAATTAAAATAATAAAATAAAAATCTCAAAGAGATCTTTTAAGACATTAGCAATAGCCATTCAGATTAGTAATAGCGGTTAGAGACAGAATAGATACCCTTATCATGGTTAGAACAGTCTTTGCTCTGTCTGCCTCTTCCACATACATAGTCAGCCACTCTCACTGTCTCACACCAGTATTACTACACTGATTTCAATAAGTATATATTGCGCATGTAAAACAATTCCACCAATGTTGTTTTATCTTTACAAATTGAATGAATGTAATGTCCATATTTATATATGATTCTTACTAATTGCACTTAAAATCACTAGAGAATTTTTATTTTTTATTTGTATTTGAAATTATAACCTAATTTCATCTTTCCCCTTCCCTTTCCTCCCTCCAAAATCTCCCATATATCCCACTTGTTCTCTTTCAAGTTTATGGCCCCTTTGTTTGTTAATTGTAATTACAAGAATATATGTTTATGAATGAATATACATGTGTTGCTAAATATAACCTGCTCGGTCTGTATCATGTTGTGTGTATTTTCAGGGCTGACCATTTGAATTATATAACCACTTGTTATGCTTTTCCCCTGAGAAGACTATTGTAGTAGGTTTGGCCTAATGCCCCTTGTATTATAATGTTAATTTTTGTCCTCCAAACTGCTTACACTACTGTCTGTACATAAGATAGTGAGAGACCCTGTCCCCAGTTGGTTCTGATTGGTAAATAAAGATGCCTGCAGCTAATGGTTGGGCAGGGGAGGCAGAGGTGGGACAGAGAGGAAGGAGGAAGAGAAGGAGGTCTGCCATGCCAGGAGAAGGAGGAGCGTTGAGACACCATGCCTAAGAAGAGAGAAGAGTACAGGTCATAGAGGCATGGCTGTCAATGTGAAGGAGCTGGGAGAGTACACCCAGAGCACAGTCCAGTTGGCAACCCTTTAGGTCCAGACCTGCCTAGATAGGGTATAGAGTTTAGTAAGTAATCATTTGGGATTATGGGTAGGAGGTGGCTTAACCACATGGAAGTTGCCCAGCCATTGTGCTGATTAAAGCATATCAAAATATAAAGGCTGTGTGTGTGTCTTTCATTCAGGAATGTAAAACATTGGGGTGGGTAGCAGGAATGCACTGCCAGAATTTATTTATTTAATTCTATAACTACTCCTTCCACTCCCTGCTTTCTTTAGTTACCTCTAATTCTCTTGTAGGGTTGAGGCTTTCTGGTCTTTCCCCATCCACTTTGGGAGGTCTATCAGTGTTGTCCAGCTTATATCTGGGAAGCCGGGTTGTTGGTGTTGTTGAGACTTGATAGGTTTAGCTCCTGGCTTTATCAGGAGGCACCATCTTACAGCAATCTTTGTGATCCACTGACTCTTATAATCTTCCCACTGTCCTCTTCTGCAATGTTCTCTGAGCTTTAGGTAAAGGACTGTTTTGTAGATGAACCCACTGGATCTGGGCTCTACAACTCTGAATTTTAAGTGTGTGTGTGTGTGTGTGTGTGTGTGTGTGTGTGTGTGTGTGTGTGTTTTGTTTTTATTTTTTGTTTTGTTTTGTTTTTTGTTTTTGTTTTTTTTTCTGTAATAGTCTTTGTTGTAAAGGGAAGATTCCTTGGTGAAGGGTGAAGCCTATACTTATCTGTGGGTTTAAATGCAAATGGTTATAGTGTCATTAGGGATTGTGCTGGTTTAGTAAAATTGTTGGCTTTTGTTTTTGTTTGTTTTTGTTTTGTTGTTTGTTAGTTTTTGCCAAGGACCAGCCTCGGCTTGGAGAGGGGTTCTGAGAAAGGGGTGTTTGAGAGTGGCAAAACAAATGAGTCAAAGTCAAATCATGGGTCTGAGTTGACAGCCTGTGTTCTGCTTGAGATGGATCCCTAGACAGTTCTCTGTAGAGAGCTCTTAGCTCCATACTCTGCTTGAGGCAGCTCTGCTGAAACAGCTCTCTCTGCTTGAGATAGTTCTCTCTTGCTCGAAAAAAAATTTATAAAAGCTCTTGATAGCTCATGGACTTTCTGACCAAAGTCAGAAAAGCTGCTATGAAAAACAATTCTTGGATTTTCTACAAAACAAAACAAAACAAAACAAAACAAAACAAAACAAAACAAAACAAAACAAAACAAAACAAAACTCTAAAGGAGCTAGCTGGGTTCACTCTCCAAGTAGCTCTCTCTGGGTGGCTGCTAGAAAAAATTCTAAAAGAACTGTGTTAACTCTTCAAGGAATTCTTGTGGATTTTTGACCAAGGTCAGAAATCCTGTTAGAAAAAATTCTAAAAGAGCTATAAAAATTGTTAAAAAAAAAAAAAAAAGTTGTTCATGCTCAATGTGGTAGCATTCTGTCTAAATTCCACCCCACATTTACCTGGCAATAGCCAGGTATGCTCCTTCCCACAGTTGCCTGGCAATAGCCAGGTGGGCCTGGCCCACTATATAAGGGGCTGCTTGCCCCTCCTCTCTCTCTTGTTTCTCTTGCTTCTCTCTCTTGCCTCTCTTATCTCTTACCTCTCCCCATTCCCTTCCCCCCTCTCTCCAAGTGGTCATGGCCGGCCTTTCCACTTCTCTACTCTCTCCCCCTCTCTGCCTTTCTCTGCCTCTATTACCCTCTTAACTCCCCTCCCCATGCCCTGAATAAACTCTATACTCTACCTTGGTGTGGCTGGTCCCTCAGGGGGAAGGGATGCCTTGACATGGTGTGCTGAGGCACACCCTCCTCCCTACCTCCCCCCTACACACATAAAACATATATTATATATCTTTATCTTTTTATAAACATATCACCATGGATTTTCCAAACAAAATCAGAAATCTTGATAGAAAAAAAAATTCTAAGACATCAGTGTTCACTCCCCAGAGATCTTTGGGCAGCTCAGCTCTTGCTAGAAAAAAAACTCAAAAAAAAAAAAAACAACAACAACAAAAAAAACAACTCAAAAAAAAAAAAATTAAAAAAAAAAACTACTATTGCTTTCTGCTAGACCAAAAGCCCAGTCTTTTATTTATCAATTCAGTCATTTACTTGAGGTACCCTCTTGATCATCTCACAGAATCTGCATTCTGAGACCTTAGCCTGAGGGATCCTGTCCTGAGATTACTATTGTGACCTAAATTTTCTCTGTACTAGGCTCGACTTGAACTCAGGAGTCTGCTTTCCTTTGTATCTGCCTGCCTTTTTGTCTTTCTGACAAGCAAGTAGTGCAGCTACTCTGTTCTCTTATATCTGTGAAGTTCCTTATACAATTCATACTGTATCCTTATATTTTACATAGTTGAGAAAGTATATATTTCTAAACTCTCAGAACTTTTCAGAGTTCTTTCCAACAGCCTTAATGGCTGTCCTGAAGGTTCTAGCATTCTACCATTTTGCTGAGACCTTAGACACACCTTTGTCTCCCAGACTCTTGCTTTCTCTGATTATTATGGAGTCATTAATCTTGGTAGAGGGGACATTCCTCGAAGGAGGAGCATGAAAACATGTACATAACTATACAAAGAAGCCTAATGCCCTCAGCAGCCATCAACACTCATGGAGGACCACAACCTGCTGGCTCTGTTCCTTATATGGCTGAGAGGGACTTGACATTCTTCTTTTTTCTTTCCTTTCTTTAAAGCTAATACAGCAATTCCTTTTCTTCTCCTAGAAACCCTTGCTGTGTTTTACCTTTCTTCTGCCTTCTGTATTTACCTCTTTTTTTCCATCACCCTAATTAAAGCTCACCAGGGGCTGGAGAGATGGCTCAGCAGTTAAAAGTACAGGCTGCTCTTCCAGAGGTACAGAGTTCAATTCTTAGCAACCACATGGTGGCTTACAACCATCTATAATTTGATCTAATGCTGTCCTTTGGCACGCTGGTGTACATGCAGATAGAACACTCATATACATAAAATAAATAAAAATCTTTTTAAAAAACCTAATAAAATAAAGCTCACCCTTTTCCCTATTTCCCAGATGGTGCCACAGTATCCTACTATTCCTCTATACTGAAAACAGATTCTACCATTTTCTGTAGGATATGTTGTCACATCTAAATATTTGAAGCTAGGAGACTCAGATGAGAGGGAGTATATGACTTTTGTGTTTCTGAGACTGGGTTACCTCACTCAATATGCCCTTTCTAGTTCCATCAATTAACCTGCAAAGTATGTGATTTAATTTTTCTTTATGGCTAGCTAGTATTCCATAGTGTACCATATTTTCTTTATCCATTCTCTGGTTTTAGGACATTTTCTATCTCTTGTGAATACAGTAGCAATGAGCATGACTGAGCAGGTTTATGTGGAATAGAATGTCACATTCTGTGGTCACATACCAAGAAGTGGTAGAACAAGATTGTATGGAAGATTTATTTTTAAGTCTTTTGAGAATTAACCACATTGATTTACATAATAACTGCACACCTCCACAATCCTAATAACAGTGCATGAGAATCTCCTGTTCACCATTCTGCATTCATCATTTGTTGTTAGTTGGTTTTGTTGATCTTTGTCTTTTTGACTGTGTGAAATGTAATAACAAAGTCGTTTTGACTTGCATTTCCCCAATTGCTAGGAACAAAATAACATTTTTTAGATATTTTTTGATTTTTTTTTTTTTTAACCTGGGAATTGTCTGTTCAGATTCCATACCCAGTTTCCCAGTTTTCTTTTCTTTTCTCTTCTCTTCTCTTTTTCTTTCTTTTAATTTCTTTTCCTCTTTTTTTTTTTTTTTTTTTTTTTTTTTTACAGTCTAGTCATTACCCCCTCCTAGTCTGGCCCTGCAACAGTTCCACATTCCACACATTCCATTCCTCCTCCCCCCCATCTCCAAGAGAAGGGTGGCCCCCCAGCCCCCAGCCAGGCCTTCCCTGGGGCCTCAGGTGACTGTCTCTCTCAGGGAGACCAGACCAGGCAGTCCTCTGTTGTATGTGTGTTGGGGGCCTCAAATCAGCTAGTGTATGCTACCTGGTTGGTGTCTAAGTGTCTGAGACATCTCAGGGGTCCAGGTTCGTTGAGACTGCTGGTCTTCCTATGGAGCCTCCCTCCTCCTCAGCTTCTTCCAGCCTTTTCCTAATTCAACCACAAGGTTCCCCAACCTAAGTGCATTACTTG
Source organism: Uromys caudimaculatus (assembly GCA_028551405.1). NCBI lineage: Eukaryota > Metazoa > Chordata > Mammalia > Rodentia > Muridae > Uromys > Uromys caudimaculatus. The sequence goes on along the minus strand of CM052711.1, from coordinate 64,816,361 downwards.
GGTCTAAATATCTGCGTCTGTCTCAGTCAGCTGCTTGTTGGGCTTCTCAGAGGACAGCTATACTAGGCCCTATCTGTAAGCACACCATAGCATCAGTAATAGTTGCAGGCTTTGGAGCCTCCCCTTAAGATGGATCCCAAGTTGGCTAAAGATTTGTTTGTTTATTTACTTTTATTTAATTTATATGAGTATATTATAGCTGTCTTCAAGCATATCAGAAGAGAGCATCAGATCCCATTACAGACAGTTGTGAGCTACCATGTGGTTGCTGGGAATTGAACTCAACAGCTCTGGAAGAGCAGTCAGTGCTGTTAACCTCTGAGTCATCTCTCCAGCTCCTATGCCCAGTTTTCAAATGGGTCATTAATTTTAATTTTTTAGTTCTCTATATATCGTGAATACTAATGCTCTGTCTGACGCTTAGCTGGTAAAGATTCTTGATTCTTTTCATTCTGTTGGCTTTCTTTTAACCTCATTGATTATTTCTTTAGCTATGAAGAAACTTCTTAATTTTATAAAGCCCTACTTGTCAATTGTTGGCCTTTATTCTTAGCCAAATGGGGTCCTATTGAGAAAGTCTTTTCCTGTACATATGTCATATAGAGTACTGACAATTTTTTCTTCTAGAAGTTTCCGTGTTTCAGGTTTAGGGCTTTAATCCATTTGAAGTTACTTTTTGTGCAAGGTGATACATATAGGTCTAGTTTCATTCTTCTACATGTGGACATTCAGTTTTCCATGCACTACTTGTTAAACATGCTTTCTTTTCTCCAGCCCATGTTTTCAAAATATTTGTCAAATATCAGAAAGTTGAAGTTATGTGTACTCGTGTTTAGGTCATCAGTTTTGTTCTATTGTTCCACAATTCTGTTTTTATGCCAGAGCCATATTGTTTTAATTATTATAACTCTGTAATTTTATCTTTTTTTATGCAAAGAAACTTTATTTAAGGATAGGCATAAGTCAACATTTGAATCAGTAGAGAAACATGCTAATTTTATAGTGGAGAAGTTTTCATAAGTTATATATTTTTTCCAAAATAAACCTATAAATTCAGTGTAAAACAATCAAATTAAAAACTCTGTTTATAGCCAGGCAGTGGTGGCGCATGCCTTTAATCCCAGCACTTGGGAGGCAGAGACAGGCGGATTTCTGAGTTTGAGGCTAGCTTGGTCTACAGAGTTAGTTCCAGGACAGCCAGGGCTACACAGAGAAACCCTGTTTTGAAAAAAACTAAAAAAATCTGATTTAAAACAAAATAAAACAAAAAAAACCTCTGTTTATTTTTGAGATTGTAATTTGATTACAAATTTTCTCCTTTCCCTTTTTCCCTCCCATAAAACACTCCACAGTCTCCATCAAATTTATAACTTCTTTTTCATTAATTATTATTACATGCTTATCTGTGTTTGTATATGCATATATAGATTCCTAAATATAATTTGTTCAGTTCATATAATGTGACTTGCAGTTATGTTTCCAGGATTGACTGTTTAGCACAGGATAACCATTTGGTGTGTTCTTCACTGGGGATGACCATTTTTCCTGCTCTCAGCATTCTCTGGTTGTTTATAGTTCTTTATGTATAGTTGAGGCCTGTGAGATTTTCCCCAACTAGTTTGGCGTGTTCATTGGTGTCATCCTTGTTCAACTCACATTTGGGCAGCCATGGTGGTGAACTGTTCCAAGTGCAGCTTTTCTTCTTATGAGGGTAGATGATCTCAGAACAAAGCCTGATTGGCAGGCTTTTCCAATCCTTCTGCCCCCTCATATACAATGTTCCCCAAGCCTTTGGTTCTAGAGTATTTTGTAGGCATATGCATTGTGATTTGGCTCATGGACATACTCCCATTCACTATGGCCTTAAAAGAAATTAGATATAAGCCTAACCAAGACAGTTAAGGACATCTACAATGAAGAATTAAAACCTCAGAAGAAAGAGATAGAGAAAAATGCTAGATATTAGGAACACATTCCATGTACATGGATTGGTAGAATCAGTACTATGAAAATGACCATTTAATAAAAAGCTTTTTATGGATTCAGTGGAATCCAGTCAAAATTTCCATCTCATTTTTTATAGAAATAGAAAAATTAAGAATACAAACCTTAAGATGCATGTGGAACCACAAAGACCCCAGATATTCAAAATAATCCAGATAAAAGAGAACAATGCCAGAGGGATTATCTCATATCTTAACAGAGAGGCCACAACAGAGAACAATAAGAAATCAAATCCCAATACAAGAACCCTCCAACCAAACCAAACCCAACCAAACTAAACCAAACAAATCTAAACCAATCAAACAAACAAGTAAACAAACCAAGCATATAAAACCACATTCCAAAAGCAAACAAAGAAACAAAGAAAGAGAAAAAGAAACACCTCTACCCACCAAATAGTAGTACAATTAAAAAACAAAAACAGAAAACAAACAAACAAACAAACAAAAAACCCCAAACCTGTGGAGTTCAATATATATGTTAGTCAACTAGTCATGAAGATGAAATCTTTTCTGGACTGGTTGATATACTCAATGTCTATTGGAGAAAACTGGTTTTCCCCTTCCCAGCAAGTATAAGTGAGAGAAGTTGCTAACCTTTACCCTAGTGGATAGGTGTTCATTCATTCACTCATTTTAAAAAAACATATATCAAAATAAAAATGCAATAAGATACACAAAAAATAAATAAATAAACCAAACCTATCACATCAAAGTTGCACTAAACAAACCAACAGAAGGAAAAGGGTCCAAGAGCAGGGACAGAAATCAGATTTCACTTGTTCCTACATTCAGGAGTCACATAAAAGCACTAAACTAGAAGTCATAATATATATCCAGGGGACACGATGCAGACCCCTGTGGGCCCTGTGCATGTTGTCACAGTCTCTGAATTCATATGAACTTTGCTCATGCTGCTTTAGTGGGCCTTGGGTTTTTTGTTTTGCTTTTGGTTTTGTTTTGTTTTGGGGTTTTTTTGGTATCCCCACCTCCTCTGGCTCTGAAACTCTTTCCACATCCTCTTGTACAAGTTTCTCTGAAATCTGAGGGAAGTGATTTGATAGAGGCCTCCCATTTAGCTCTCTCACTATCTGCATAATGTCTGGTTGTGGGTCTCTGTATTTGTTCCCATCTGGTACAGGAAGAGGAAGCACACTTTTATGAGCACAGCAGAATATCTTAGGAGTCATTTTACTTACTTATTGCAGATCTGTATTATTCACCTTTATCTTATGTCTCTGAGCTATCCAGTCTTCTTGCTCCCTCAAGCAGTGTTGGATATGCATATCTCCTGGAGTGGGCTTTAAGTCAAACCAGTTATTAATTGGTTATTCCTACAAGCTTTGTGTCACCATTGTCCTAACATATTTTATAGGCAGGACGTCATTGTAGATAAAGGGTTTGTGCTGGACTTGGTGCTTACCTTTCTCCTTTGAGAGCCTGCAGAGTCCATTCCTGGACCAATGATTCTGGAACATAGGAATGAAGGCATTATGTAGGCAGGGGGTCAACATTCCCATGTTAAATGACTTGTGTAGGTATTAGCTTTAGCAATGAGACTTTTCTGTCAGTTTAGGAAAAACAACCTTATAGTCTTTGCAAAGATTTGTGCCCCAGAACATAATCAATTTTAGAAAAATTTCAATGTGCTGCTTATATGAGGTGAATTTTTTTGGGTGTTTTTGTGGAATATTCTATAGGTACCTTTTAATCCATTTGATATAGAATATCAACTAATTATGAAGTTTCTCTGCTTATTTTTTAATCCAGATAATATATTTATTGGAGAACATCAGGTATTGAAATCATCTACAATTAATATATTAATTGATCAATGTTAATCTATGTCCTCAAACTAAGTAGTACATTTACACATGCACACACACATGCACACACACACACACACACACACACACACACACACGTGGGCACATCAGAGTTTGGTGTATATATGTTTAGGATAGTAAAGTCTTCTTCGTTAAATGTTTCTTTGCTTAGAATGAACTTTGACTTTTTAGCTCTTCTGAATGGTTTTAGTTTGATGTCTATTTTCTTGATAATAGGATAGGAATGTCTGCTTGTTCCTGGTCCCATTGGAAACAAATATTTTTATCCATTCCTTTATTCACTGCGTGAAAATATAATGTATTTTTGTAGACAACAGATAGGTGGATTTTGTTCCTTAATCCTGTGACTTGTGATTGGAGAATTGACGCCATTAGTATTAAATTATTGTTGAAATATTTGTGTTAACTTTAATCATTGTGTTGTTGACATTTGATGTTATTTGTGTTCTGGGAGGTTTCTTAATGTTTCCATTGCTGATAAGAGACACCATGGGGAGTCGGTAGCCAAGGAGCGCCGTAGAGAGGAAGCCTCACAGGAACTTGGAAGGCCCGTGAGTGGGGTTGAGGGGAGCAGCACCTCTCGCCCAGACCCGCCCGGATCTGCCGGGATCCCGGGCCTGAGAACCCGGGAACAGAAAG
>CM052711.1:64768944-64811372 GCA_028551405.1 Uromys caudimaculatus | reverse complement strand
ATACAAAGAGGAGACTCAGAAAAGGGGAAACATTGGAAATGTATATAAAGTATCAAAAATAAAAAAGGAGGAAGAAAAAATAAATAAATAAATATACTGAGTACAAAGGATTCAAATTATACCAAAAATCAGAAAGACACATCCCTCATTTCCTCCTATAATATGTCAATTTATTGCATAATATATAAGGCATCTTCTTGTATCTATATATTCTAAATATCTCATGTATATTAAACATATACTTTCTTCTTATTTTAAATACATAGATATTTCAACAATTCTGCTTTTAAACAATAAAAATAGTCTTATGCATTAAAAAAAAAAAAAAAAAAAGAGACACGCCTTGCCATGGCCAAGGCAATTCTTAAAAAGGACATAGTTCAACATTTAATTGGGGCTGACTTACAGTTTCAGAGGTTATCATTTATCATCAGGGTAGGAAGCATGGCAGAATCCAGGAGACATGGTGCTGGAGAAGGAAGTGAGAGTTCTACATCTTTATCTGAGGGCAGCCAGGAGGAGACTGTTTCTCACAGGTAGATAGAGGGAGAGTCTCCAGCACTGGGTGCAGCCTGAGCATAGGAGCCCATCCTCACAGTGACACACTTCCTCCAACAAGGTCATAACAACTCCAACAAGGCCACTCCCCACAGGCCAACTACTCAAACACATTAATCTGTGGAGGCCAAATCTATTTAAACCACCATAGTGGTACTTTGTGTTTTAATAATTTTGACATTTTATTTCTTTCCAGTCTCTGCTGTGCTCAATCCTTTCTTCAATCTGAAATGTTGCTTCTTGTATTTTGTGTAAGTTTGGTTTGTTTTATATCAATTTTTGTACTGTTTGTATGGTGGAAATTTTTTCTTTCTCTTTCACTTATGGTGAATAATTTTGCTGTGTATATTTGTCTAGTATGCCATCGTAGTCCTTTGGGATTTGGGATGCATGGCTCTAGGTGTCTCTGCCTTTCCAGATTTATAATAAGAAGTTAGCTGTTATTCTGATGGTTGTTCTTTTATATGTGACATGCATTGTTCTACCTTCAGCAGATTTCAATACACTTTCTTTGTTCTGTATATTTAATGTTTGAAATATGATATGACATGAGATTTTCTTTTTAAATATTGTCTATTTGCTGTTCTGTGTGCTTTTTGTATCAATATGGATGTGTCTTCAGTTCAAGAAAGTTCTCTTCTATCATCTTGTTGAAGATCTGATCTATACTATTCACTTGGTATTCTTCTCCTCATCTATGCCTGCAATTAAAAAAAATGTGGTTTTCTCGTGATGTCCCAAATTTTTTTGTATGATCCACTTTTATGTGTTCTAAATTTTTCCATATACATGGTTTATTTAGTGTAGATCCTCGACTTCGCCCTTCGTCCTTATATTCTATCTTCTGCTTGATCCTTAGCAGAAGCTTCTCTTTGAATTTTCTGGTTGAGTTTGATGGATTGTTTACTTTCACCTCCATTTCCGTTTGTGACTTCTTCAATGTTTCTATCTCTTTATTAAATCCTGTTTGGAAGGCCTGGATTATCTTCATCATTTCCACCCACACCATGACCATATTTCCTTGGGCATTCAGGTGTTTATCCTCCTTAAATCCATTTTCCCTGATTTTATTAAGCCGTTTCTTTGGAATTTCTTTCTGTACCTTGCATCCAGCTCACTATGCTGCCAAGGGCTGGACCTGAATTTGGTGTCCTAAGTGTTCTGGGTTTTGTTGTTGTTGTTGTTTTGTTTTGTTTTGTTTTTTACCTGCCTCAGCCACTGGGGTGTCTAGGAATACAGGCTTACACACCCAACAGGCACAAGCATTCTTTCATATGTGTACACACAGACCCAGACACACAGACACACTTTACTGACTCTCAGCAATGTTTATCAACTTCAGCAGAATAAATTATATTTTATTATATTTATTTATTTTGTATGAAAGTGTGTGGGTGTATGGAGGGTGTGCACAAGCCACAATACACACATGGAAGCCAGGAAACAACTTGAAGGAGTTTGTTCCCTCTGTCATGCAGATCATCGACACTGAACTCACGTGATCAGATTGGTTGCTGAGCTATCTGCCTGGCTCAGAATAAATCCATTTAAAAAATGTTTTCCAAGTAATGTCTAAGAATTATCAATGCTGTAATGAAAGAACCTTAGAGACATAACAAATTTTCTGAATTCAATCTATTTCCTTCTCACTTACTATCTTCAGCCTCCTTACTGTATGTGTGTAACTGTACTCATGAGGTGCATTATTTAATTTATTATTAATGCAGAGGAGTTCTCAATGTTATCTGTGTACACTGACATTTTTTTAGAAAGCAGGGTTGTTATTTATCTGTCAGGGTGATTTTCCTGCCTTGGTGAGGTTCTGTCTCAATTAGAAAGCACTGATGTACATTGATGAGCAGTCATATTAGTTTGATGGAAGACTTTTAATTATACCATGTGATTTTCACTTTGGGAAATCATAGGATCTGACATTTTGATGTGCACATTTGGAAACAGGCAAGGCTGATATAAGATGAATATTGTTCATATCTGTTTTACCTCTGCATTGAACAGTGAGGGAAGGCTCTTCTCAAAAAGAAAATGTATCTTTCTTCAGGCTAGTTTGAGAATATACCACACACACACACACACACACACACACACACACACACACACACACACACGTGTATGTGTGTGTGTGTGTGTGTGTATATATATATATCACATACATACACATATACATATACTTAAACATATATCCTCTGAAGACTATGTGAGATATTTTTTGACCATTCAAATTCAACAAAACCATACAGTGTCTAGAAATAAATACATGAATTTATCTATTTAGAGTATTTTTGGAACTGAGGTTAATCATCTGAACACTGTTATGACAGCAATGCTATAGACCTGATTCTAGAACCCACTGGAAAATATAATGAATGTATTGTCAGAGACAAACAAGGGAGGCCACCCTTTCCATAAGAAAGCAGAAAAGAGGGTGAGGGAGATAGTTCAGCTGAAAAAGAGCTTACAAACAAGGGCTTGAATTTAAGTCCCAGACCCCATTTATGATGGCATCCTGTGACATTTTCCTAAAAATACTTTGAATCAGAGATTGTAATAAGCAGTTAGAGGTAGTGCTTTGACTTATTCAGTACAGATTTGAGACCTTGAGTTAACTTGTAAGGATGCTTTCATATGCTCATAGGAGACTGCTTTTGTAAGTGATAATATTTTATCTTTTTCTAATACTTTCACCCGACAAAGAAAGATTATTGCAAAAAATAGAAATTGAATTTATACCTTGTAAAGATACATTTTTATGACATTAACAAATAAAATTAGCAGTTTTAGCTAAGGATATTATTTTAAAATTGGAACAATTTGAACTGATATAGGATTGCTTTATATTTCTGTATGTATGTGTGTTTGTGTACATGCATATGTGTGCACAAGCATCAACTTAAGTGAGTTTGGTTTTCTTCCTCAGTCAGGTGTGATTGACCCACTGAGCCACCGCACTGGCCCTAATATTTAAGTAGTTTCTAATAAGGTACTTAAATATAGAGAGTATGATATACATTGCAGACTTTCATGATTGGCCAAACTGATGTTTGGTTTTGCATTAGTGAGTTGTATTTTTCAATACTTTTAGAACTCCAGATACAAATCCCTAAAAGTGACACCATATCTTGCTGAATGTGCATGTATAGTGATTGCCAGTTCAGGAAAATTCCTATGGGCTTTTGGAAAAAATATATATATTTTTGAGCTTTGTGTGGACGTTGGAGCATGACAATAGTCTATATGGATGCAGGAATTTGGGAGATTTTGGCTTCTCATGCCCATCTCTTCCATCTCCTGACTTGACAGTAACCTCCCACTTGAGTACCACACCCTGGGTTCAAAGAATGGATTGTGATATCTTAGAGACACATATATCCTTCTGGTGCCTGTGGCCTCCTAAAGTTCACATCAGAGTTGAGCCAGGAGAAGAGTCGTCTGAAACATTGTTGCAATCACAGAATCCCCAGTATACCTTAAAACAACCCTCTAAAGACTTTAGCTGCTCATATGGACAATAAGACTAAATGGAAACAAGAGGTCTGTTGGGATTTTCACTAAGGAGAAATTATTCATGGGTTAGAGTTTAATAAACTCTACGAGTTTGTTCCATATGTCTTTTGTTGAACATAGAACTGTTTCAATCTCTTATCATTGGAAAGGAGCTCTCTTTAAAATTCTAAAATTGTTATAAATAAAAGAATGGTTTTGTAATTTAGTATGTTTCTGTCTCTGTCTCACTGTCTCTGTCCCTCCTCCCCTTTCTCTCTCTCTCTCTCTCTCTCTCTCTCTCTCTCTCTCTCTCTCTCTCTCTCTGTATATGTATGTGGTATGTGTGTGTGGGTGTGGGGGTGTATGTGAGGTGGGGGGGTACATGTATGTGTGTTACATTACTAGATGAAGAACACAAGGCCTTACATGCTAACTAAATGATCTACTAGTGTGCTACATTTTAGCTTAGATTAAATTTTATGCCCACCGTTAAATAATGGGGGGAATAATAGTATATTTCACCAATGTTTTATTTGGTGATGTGCTTAGATTCAATATGTTATGAGTAGCAACATCTTAGAGTAACACATATATTTGTAATGTGAAGGTGTCAGAGACCAAAAAGCCTTGGCTTAATTGAGCCTTGGCATATTCTGCTAAGATGAAGAGTCCCAGGCTTGACTTATTTTGCAAGTCATAGTGTCCCGGGCTCCACAGTGGGCATTCCTTTGATTCTTTCCTGCCAGAAACCAGATTGCCTTGTTTTGAATCTAGGACCTTGCTCTTAATCAGATAGTCAGGGTGTCTTGATTAGCAAGTCAAAGTGTTCCAGCTCCACAGCAGGCATTCCTTTTATTCCTTCCCAGTCTCACTGCCTCCAGCAAGGGATTACACATCCTGTTTTAAACCGGCCTACAGCTCCAGGACAACAATGACTCATAACTATGTGACATCTAGTTACCTTATGGAATCCCCCTTCCTCTGCCATTTCCTGCCCTAAAGTGTTTAAATATATGTAACAATAAAGATTGTTTGGGGCTTGATCGGAATACCGTATTAACCTCACGCATGCTTTGTCTCCTGCCTCTTTCCACCGCCGACAGTTTCTCTCCACAGCACCAGAGTGTCCTGTAGGCAGGATGCTCCGGACCCAGTCACTAGCCTGTCCTGGAAGGGCTCTCCAGGACATGGTGGGATAGCGAGCTCTTTGCATGAAGGTCCGCGTTTTGATGCAAACGTTTACTAATGAGATGAATGGCTCCTTCGTTTCACTTCATTTATTTTATTTTTATTTTTATTTTCCCCTTCTTTTCCTTCCTACAATCCCTCACATGTATCACGTTGATTTCTCTCAAATTCATGATTTCTTTTTCTTACACACACACACACACACACACACACACACACACACACACAGACACACACACACACACACATGCATGCATATATATACTAAATATATATACGCTGTCAGTCCATATAATGTTTCTTGAATGTATATAATTTCAGAGCAGACCAGTATATAATCTGCATTGTGTGTATTACCTTGCTACCTAACTTGAGTCCTTAAAGTTTTTTTTTTTTTGGATTGGATATTTACTTTATTTGCATTTCAAATGTTCTCCCCTTTCTAGGTCTCCCCTACAGAAACCACCTATCCCGTCCCCCCTTCCCCTGCCTCTATTAGGTTGCTCCCCAACCCACCCACCTACTCCCTAGTATTCACCTAAAAGGGGGCAATGAACACCCTCAAGCCCAAGGGCCTGTCCTCCCACTGATGTCCAACAAGGCCCTCCTCTGCCACATATATGACCAGCACCATGGGTCCCTCCATGTGTATTCCTTGGTTGGTGGTCCAGACTCTGTGAGCACCGGGGGTCAGGCCAGTTGACACTGTTGCTCCCTCCATGGGGCTGCAAACTCCCTCAGCTCTTTCAGTCCCATCTCCAACTCCTCCATCTGAGATCTCACGCTCAGTCCAATGGTTGCTGTGAAGTGAATCTTTGGTATTCTGAACTTTAGGGCCAATATCCACTTATCAGTGAGTACATACCTTGTTTGTTCTTTTGTGACTGAGTTACCTCACTCAGGATGATATTTTCAAGTTCCATACATTTGTCTGAAAATTTCAGGAAGTCATTGTTTTTAATAGCTGAGTAGTATTCTATTGTGTAAATGTACCACATTTTCTGTATCCATTCCTCTGTTGAGGGATATCTGGGTTGTTTCCAGCTTCTGACTATTATGAATATAGCTGCTATGTACATAGTGGAGCATGTATTCTTACTACATGTTGGAGCATCTTCTGGGTATATGCGCAGGAGTGGAATAGCTGGGTCCTCAGGTACTACTATGTCCAATATTCTGATGGTCTGACAGACTGATTTCCAGAGTGGTTGTACCAGCTTGCAATCCCACCAGCAATGGAGGAGTGTTCCTCTTTCTCCACATCCTTGCCAGCATCTGCTGTCACCTGAGCTTTTGATCTTAGCCATTATGACTGGTGTGAGGTGGAATCGCAGGGTTCCTTTGATTTGTATTTCCCTGATGACTAAGAATGTTGAACATTTCTTTAGATGCTTCTCAGCCCTTGGAGGTTCCTAAGTTAAGAATTCTCTGTTTAGCTCTGTTCCCCAATTTTAATAGGGTTATTTGGTTCTCTGGAGTCTCACTTCTTGAGTTCTTTGTATATATCGGATATTAGCCCTCTATCAGATGTAGGATTGGTAAAGATCTTTTCCAAATCTTTTGGTTGCCGTTTTGTTATATGGACAGTGTCCTTTGCCTTACAGAAGCTTTGCAATTTCATGAGGTCGTATTTGTTGATTCTTGAACTTAGAGCATAAGCCATTGGTGTTCTGTTCAGGAACTTCCCTCCTGTGGCGATGTGTTCAAGACTTTTCCCCACTTTCTCTTCTATTGGATTCAGTGTATCTGGTTTTATGTGGAGGTCCTTGATCCACTTGGACTTGAGCTTTGTACAGGGAGATAGGAATGGATCAATTCGCATTTTTCTACATATAGACTGCCAGTTGAACCAGCACCATTTATTGAAAATGCTATCTTTTTTTCTACTGGATGGTTTCAGCTCCTTTGTCAAAGATCAAGTGACCATAGATGTGTGGGTTCATTTCTGGGTCTTCAATTCTATTCCATTGATCTACCTGCCTGTCACTGTACCAGTTTTTATCACTATTGCTCTCTAGTACAGTTTGAGGTCAGGGATGCTGATTCCCCTAGAATTTCTTTTATTGTTGAGAATAGTTTTTGCTATCCTGGGTTTTATGTTATTCCAAATGAATTTGAGAATTGTTCTTTCTAACTCTATGAAGAATTGAGTTGGAATTTTGATGGGGATTGCACTGAATCTGTAGATTGCTTTTGGCAGGATGGCCATTATTACTATATTAATCCTGCAATCCATGAGCATTGGAGATCTTTCTATCTTCTGAGGTCTTCTTTGATTTCTTTCTTTAGAGACTTGAAGTTCTTGTCATACAGATCCTTCACTTGTTTGGTTAGAGTTACACCCAATACTTTATATTGTTTGTGACTATTGTGAAGGGTGTCATTTCCCTAATTTATATCTCAGCCTGTTTATCCTGTTGAGTATAGGAAGTCTACTGATTTGTTTGAGTTAATTTTATATCTGGCTATTTTGCTGAATTTTTTTTTTCTATTTATTTTTTAATCAGCTGTAGGATTTCTCTCGTGGAGTTTTTCGGGTCACTTAAGTATACGATCATATCACCTGCAAATAGTGATATTTTGATTTCTTCCTTTCCAATTTGTTTCCCTTTGACCTATTTTTGTTGTCTAATTGCTCTAGCTAGAACTTCAAGTACTATGTTGAATAGATAGGGAGTGAGAGGGCAGCCTTGTCTAGTGTCTGATTTTAGTGGGATTGCTTCAAGTTTTTCTCAATTTAGTTTGATGTTGGCTACTGTTTTTCTGTATATTGCTTTACTATGTTTAGGTATGGGCCTTGAATTCCTGATCTTTCCAATACTTTTATCATAAAGGGATGCTGAATTTTGTCAAATGCTTTTTCAGCATCTAATGAAATGACCATGTAGTTCTTTCTTTGAGTTTGTTTATGTAGTGGATTACACTGATGGATTTCCAGATATTGAACCATCCCTGCATCCCTGGGAGGAAGCCTACTTGATCGTGGTGAATGATCATTTTGATTTGTTCTTGCATTCGGTTTGCGAGCATTTTATTGAGTATTTTTGCATCGATATTCATAAGGAAAATTGATCTGAAGTTTTCTTTCTTTGTTGGGTCTTTGTGAGGATATGGTATCAGTGTAACTGTGGCCTCATACAAGGTATTGGGTTGTGTTCCTTCTGTTTCTATTTTATGGAATAGTTTGAAGAGTGTTGGTATTAGGTCTTCTTTGAAGGTCTGATAGAATTCTGCAGCTTTTTTTTTTTTTTGGTTGGGAGACTTTTAATGACTGCTTCTATTTGTTTAGCAATTATGGGAGAGTTTAGATGGTTTATCTGATTCTGACTTAACATTGGTATTTGGTATCTGTCTAGAAAATTGTCCATTTTATCCAGATTTTCCAGTTTTGTTGAGTATAGACTTTTGTTGTAGGATCTGATAATATTTTGAATTTCCTCAGTTTCTGTTGTTATATCTCCATTTTCATTTCTGATTTTGTTAATTTGGATACTGTCTCTGTGCCCTCTGGGTAGTCTGGCTAAGGGTTTATCCATCTTGTTGATTTTCTTAAAGAATCAGCTCCTGGTTTTGTTGATTCTTTGTGTAGTTCTTTATGTTTCTACTTGGTTGATTTCAGCCCTAACATTGATTCTTTACTGAAGTCTACTCCTCTTCTGTGTATTAGCTTCTATTTGTTCTAGAGCTTTCAGGTGTCTGTTAAGCTGCTAGTGTATGCTCTCTCCAGTTTCTTTTTGGAGGCACTCAGAGCTATGAGATTTCCCCTTAGCACTGCTTTCATTGTGTCCCTTAAATTTGGATATGTTGTACTTTTATTTTCATTAAATTCTAGTAAGTCTTTAATTTCTTTCTTTATTTCTTCCTTGACCAAGTTATCATTGAGTAGAGCACTGTTCAGCTTCCATGTGTATGTGGACTTTCTGTTGCTTTTTTGCTATTGAAGACCAGCCTTAATCCGTAATGATCTGATAGGAGGCATGGGATTAATTCTATCTTCTTATATCTGCTGTGGTTTGTTTTGTGACCGATTATATGGCCAATTTTGGAGAAGGTACCATGAAGTCCTAAGAAGAAGGTATATTCTTTTGATTTAAGATGAAATGTTCTATAGATATCTGTTAAATCCATTTGTTCATAACTTATGTTAGTTTCACTGTGTCTCTGTTTAGTTTGTGTTTCCAACACATGTCCATTGATGAGAGAGGGGTGTTGAAGTCTCCCACTATTATTGTGTGAAGTGCAATATGTGGTTTCAACTTTAATAAAGTTTCTTTTACGAATGTGGGTGCCCTTGCATTTGGAGCATAGATGTGAAGAATTGAGAGTTCTTGGTAGATTTTTCTGTTGGTGTGTGTGAAGTGTCCTTCCTTATCCTTTTTTATGATTTTTGGTTGAAAGTTGATTTTATCTAATATTAGAATGGCTACTCCAGCTTGTTTCTTGGTACCATTTGCTTGGAAAATTGTTTTCCAGCCTTTTACTCTGAGGTAGTGTTTGTCTTTGACACAGAGTTGCATTTCCTGTTTGCAGCAAAATGCTGGGTCTTGTTTATGTATCCAGTCCGTTAGTCTATGTCTTTATATTGGGGAATTGAGTTCATTGATGTTAAGAGATATTAAGGAACAGTGATTATTGCTTCCTGTTATTTTCGATGTTATTTTCATGTTTGTGTGGCTATCTTCTTTTGGGTTTGTTGAAAGAACTTTACCTTCTTGCTTTCTCTAGGGTGTAGTTTCCCTCCTTTTGTTGGCACTTTCTGTCTATTATCCTTTTTAGGGCTGTATTTGTGGAAAGATATTGTGTAAATTTGAGTTTGTCCTGGAATATCTTGGTTTCACCATCTATGGTAATTAAGAGTTTTGCTGGGTATAGTAGTATGGGCTGGCATTTGTGTTCTCTTAGGGTCTGTATGAGATCTGCCCAGGATCTTCTAGCTTTCATAGTCTCTGGTTAGATGTCTGGTGTAAATCTGATAAGTCTGCCTTTATACTTGACCATTTCCCCTTACTGCTTTTAATATTCTTTCTTTCTTTTGTGCATTTGGTGTTTTGACTATTATATGACAGGAGGACTTTCTTTTCTGGTTCAATCTATTTGGAGATCTGTAGGATTTTTGAATGTTTATGTTCATCTTTTTCTTTAGGTTAGGTAAGTTTTCTTCTATAATTTTGTTTAAGATATTTACTGGCCCTTTAAGTTCACTCTCTTCTATACCTATTATCCTTAGGTTTGATCTCCTCATTGTGTCCTGGATTTCCTGGATGTTTTGGGTTAGGGACTGTTTGCATTTGCATTTTCGTTGACTGCTGTGTCAGTGTTTTCCATGGTATCTTCTGTACCTGGGATTCTCTCTTCTATCTCTTGTATTCTATTGGTGATGCTTGCATCTATGACTCCTGATCTCTTTCCTATGTTTTCTATCTCCAGGGTTGTCTCCCTTTGTAAATTCTTTATTGTCTATTTCCATTTTTAGATCCTGGATAGTTTTGTTCAATTCCTTCACATGATTGGTTGTGTTTTCCTGTAATTCTTTAAGGGATTATTGTGTTTCTTCTTTAAGGACTTCTACCTGTTTACCTGTATTCTCTTGTATTTCTTTAAGAGTGTTATTTATGTCCTCCTTAAAGTCCTCTATCATCATCATGAGATGTGATTTTTAAATCTGAGTCTTGCTTTTTTGGTGTGTTTGGGTATCCAGGGCTCACTGTGGTGAGAGAGCTGGGTTCTGATGATGGCAAGTAGCCTTGGTTTCTATTGCTTATGTCCTTGACCTTGCCTTATGCCATCTGGTTATCTCTGGTGTTATCTGGTCTTGCTGTCTCTGACTGTGTCTTGTCCCTCCTCCAAGCCTCTGTGTCAGTTCTCCTGGGAAACCAGCTCTCTCTGAGAGAAATTTGGGTTTGGAGAGCTGTGGTACAGGGTCAGCTCTGGGATGCAGACAGAAACCAGAAAGATCCTGTCCCCAGTTGTTCCTTGGTTCCTGTGTCCTGATGGCTTTGCGAAGGTTCCTCTTGGACCAGGAATTTCAACAGAAGTGCTAGTTTTGCCTGTGCTTAACGGTGTGTTCACACTCCTGAGAGATCTCTCCTGGTGCTATTTGGGTATGGAACCCTGTGGCACAGGATCAGCTCTCTGGCTGCAGAGGGAAATCGGAAGGCCTTTCCTCAGTCCCTGCATCCTGAGGGTTCAGGGTGGGTCCCTCTGAGCAGAGGTGCTGGTCTTACCCCTGCCCACAGGCGTGTCCACACTCCTGGGAGGCTAGCTCTCTCCCAGAGCTATTTGGGTATGGAGCCTTGTAGCACAGGCTCAGCCTTCATTTCACTTTAAACAGCCTCTGTCATAGATTGCAAGAATTATTTGAGACCTGAAATGATTTTTCATGGTTTGAAAAAAGCAAAGACCTTAGAGTACTAGTGTTTATAACAAACACACATTGGGTATAGTAGATAAAGGCCTCTCCTTACTGTAGAAATTCAAGATGGAGCTATTTTAATCTCCAGAGTCTCAGTTGAAAAACTAATAATTTATAACTCATCTTAGTTTTGAAGTAATTTGTATTTAATCTGAAAATACTTTCATGTCACTACATTTAATTCCTTTGAGGAAGGAAAAGCTAATTATTATCTACTGTTACATTTGAAAGTGGATTTAAACTTATAGGAGCAGAGAGTAAGGTATTGTCTGAAGTGGAGTATGACCAAATGGAGTATTTAAATGTCTTCAACTTTACTTAAAACATTTCCATTGAGAAAACAGATCCACATACATAGTCACCATACCTAGGAAAATGCAACATGTACTGTTTTCCAGACCTACGGATATTGAAATTATTTCATTGTATTTCAGTCTCTGGATTCTGCAAGCTGAGGTGTTTACATGAACTAGAGCATGTTGTGCAGTCCTAAAAGTACACACGTCAGGAAGCAGGGGGATTTCAGCCATCACCCTTCCTCTTATGTCACTGCAATTAGAATATAAATGGAAGGCTCTTTGTAATGAGATTCATCTTGAGTTCCAAGCAAAATCTAAGCTAAGCAAACAGAAAATCAATGAATTTTAGCATTAATTTCCTTTTATGTCATTTTAGGTTTTATTTCCTACATTTTAGTAAAGGATGGAACTTTGAAAATCAGTAAAGTGTCTCTTACACAAGCATGAGGGTACAAGGTCAATATCTAGGACATACGTTAAAGGCTAGATACAGTGGCATGTGCTTATAATCCCAGCATAAGAGATGCTGTGACAACCAAACACTCTGGACTCACTAACAAGCCAACTTAACAAAGTGAATGAGCCCTAGGTCCAAATGAACAAGCCTTCTGAGAAATGAACCCTGATGCTGACTTCTAGCTTCCAGATGAAGAAACAAATACATGTGTATGCACACAGGTACACATGAACCTGCACACATATGGAAAGATAAGTTGTGCAAATGGAAATAGGAAAATGTTAACATTCCCACCAAAATAAGTGAATTGAATGAGTGGTGATCTGCTACTTATTAATGATAGTCTAGAAGACTCAGTTCATGTCTTAGTCTCCAAGGACAAATTGGAATACACAGATGCTATGGTTTATAGGTTGAATGTTCACATATAGGCTCAAGCATTCAGGGATGGATTCACAATACGGAAGGAACCATTGGGAAGTAGTAAAACCTTTTACTTTTTTCTTTTTTTTAAAAAAAAAGATTTTGTCCCGCGCGCTATTTGGTCTCGCCAGCAAGAACGCACGCGGACACACGGATCCTTCTGCAGCAAAGTGTGCATCATGAAGAGGAAGACCCCAGGCCCCAGAATGGCGCTGCTTATATAGCCCTGAGGCAGCGTGTCCTCCACTGATTGGCGCGCCCCGGGAGTGGGCGGTGATTAGTCATGTACACCCTTAATGCGCAAGCGCTTCGGGCAAGTCTCCCCACGCTATCCATAAGTTTCCTAGAGCGACAGCGGAAGTCAGCGCCATCTTGTAATGGCGAATACTCTAACTGCTCTCTACAAGATTTATTTATTTTATGTATATGACTACACTGTAGCTGTCTTCAGACACACCAGAAGAGAGCATCGAATCCCATTACAGATGGTTGTGAGCCACCATGTGGTTGCTGAGAATTGAACTCAGAATCTTTGGAAGAGCAGTCAGTGCTATTAACCGCTGAGCCATCTCTCCAGCCCCCGTAGTAAAACCTTTAAGAGATGAACCCTAAAGGGAGGTTTTTAGACTATTGAGGGCAGGCTGTCTTAGCAGATTGTGGTTTGGGATGCCACAAATGGACATACCTTTACTCACAACTCTCAAAAAAAGTCAGTGGGAGAATCCCAAGTTTGAGGCCCATCAGAGATACGGTGGGACTGGTTTAAAAGACTTATAGAAAAGCGTGAATTATAGATTGCTCCTTGTCCTTTCTCTTTGCTCCTGGAATATAACCTTTCAGACTTGCACACCTGACATGAAGTATTGACCTCATTAGAGGTCAAAACACTTGGGCCACCAAATCCCAGGATGGAAATTTCAGAGGCATTATGTAATAACAAGTTTGCTTTATTTTTAAACTGGCCAGTGTGAGGTACTAATTTATAGTGACTCAAAATGGACTAATAAATAGAAATTAAGACCTTCTTTAATTTAGATTGTTCTGGTGGTTTGAAATGATACCAATAGGCTAAGTATTTGAATACTTGGTCCCCAGTTGGGGTGAAAGTAATCTTTGAAAGCATTGCCTAACTTCCAGTTCACTCTGTGCTTCCTCCTTGATGTTGAAGAAGTGATCTCTCAGCTTCCTACTCTAGCCATGCCCCACCAAATATTTGTGCTCTTCTGAAAATGTAAGCAGCAATGAAATCTTCCATCTATCCCTTTGGATCATGATGTTCTATCACAGCAACAGAAAAGCAACTAATATATAGCTAAATGTAAAATAGCTAGATAATTTTACTAGCAAACCTAAGTCCTGCTGCTACCAGAACCATGAATACTTCCAACCACAGTTGGATAATTACTGATATTTTTGGCATTTGGAATAGGATGTGTGTACCAAATATCTCATGCTTCTAAAAAACAAATCATTCTGGAAGCATTTATTACATCATCTTTTAAAGATTTATTTATTTTTAGTTCTCCTCCCTCCCCCCTCCCCCATTTCTATTTGTGTGTTTGTCTGAATATGAGTTTGTGCTCATGAATACAGTTGCCTACAGAGTCCAGAAGAGGCCATCTCCTCTGGCTGGAGTTACCAGAAGTTTGAGACTCTAGTCATGGGTTCTAGGAAGAAAACTCTATCCTTTGCAAGAACAGTATGTGCTCTTAAACACTGAGCCATATCTCCAGCCGAGATCATCTTTTTTTAAATAAAGACATTTATGTACAGTGTAAAGAAAAAGTGGTCCTTCAGCCTAGTGCAAAAGAATACTGGATGCTTTGGTTTTAAGAGAAATTGGTCACTGTTGCAAACACCAGTGTTTTATAGATTTTATGCTTTCATAAAAAAGAAAGCTCTGTGTTGATATTTCTAAATTAATAAACATTTAACTCTTGGAGAACAATTTCTATATAAGAGTTCAAGCAGTAAATTTCTTTGTCAGTATTTAATCATGTACTTTACTCGACTATAAGGAAGAATATAACTTTTATATGGCCTGAAGTTTTATGTTCCCTCTTACTGTTTAATGTGGACATAAGAACCAAGGTGCAGAGGAGTTTGAAATATATAGTTTTGTTAAAGTTCACTTGGATAGTGCCAGTAAAAGAAACCCTTAAGGAAATAGAAGAATAAGTAATGGAGTCAAGAACATTGACTGGGTACCTTTAGTGTTCCTCTCAATAACAGCACCATGAGAAATAAGAGATATCTCATCAATGTGTGTCATTTATTGCTTATAGGATATTTCTTAACTGCCTCTTGTGTGGAACAGGAAAAGTGTATAAAATGAGTCATATATACTGAAGCTTGTTAGAAAACTTTAATCTTGTTGAAAGAGAAAAGACAATGAAATAGTAAATTCAACCCAGCAGAAGATTCCAAGATAAAAGTCTACACTGTTACAGGCATGAGGTTAAGAGTTTTGGAAGAAAGAAGTTAGTGATGCAGATAGGTGGACCCATAGAACCTAAGGTGTCGGTTAAATTGCATCTGCATTTTAAAGGAAAACTATGTAGATTAAAATATGTGCAGAGAAATTATAGCTGGTCTTTTTATTGTAAATTAATTTCATAGAAATTGAGGATAGAACACTGGTTCCAAAAAATTGAAAATATTAAGACTGGAGAGGGGGCACAAAGAAAGGGTGATCCATGGGTGCTTAGGTAGGAGAAGTAAGCTCTGTTGTGTTGTTTAGATGATAGCACCACATTGTGTAACTTTAATTAAGATATCGCATGGTACTTCATAAATATATACAGCTTCTATATATCAAGTAAAATGTGCTAAAAATAACAGTCAGATAAAACATATATGGGATGAATTATTTATATCTTTGGTGATTCTAAGGTACTCTACTGCCTATATTTTGTTTTTTTTTTTAATGTTGAGATAATCTAGTTTTGTGTCTTTCCCTTTTTTTGTATTGTAGAGATTTGAAGAGGTGCATATCTCTAATTGTGTGTATAACCATTGCTTCTCAGATAAGGTAGTTGTGATGAATAGCCTTGATTGGCAAGTTAATGAGATTTAGAACCACCATGAAAGCAAGCCTCAGAACATGATTGTGAGGAAGTTTCTAGATAATATGCATTGAGGTGAGAAGATCTACCATGAAAGTAAGTTGCATGACTCCATACTCTATGGTCCTACACTGAATAAGGAGGAAAATTAGCTGATCAGGATTGTTCATCTCTCTCTCTCTCTCTGTTCTCTGATAGAGGATGCGCTGTGACCAGCTGCCTTATGTTCCTGCTAACATGACTTTCTTTCTGTGGTGAATCATGTACCTTCAAACTGTAAATCAAATTAAATACCTTTGCCATTTTATTTAGTTATTTATTTATTCATCCATGTACTTTTAAATTATTTATTATTTGTTCATTTTAAAATTCCACGAATACATATAGTAGATTTTGATCAAACCACACCCATTCTCTCCCCTCTACTTTTTCTCACACCCCTTCCAATATACCTTATCATCTCAAGTTCATGTGCTCATTTTTAGACATGCCTTCTTAGTCCACTTAGTGCTATAAGATTGTGTGTGGGTGTAGGATCATGTATTTGACCTTGGGTAGTCTCTAAAGGAAAACATCCTCAAAGGAAACTGAGTACTTCCCACCTCTGTCAAAAGATCCTCAGCTAGAGATTAGAATCCTGGTCTCTCTTTCTGTTGCTCATCAATGCTGGAATTTGAGGGGTATTATCTTATATAGGTCTCATGTATGTAGTCAGAGCTGCTTTGAGTTTATGTGTCTTTTAGTACTGACATGTCCGGCAATACTGTTCCACTGAAGATATCAATTAACTCTGATTCTCACAATCCTTTTACCGTTTTTTCTGTGATAATCTCTGAGCCTTGCATTGAGAAATGTGATATGGATAACTCATTTAATGCTAAGATTCATTCCATAATCTTCATTCTCTACATATAAGCAACAACTATTTACTGCAAAAAGGTTTCCTGATAAGAGTTAAGAGATGCACTAAACTATGAGTACAGTGGTAAGAATTTAGAGATGTGTTAGTTAGGGTTCCCATTGCTGTCAAGAGACACCATGACCCAGACAACTCTTAGAAAACAAAACTTTTAATTGGGGCTAGCTCCCAGTTTCAGAGGTTTAGTCTATTATCATCACAGTGGGAGGCATGGCAGTGTACACAAACACATAGTGCTGAAGGAGCTGAGAACTTTATATCATGATCCAAATGTAGCCAACAGGAAACAGCAGGCATCCAGTAGTATGGTTTCTTCCACACTGGGCAGAGGTTGAGCACTGGGAGACCTCAAAGCCCTCCTATAACTTACATAGTGACACATTTCCTCCAACAAGGTCACACCTATTCCAACAAGACCATCACTCTTAATAGTGCCACTTTCCATGGGCCAAGCATATTCAAACTACTACAAGGGGCAAATTTATTAGTATGTCAACTTGGCAAATATGAGTATTATCTTCTTCCCTAGGACTTATGACCAGGTCAGCCATGGATTCTTAGTACCATTATTGCAGGTCTATATTAAAAGAGGCTTTAAACAAATTAGAAACTTGTTGTTTACCCCATAATATTTGTGCTGTTATATCAGGATACATCTTCTCCAGGGCTCAGAGCTGGGTAAGACTCTAAATAGTACCTTCCAGCACTGTGAAAGCTAGTTGGTGGGGTTGAAGCTTCCACGTCAGTTCCACGTTGGTTTCTCAATGTCCTATAACTTCACTAGGTTTCATCTTCAGTTTTAAAACTTCCTTAAGTTGTTCCATGTTTAAGTTTGCTTTCTGCTGATATGATAAATGTCATGACCCAATGCAGCAGGAGAGGACAGGATCTATTTCAGCTTATAAGTTATAACCCATGAGGAAGAGATGCCAAGACAAGCTCAAGACAGGAGCTTGAAGCAGAAACAACAGAGGAACTTTGCTTACTGGCTTGTTTTCCCTGTCATCCTCACATATCTTTCTTATACAGCTTAGGCACACGTGCCTAGGCATGACGCCCCCTCACACACAGTGGTTCTCACACCAATTAGTCAGGAAATGTCTCACAGATATTCCCACAAGCCAGTGCGATGAATGTAATTCTTCAATTGACATTCCCTCTTCACAGGTATGTCTAGGTTGTGCCAAGTTGACAGAAACTAAAGAGCACTTCTTATCAGGCATTCTTATCACAGTAATGAGCATAGCTATTACACAATAATAATTTCAGATCTCAAAATGAATCTCAAAGAGTCAAGAAAAATACAAAATATTATACTGTGAGCTAAAGTCTAAAGTTAAAATTCAATTACAAATTCTTTGAGATAGTTATAACCTTTTCACTAAAACTGAGTGACAAAACATATTTTTTTTTATAATTTTGGATATTTACTTTATATACATTTCAAATGTTTTCCCCTTTGGAAACCCCTATTGCATTCCCCCTCTCCCTGCCTCTATCAAGGTGCTCTCCACCCACCCACCCACTCCCCTCTTCCTTCTGTAGCATTCCCCATATACTGGGTCATCTAACAACCTCAGGCCCAAGAGCCTCTCCTCCCACTGATGGCCAACAAGGCCCTCCTCTGCCACATATGTGGCCAGCACCATGGGTCTCTCCATGTGTATTCTTTGGTTGGTGGTCCAGTCTCAGGGAGCTCCAGGGAGTCTGGCCAGTTGACACTGATGCTCCCTCCATGGGGCTGTAAACCCCCTCAGCTCCTTCAGTTCCTTTTCCAACTCCTCCATCCTGGACCCCATGCTCAGTCCAATGGTTGGCTGTGAGCATCCGCCTCTGTATTGTGACAAAACATATTTAAAGTATGTATACTCTGTATAAATTTCTAGTCCCGAACCTCTTTCCCATAATCTATGTATAGCTGGTATATTTATCTGAGACTCACCATTAAAATAACAAAATTAAATGATCGCCATAGACAGAAGCCAAGGAGGGTTGAATACCTAGGAAGGAGATCAAAGGGCATATACAGATGAGTTTTTTTCACTTTGAAAAAGAACCATAGAATTATCCAAGAGAGAAAACATACTTTACTCTAAGCTCAGAATAAGACCATTGGTACAGCTATCCTGTGTTCATGTCTACTGTGAAGACTCCAGCACACACTGGTGACTCTGTTCAGAGACACTACAGATCCTAAACAAGTAAATTTACATTAAAAAAGAAGAAAAAATTAAGGTTAATCTTTATCAGATATTTTCCCTCACTAAGATCCATGGTAAAATAACCATCATTGACCTATTACGTGTGCAGTATCACCAAGTGGGCCTTCTTCAGACACTGGCTTTGTTTTGTGGGGTTGTTTTGTGCTGATTCTGGGAGTGCCATCATTAGCATGAAGCCTAGTCATAGTCATGACAGAGACAGATTGTAATCAGGCATCATCATTTCCAAGATTGTTCTTTATCAGTTTTCAGTCAGTAAACGAAGATAACTCATGCCATTGTTCACGGCTGGATCATTCATATATCCTAGAACCTGAGAG
Organism: Uromys caudimaculatus; assembly: GCA_028551405.1. NCBI lineage: Eukaryota > Metazoa > Chordata > Mammalia > Rodentia > Muridae > Uromys > Uromys caudimaculatus. The sequence goes on along the minus strand of CM052711.1, from coordinate 64,792,008 downwards.
GTAGAAGCAGGGGGATCAATTCGCGATCATATTTAGCTTTATATTAAGTTCAGTGAGCTCAAGTTCAGCCTGGGCTTTAGGAGATCCTCTCAGAACCTGGGATGGGGAGGAAAGGGAGATAATGAAAACACAAGAGAATGACTGATTCTAAACATTGATTTTTGGTATTTTGTATAATATAGAGCTGTTTCAGGGAGCCAATGGGGTTAAAAAATTATAATCTTAACTACTTGTAAAACAAATTTTTAAACATGAAAATACTGAAATTCAGTTTTTATCTCTTTCTCTGTGAAGGTAAGTCTGCCATTTTGTCTGTGAGCAACTAACTGCATATACATACAGAAGATGTATGAAATGTCATTTCTGCCCTTTGTAAAAGCCAGTGTTAATTATTGTTAGTGTATGCAGACTAATGAAAAGATGTGCAGTCTTCCTGTATTCTTAATTCTTTTATTGAGATATAAGTCCTATGCTTAATAGCCAACATTGCTACAATGATTGACAATGGTAGGAGAGGTATCACAGAAAACTCCTGATATTTTTATATTTGAAAGTTGCTTGCAGAGGATACTGATGACGTTGATGATGATGGTGATAATGATGATGATGGTGGTGGTGATAATGTTGATGATAATGTTAGTAAAGTGAAGATGATGATGGATAGTGATGATGATGATGATTGTGGCGATGGTAGTGCTAACGAAGATGATATTGATGAAGATAATGGCGGATGGCAGTTATAATGATGGAGATGGTGATAGTAACGAAGATTCTCTATTACTGTTTATGGTGGCGGTATTGATAATAAAGATGAAGATGGTGAGAATGGTAGGGGTTGTACTGCTGGTGGTGATGGTGTTGATGAAGACGCTGCTGCTGATGGTGGTGGTGATGTGGTGATGATGATGATGGGGTGATGAAGAAGATGATGATCTTACTGCGATAACAGCACGGCTAGGTATAAAAGCCAGAGTCGTGTGAATGCATTTTACCGTTGACCTTCTGCTCCAAGCCTGTAGGTTATTTAAACACAAGATTCCTACAAACATTGTACTGCATGTTTGATTTAATGAAGTTTAAAAAGTTTAATGACAGGTGATGATTTATCAATAATAATCAGTAGATAGTAAGAGGAACTTTGCTTTCTGTATTTCCTCCTTACCAACTGTTGTTTTCTAAGTACTAGACTGAAGATGGTTGACTTGAGACAAACTGCTATCTATATTGATACAAATAAACATGTTTAAACACCATATGCCAGTTTCTTTTCATACTCAAAAGACCAGATGTTTGATTAATCTTTTCTTTCAAAATCCGGGCTTTTGCATAGACACAAATATGACTGATTTAATTTTGTAAATAGAAAACACTGGCTTTTCAGTATCATATAACTTAAATTGATATCAATTTTAACATTAACAAGAAGCACTCACTTTCTGTAACCAATGAAACTTTGGGAATATGTACCAACATCGAGAGAGGGACAGTAAATGAATAGCTAGTAGTACTGTCATGAGAACTGAGTAAGAAATGCATGTTTCCTAGTACAAGGCCTGGAAGAATAAATATATCTACTAAGCTAGTCTACTGGGTACACTAGAGTCTTGTGATTAAGTGTTTGCATCATGCCGTCAGCATGAAGTAAGCAAAACCCCCAAATCCCGCTAACCAAAGGAGCAAGTATTTACACATATCTGTTTTTTTGTCTGTTCCATCATTTTGAAAGCTTTGATGCTGCTTTTTGCTTTTCACGGGAAGTGTTGAAGGAAACTTCTGGCTCTGTTCCCAGCAATGCTCAGACGTGAGTCCCCTTGCTCCTGAGCTTTGTGCTTTCCATCCTACAAAATTCACATTTCACAAAGTCTTCATTCACTAATTCTTGTTCCCTGTTGCTGGGTGTCATATTTCATCTTAAATACAAAACATGACTCTTTAATGGGAACTTTCTGGCATTAGGCTCAATGCAAGTGTAAAGAGAGTATTTTCCTATAGGCATAAGAAATAGATTTTTTTTTTTTTTATCAATTTTTGGGACTCTTTTTACATTTGCAGCAATTAACCAATAGACCGCAACGTGTCTGCTTGGATATGCTTTTGTGGCTCTGAATTGGATCAGGAGAAGGGAGTGGATATGCCAGATCTGATTTTACTGATAGAACATATAGGGCCAGCATTTCTCATCTTTTAAAAACATACTCTGAGGCAATACAGTTATTCTGCATGTCACCTCTGTAAGCTTTATTTGAATACTGAATTTTCTCCAAAGTCTGCTAGCGGAAGAGTCAGATGCTGAAAATCTAAATTAATATTTTTTGTAATGAGAAGTCCTAAAACAGGGGCTCAGGAAATGGCTCAGTTGGTGATGTAAGCACAAGGATTCCAGCTTGTTCCAAGGAACCCACATTTAGAAAGCCTAATATGATGCTGTGTCTGGGATTTCAGTGTTGTCAAAGCTGAGAAAGGTAGACTCATATGGATGACTGGCCAGCCTGCCAAGTACACTTGGTAAGTGCCAAGACAGTAAGACACCTTGTCTCCAAAATGAAAAAGGAGGAGGAGAAGGATGAAGAAGAAAAGGAAGAGGAGGAAGAGGAAGAGGAGAAGGAGAAAGAGGAAGGGGAGTGGACAATGCCTGAAAAATGGAATCCAATGTTGTCCTGTGCCCTCTTGCATGAGTACACATATGTATTCACACACATACATGAATACATATGCATAATACATACAAATTCATGCAACAAAAATATTTATACAGTATTAAATTAAATATTTCCTGAAATAGTTTCTGGTAGAAAATCTTGATTCAGTTTATACACTTTTTATTACACTTTTTATTTGGTGATCTCCCTTCTGCTAATAAAGTCTGATGAATATATAGACATGATGCACTTTTAGGCTCCACATTAAGATTTATATTGTATTAATCTTGTTTTTTTCCCTGGATTCTAGAATGCTGGAGAAGTCCTTCTGCAGACTTGGCAGACATATTAATGGTCCAAATGACCTGAATGGTTTCCCGCTGGCCACTTTTATCTTCTAAAGAGACTTTCTGAGTTTTATTTGTCACTGCTGCCAACTTAAACTCCAACCATGGGCATTCATCAATGTCTTCTCTTGGAAATACATTTAAGTGTAGATAGGATCTGTTTATAAGTGGCCACCCATCATTTGATGAATGCTGTGATTAGATCCAAATAGCATGTGCTAAAGGCCTGCTGTACTTTTGAGAGATAGTTAAAATTTAAAACATTTTTAAAGCCTGATGTGTAGTGCTTAGGACATTGGGAACATGCCTGAGAAAGGGCTTTAGTTTCCATTTGGTAAAATTTTAAAATATTGATCATGTTATCTTTTACCATGAGCAGATGACAACAGTTTTCCAAAACTGACAGTTAATATTTTCCTTCCAACAGTCTTACGTGTAGTAGGATTCTGAGTTCCAATAACTTATTTTTATTTACTTTGACATAGATAACATGGTAAAATAAATAGGCCTCTATGTTTCTTTTTTAGTCTAATAAGTTTTTAGACTAAGGAATTGAATTTTATTTAATTTTTACTTGTCTGTTACCTCTCCATTTCATATTTTTAGATTAAAGATCCTTTACAGATTTATTTTAATTTTGTGTACATGTGTGTGAGTATGTAGGTGTCTGATTGTAGATGCTCCCAGAGGCCAAAGAGGATGTTTGATCCCCTGGAGCTGAGTTATAGACTGTTGTGTGACCTCTATGTGGATGCTAGAGCAGTGCATGTTCTTTGCCACTGAGTCATCTCTTCAGTCTAATATTAAAGTCTTAACATGTAAACTCAAGCCAATTAATATTCTTTAGGACTCCTAAGAGCTTCTGTTCATATGGGTCATATTTATCACTATCTTGTAATCACAGAATCTCAGCAACTGAGGATGCCTAAACTGGCTCTCTACAAGAGTAGGTGCGTCAACAGTCAGAAATGGATAGAGGAGGGGCCCAGGGACCCTGTGGCTTCTTGCTGAATTATTTTCTACTGATAGATTTAGGGAGCAGATAGTCATTGCCTCAGGTGTATACTGATGGGTGACGCCACTGTACACCGATGGACAATCTTAATTGAATGGTCACATCAATGGCTTATTGGCAGTCACATCAATGGTAAGTCGGCATGGACCACACATTCACATGCACAAGAAAACCCAAAAGTCATGAATCTTGGAAAGGGCCTGGGAGTAAGGAGAGAGGGAGTGGTCGGGGTGGAAGAAGGTTAAGCAAGGGTGGGAGAAGGGAGCAACTAGAATGCTTTATATGCATATATGAAATTGTCAAAGAACTAGAAGAGTAGTTTTAAAAGAAGTATGTATATTATTACACAATTAATGAACTCATTATATATTAAAATACATTTATTAAACATAGTTTTCAACAGTAGTATTAGAATAAATGATTATTTGACTTTAGTGAACAGATTGGTTTTTTTTTTTTTTCTGTGCATAATTTTTTGTGCTTTCACCCAGATATGCCCTTGGACCTTTGTTAAGTCCACTGCGGAAGACAAACAGAATGAGAATGAAAAGATAATAATTTATTTTGCTGATTAACAATTCCTTGCAAATTCCTTGGAGGTCACTGAAGTCCTCAGATGCATGCTAAACATGGCTGCACTCTGTACACGATTGTACATTACTTTGCTATCACTTGAGACTACCCCATCACTCTGCAAATTTTTTTTAAAGTCCTGTTTTTGAGGTTTTATTTTTTGTTATAAAAACTTGTTTAGTTTTATTTCACATGCAATGGTGTTTTGCCTGCATGTATGTCTCTCTGCATGAGGTGTCAAAAGCTCTGGAACTGGAGTTCCAGACACTTGTCAGCTGCCATGTGGGTGCTAAAAATTGATCCTGGGTCTTCTGGAAGAGCTGCCAGTGGTCCTAAGTTCTGAGCCTTCCCTCTAGGTCCTCCTCTTTCCCAGTCCTCAAAGTTTAATAAAGGTGAGCTTGTTTCCCCAGGACCCCTTCTGTGAGGGTGACTCCAACAGAATGTAACTGAATGCAACATAATAATTAAGAAGCCAACATTTTGGGAGTTTCGGAGGAGCTTAATTTTGTCTCATTCCTTTGAATTTCAAAACTGATGCTTTTGATGGATCCTTGACTTTGGTAAGATTCAGAGTTGTCTGCTTTGAAGCTGTCTACAAAGCAAGAATAGGTCTGTAAAACCATCAGTTGTGCTAACATGAATCAAGGGGCTGTTTTATATATCTCCTAGACTGGAAGTGTTCCATACATTTCCTATTGATTCTCTGCTCAGAGACAAACTATCAGTATGAATGGTAGGGAATACAACTGGAAAAGGTTCAGTCCTGAAGGTAAGGTCTATATCAAACTCTCTTACACATATCTCAGGAAACAGAGAAAGAGAGTAAAACAGCTAGTGGACTAGCTTGAATGGAGGAGGAGCCTAGGTAATACTCTCTCTACCTGCTGAACTCTTTTTACTGATGGACTAAGCAGGAAAGTCATTGATTTTCATCTTGGGCTCAAATAAGCATTCTATGAAATCTCTTTCGATGGCGTGGTACATATTCTTACTTTAATGATGTGGCTAAAAGCCATCCTAGCAAAAGCATGTGAGCATTTCTATTTTCTCTGCATTTTCTTTGGCAATGAAACACCATCTGATGGTTGCTATTACTGAAGCTTTCATAGTGATGCTTCCTCATTGGCTCTCTGTCCTCTGTGAACTCCAACAGTTCATCGGATTGCAGGCTTGGCACCTAATAAGCTCCATGGATTTTGTTATCTCTAAAGTGTATTATACTACAGATCTTGTCTATTTAATTGTGAGCTCCTTGTAGCAGAGGGTTAGACATCTTTATAGATTTATTTATTTTATATATGTGAATACACTGTTGCTTTCTTCAAATATACCAGAAGAGGGCATCAGATCCCATTACAGATGGTTGTGGGCCATCATGTGTTTGCTGGCAATTGAACTCAGGACCTCTGGAGAGCAGTCAGGGTTCTTAACTACTGAGTCATCGCTCCAGCCCAGCTTTGACATTTTTTTACAGAAGATTTTTATTATTTATGTGTATATGTGTGCCTGCATCAGTTTATGTGCACCATGTAAGTAAAGACACTGGCAAAGGCCAGAGAATGTATTATGTCTTCTGGAACTAGAATTAGAATTGTTGTAAATTGTCAGATGTGGGTTCTAGAAAACAAATCCAGATGTGCTGCAAAGTAAGTGCTCTTGTACTCTGAGTGCACTTTCTCTCTCTCTCTCTCTCTCTCTCTCTGCCCACTCTGTGTGTGTCTGCCTCTATATCTGTCTCTGTGTATTTCCCTCTCATCTTTCTCTTTTACCTTCTCTTTTTATTCTTCCTTGTTTTTTGATTTATTTGTTTTTAATTTTATGTCTACATGTGAGCTCTAACAAATATGTATGGGCACCACATATATCTGGAGCCATCGGAGGACGCAAAGTGTTTCACATTCCCCTGAAACTGGAGTTTCAGATGGATACAGGTCTCCATATGGGTGATAGTAACTGAACCTAGGTTGAGGGAGTTGCAGATATCTTTCCAGCCCCAACACCATTTTGCATTTTAAAGCCATGTGTTACGTAGCATAAGTATTTTCAAATATAATGGAGGCTAAAGTGCTTTATAAAATTAAATGTTCCACTTACTATACAGATAATGACCACAGTGAGTCCAGTGATTGATAGGCAACTGAACATCACAGTAGTTGTTAGTATTTCCATGTCTGTCTGTCTTTTAGATACCACTGAGTTAAAGATAGATATTAAAACTTTTGTAAAAGATGTATGCTTATATATGCTACCATTGCATTTATTTTCAATAACTAATATACTTCTTTTAAAAAATTCACTTAGTTTTGAAAATTTTATACTTATGTACAAGGTATTTCAGCCATATCCTCCCTCCATTTCTTCCTTCTATCCCTGCTGGAATCCTCAATGCTGACTCCGTAATGAGTTCATATGTCCTCCTACTAGGTCTCCCCATTCTGTGACTAATCCTTCTCTTCTGCTCTTCCTTAGATCAATTAGTTCTGTGCATATATCCATGAAGTACGGACAACCTGCTACATCAGTGACCACACTCTCAGAGAAAAGTGACTCAAGGCATGGAGAGATATCTTGCCTGTTAATATTACTTATATCTTTATCATAAGACCTGAGTTCAGGTCCCAATATTCATGTTGGGTAGCTCTCTGTATATGTATGCACATCATCAATGCCTCTGTTACCCCCAGAGACTACAAAAGAGCATCAGAGCTACAGGTGGTTAGGAGTCTCCACATGGGTGCTGGTGATTATAGCTCTAGAAAAACCTATATCTTTTTTAGGAGGCTATGGACACCTGCCCACATGTGTATAGACACATAATTTTGAAAATAAAAATATTGTAAAAGAAATAAATATCATTCCACCTCTTAGAAGTAGTATAGCCTGTAATACTATGGACCCCCCCTTCTATCCATGCTGAAGTTTTGATTAGTTAGATATTGTAAGGTTTTGTGCATGGAACCACAGCCTCTATGAGTTTATGTGAGCAATAACCATGATGTGTTCAGAGGATATTTCCAAGTATTCCTCATTATCCCCCATTGCTTACATGTCTTCCATTTCTTCTTTCCATATGTGTCCTAAGCCGTGAATGAGAGGATTTGGTTGCAGATGCCCCATTTAAGGCTGAGGACTCACATCACTTAGGAGGCACCGTTATCAGTCATTTCAGCATAGGAGTCATTCCGCCCCAAATTGCTAATGTCCTTGGACACATTATACAATTAATGGTTTGTATTCATTCTTGTGTATGTTTACCTTTCCTTTATCTTCTTGATTTAATTGGGTGGGTTGAATGTATTTAAGAATGTCTCTATTTTTTTCTAGATGCTCTAGTTTATTGGGGCATAAGTTTTCATTAAATTCCCTAATGATTTTTAGGGATTCTATTGGAGTTGGTTAAAATAATTCTTTTTTATGCCACTAATTTTATTAATTTGTGTCTTTCCTCTTTTTGGTTTGTTTGGCTGAAGGATATTTTAATTTTGTTGATTTCTTTTCAGAAAGCTAAATCTTCAATTCTGTACATTATTCTTCTGACCTTAATTTTATCAACTTATGTTGTGATATTTATTGATTTTTGTTACATTATTATTGAGGAGTTATTCTCATCTTCTATCATTTGAGTTCTGGGGTCTCTGAAGGTCCTTCAGGCATGGTGTCAAACACCTTTATCTGCTGAGATCTCTGAGGTTTATTATTTATTTCTACCCACTAAATTTAGAATTCACTACTTCTTGTTTTTAGAGGACCTGAGATTCACTATTAGGTTGTTTATTTGCTATTTCCCAGATTTTTTAAATGTAAGCACTTATATCTGTGAAGCTTGTTCTTAGAACTGCCCTAGCTGTGTTCTGCTAAGTTGTATTCTTATTTCTATTTGATTCTAGGGGTTTAAACTTTTTCTTATTTCTTTCAATGTCCTAAGTTTCAAGTTTATTGTTAAGTTTTGAAGTGTTTATGTAGTTTTCCTTGCTGGTAGTTTTTTTCTTTATTCCATGATGATCTACTAAGACAACATAAATATTTTTATTTTTGTGGGGCAGGATAACTGTGCTACTAAGGGAGAGCAAGTGTTATGTCAGAATGTGTCCAAATCCCTAACATCCTGCTTTGAGACTGGCAGGAATAGGACTGCTTCTTCGCTGCTCTGGGTTGGCATGTCTCAGTGCATATAGCCTTATAATCCCACTTCTGCCAACCTTGGGTTAGTTAGATGCCCTGGTGACCAGATTACACAAGAAATTTCATCTCTCTTAATAAGAACATATTCAGAAATTAACTGTAAGTCCTCTTTGTGTGCATGATGCATTCCCAACACCTCAGCACTAGCCAACAATGTACACTCACCTCAAAACTCCCACCCACTTCCAAGGACTATATAGCCCTGGTTCATTCCCAATAAAGAGAGTTGTCCCATTGAAACCCATCTCTGGAGAAGGCTGTTTCTGTCACATCCATGCTGGTACATTAAAAGAACATGCATTCCATGGCTGGGGGAGGGGGCATTCAATGCAAATCAATTGAATTCAGTTGTTCTGTCATGTACATTAGTTCTGAAATATTTTTGTTGAGTTTTGATTTTCGTTACCTACCTAAAAATGAGACTAGGATTTGGAAATATTCTACTTGTTTTGAATCATGAATTATCTATCTGACCCTCATGGCCCTTAGCGTTTGTTTCATGAAATTGAGAGATCTGACATTTACTATAAAACATTCATGATTGTTATAGCTTCCTGATTAATTATTCTATTTATCACTGTGTAGTGACCTTTATCTCCTCTTATGAGTCTTAGTTTGAAATCTACTTTATCACATGCCAGAATAGCTATAGCATATAATTTTCAGCTTTCATTTGGTAGCTGATATCTTCTTCTTGACTGTGATTTTAATATACTTAAATGGATTATAAATATTAATTATATTATTACTATTATTATGTTTGCTTTGGAATTCACTAAAGTCATCAACCCTGGTGCTGAAGGGATGGATCTCAGTTAAGAGTGCATGATGCTTTTGCAGAGGACTCAAGATCATTTCCTAGCACGCACATCAGATAGTTTACAACAATGTATAATTTCATCTCTAGGAGATACAACACCCTCTTCTGGTCTCTGGGACAACTACATCCACATACACTTTACCCCTACACACACACACACACACACACACACACACACACACACACACACACACACACACTCAGAGAGAGAGAGAGAGAGAGAAGGGGGAGAAGGAAGACAAAGAGAGGGAAAGAAATATACAAATAATTTTCTAAATAACTGAAAATGAGAACCACCACACATAATTAAAAGCTGAGCTTTATTAATCTTTTTATTAAGACTCTTATTTTAATTGACATATAAATTACATATTTTAAATGTGCCACATATTTATTAATTCCTTTCTTTTGAGAAAATGTCTCATGTAGCCCAGATTGAGCCTGAATTCACCTTATACCTCAGGTTTCTTGATTTCTTGGTAATCTTCTCCAGCTTCTATATCCATGGATCACAGGCCTGCAAAACTGCACCCAGATTATGTGGAGCTAGCTATTGAATGCAGGATTTTCTCCATACAAGCCAGTGCTTTACCTAGTGAGCCATCCCCAGCCACAGAGGATGGGATTTTTGCTATTATTTAGTTTTCAGCATCTTTTTGTAAAAGTAGTACATTGACTTAATTTCATAAGTTTAATTGATAACTAAACATTGCCTGAACATATTTATGGGATGCTGGGATAATTCTATACATACATATAATATTTAATGATCAAATTAGAGAAATTAGTTTCTGTATCCTTAAAGAACATCCCACAGTCAAAAACAATGACCCAAAATTGTTACTGTCTAAAAGAACTACAGGGACAAAAGTAGAGAAGAGACTGAGCAAAAGAAGGTCCAGTGACTGACCCAACTTGGGGTCAATCTCAAGGGGATGCTCCAAGCCCTAACACTATTACTGATGCTATGGTATACTTACAGACAGGAACCTAGCATGGCTCTTCTCAGAAAGACCCAACAAACATCTGACTGAGATAGATACAAATACTTACACCCAACCAATGGACTGAAGTCATGGACCCCTGTAGCTGAATTAGGGAAAGGCTAGAAGAAGCTGAGGAGAGGGTGACTCTATAGGAAGACCAGCATTCTCAACTAACCCGGACCCCTGAGATCTCTCAGACACTGAGCCACCAACCAGGTCACTAGTAAGAGGTACCCCCAGTTCCCGATGACACATACACAACAGAGGAAAACCTGATCTTGCCTCAGGGAGAAAAGACACACCTAACCCTTAAGACATTTGAGGTCCCAGGAAGTAGGGAGGCCTGGCAGGGGAACGGGGTGGGAGTAAGGACATCCTCTTAGAGATAGGGAGAAGGAGGAATGGGATGTGGAACTGTGGGAAGGCAGACCAGGAGGGAGTAATGACTGGACTCTAAAAAACAAAAGTAATAATAATGAAAAAAATTCCTTATTGTTACACTGAGAACCCCGAAACCTTCTCTCTCTAGTTCAATATAAAATATAAGTTGATCAAAAATTGCAGTCACTAATTCTACCAAGTGGCCCATTTTCAGCCTGTTATTCTCCCCATGTGCTACTATTCTCTACACTCTCCTAGTTTGCTTCCTTCTCCTAACCCTGTCAAAAGTTTTGATGCACATGGACACTGGATAAAATTCCAACCAAGGCAACAGTATCTATCTTCTGAGACACTGATTATTTACCTAGAGTAAACTCATCCAAACCACTGTCCAATGTTTCTGTTGCTTATTTTTAATATACCTTAGTATTTGCCATAATCATTCTTTAGGAGTATGGGGTATGAATTTCGTTGACTTCTATTAGTTTTGAAAAATTCTTTGCTATCATATTTTTATCATTTCTTTTGCCTGGTTTATAAAGGAAAACTTAGGAATCTAAAATATTTATCATTTTATAAAATATGTACCACATTAATAAAATACAAATGTGCCATGAAATACAGAGAAAAATAGTAATTAAACTCAACAAGTAAACATTTATAATGTTTCTACTATACTGGAAAATACTAAAGATAATTTACCTTTTTAATTTATAATATGTAACAATGATTATTGAAATGGATCATTTTCTTCCAAATATAGTTATTATAATAATTTTATGTAATGGTTTTGTCTGGTAACACAAATGTCTCTTGACTTTATGGGAAACTTCTTACAGAATATCAGAATAATAGGTATCAGACTTGAATATTACAAACTCTAACGACCTAAAGGACCTCCAGACTTCTTCCTACCACCCTCTTTCTCTGGGCTTCCTCCCTCAGTTTTCTCTCACCTCAGCTCTTTACTAAATTAATTGTATAAATTTAAATTAAAACTACTACATCAGCTATTGTTTCTTAACATCTAATGCTTATGGTGGTAGTGGTTAGCTTTAATTGTCCACTTGGGACAATTTATGATCACCTGGGAAGAGAGTCTTAATAAGGGTTTGTCTATGATGTGTTGTCTTGTGGGTATGTCTGTAGCAATTGTCTTGAGTTAATTGATTTAAGACATTTCAGGCTACTATAGGTGGCCCTATTCCCTAAATAGGGGGATCCTACATAAGAATAAAGAAGTGAAGTTGAGCAAAAGCAAGCAAGCAAATGGGCACTATTCACTGATTTCTCTCTACTCTTGATTGGGTGTGATGTACATAGTTTTGTCAGGTTCTGGATATCTTTCTTTCCTCTAATAATTGAATGTGATGTGGCATTTGTTAGGTCTTAGGCAGTCCATATATCCATAAATGAGCTCAAGCTGAACTCTAGAGCAATTTCTGGTCATTAGCTAAAAGCTAGCATTCCATAAAAACTTATGAAACCAATTTCTGTCTACCAGAAAGGGTCATTTCCCTTACCTCTGGCAAAAAGGACATACAACTTTCCATTGACATATACCTGTGTTTTCATGTCAAAGCTCACATTGTTCTCCAAGCTCCTTCAGTGCCTATTCACAACAAATTGTTATACATTTCAAAGTTCAGGCTAGCCTCCGGGCCCCTCCCTCCCTCCAGTTACTCCTCATCACCCAGCTACTCTTGTTACTTCTTCTTCTGCTATGTTCTACTTGACATCTCTTGATTTTTTGTCATCTCCAGTATTTTCTCATGCCCCTCATGTTCTCTTGCACCCTCTTGTATCTCTCACAAGTAGAGCTGGACATGTCCAGTCTGTTTTTCTTTCTCTCTGCTCTGGACTCTTCCAGATGCTTATGGATATTGTCTGTCCCTTACATGCAATAAAAACCTTCCCTGGGGGGAGGAGGGGCAGTCATTCAGTAGTTTCTGTACTTAGCCCCCTCACATACAATATTGTGAGATGAATTAAGACCTTCGTCTCTTCAGTTGCTTTTTGTCAGGGTATTTTACTATAGTAACAAAAATGAAACTAGGACAATACTTTGCAAACGTGATTCACGAACTTACCATTCCTATATATTGAATCTCAATAGTTGAGTAAAGATAGGAGAGAACACAACAGAAAATTTATGCCCCATAACATACTCTTTTTGTAACTCTCAGGCAAGTACAGTTTGTGTCTTTTCACTGTTGACTGATGGAGATGATAAAAATTAACAGTGTTTTATTTAAAAGACCCATAAAAAGTTGATAACTCTGCATTCATTTGATAGCATTTGTCCAACCATGTATTAATTCTAGTCCCAGTAAAACCATAAAGTAGGCAGTGGCGGTGGTAGCTTTGTTGGGAATGGCATATATGACTCAGAGCTATAGGGAATCAGGTATGACTCCAGTGGAACAAGGCTTTTTGCAAAGCAAATTCTGCAGCTCCAGGACAAGAGCAAAGATTTGCTTTTCCCAGTTATAAAAAGAAAGAGGGAAGGGTATATGACAAAGGAAAATGGCATTCGTTGATTTGGGGTTGGTACAGGATCTGATCTCTATGCAGTTCTTTTCTGTCTATCACAAGAAAGTCATTGTGTTAGAATTTTTTTCATCTGTGGTAAGGCGAACATGATATTTGTAGTGACCACTTTCTTGGATGTGGGGTGGGGCAGTAGCAGTAATAGTAGTGGTAGTGGTAGTGATAGTAGTAGTAGTAATAGTAATAGTACTAGCAGGGACAGGAGGAGGAGTAATAGTATTGGTAGTAGTAGTAGCTTCTATGTAATTGTGGTGCTTATGGTGCAAACAATACCAATTTATAGTTACTACTAAAATATAACTGTGATATGAACAAAAGAAGACATTTTGTCTTTTATTTTAGTCTATCTACTGGTGAGTTTACATTACTGAAACTTAGAAATAGCCTATGTAGTGACTGTTGGGTTACAGGTTCTGGCTGACAGGCTTTGTCTCTCTCTCCTGCTATGGGTCTCCTACAGCTCTCCCAGGACAAAGGCAGTTAGCAAAGCCTGCTGTGACCTTGAGTCCCTCACAGAGTCAACCTCTTGTCTAACACCCTAAAGTGGGTTTGCCTCACACTCATTGCCAACATCCAAGTTTTATTTAAGTTAGAGCTGGTCTTTATGTGCCTTCTTGACTTATAGTACATAGGCTTAGAATATGTGGTATAGATACATATATGTGCAATAAACCCAGTTATGTTCTCTGTAAGCAAACAGTCTTTATCTTTGGGCCCCTTGCCAGGCTACACAAGATGGCTATCTCTACTAATGTGTATCCAATGTCAGGGGTTCATTATGGTTGTCTATAGTTGTGAACCTGCATCTTTCATAGTACTCCTCAACATCAGGATCTCATATTGGACACCTAGGGCCATGAAGCAAACTCTTAATACAGATATCCTGAAGGGTGATTGATCCCACTTCTTTTCTACATCCTATATTTATCTTTTATTTATAACAACAATCAGCTAACAGCATTCAGAAAGCCTAGTAATCATCTAATTTCAGTCATGACCTTTCAATGCCCCTTATCCCATCCCTTGTCTAGAGAAAAGAAATGTCTCTAATACTTTGTGGGAATAGTAGAAGAATTGCTTTATCATGCCTTTTAGTATTTTACCTTTCTGGACGCTTTTCCGACAAGTCTTTTCCCATGTGAAATTACAACCTTCATAATCTCATTTTGCGTTTCCTTCTATGTGGGTGGTCCCAACCTGTTGTGTGATTTTTCTTGCTGAGATGTTCACAAATATTTATTCATCCCACATAGGAAAATTAATAATGGGCCAGAGAAATGATTACAACTTAGTCTAGATTAGTGAACTGGCAGGCTTACTGGGGGTTATTTATAGGAGTATGCATGAGGAGTTATTAACAGGAGTATGGGTGACACAAAAGCAGCTACTGAAAAACCTTGAAGCTACATGTCAGGAACCCCCTGTAGGATTTTCGGGAAGCTGGACTGGCTGGAAAGTCTCCTTTCCCCAGCAACTGTTGCTGCTTCTACAACATTGGCAAGGGGTCTTGGAATTCTGAATTTCAAAAGGGTTTTGGAACGTTATAATTTTTGTGTACTTTCTGAACTCTGTAAGTTTTGCATAAGTCCATAGTTTCCTGAGCCTCCCCAAGAAGGAACACTCAGAAGAAGCTCCTCAACATAGGTATTAACTTGCCTTTGCCCTGTGACTACAGTCAGCAGTTTGGAGAGCAAAGGCAGGCAGTTCTAATACTACCTTCTTTTAAACTTTGTCATCTATATGACAAGTTAAGAGTCACACAAATGTGGCTTAATGGGGCCACATTTGCATATGCTAATTCCAAAATCACAAGCCCACTTGAGAATGCTAACACCAGCTGTAGTGAAGAGAGCCAGGTCCCTGTGGGAGAGAAGGCACTGATTACAAAGGACTGCCATTCCTTCTATTCTGCAGCTTTGTTTCTTCTCTTCCACAATTCCTCTTTCATGTCATTGTGGAATTATGCTCCATTTCCTTACACCTTTTAGGGCCACGAATGTCAATTTTTAAGGCGATTTATCAATACCCGTGAGTGCTGACTTCCAGGAAGTTAGACCAAGAGGAAGTAACTAACTCCAGATTAGCCATACATGTCAATTAATATGTTGAGAAAAGGCTCCAGGACATCCAGGAAAATAACATCAGAGAGAAATAAAAACAGTGGGTTGCTAGGATACCTGCCTGGCTACTTGCTTTATTATAGAGTATAGGTCAAAAGCAAACAATGACCAAAGCTACCTCAAAAAAATATACAAAATGAATCTTAGAGATGTCATAAAGGAAAATAAAAGACAATCATTAGTGGAAGTAAACCTACTTCTTGGCACACATTAAGTGTGAAGAAATGCTTATTCTTTTTATCTAATCTTTCAAAGCAAGGAAAACTACCCATAGTTAAGACAACCTGTAGTTACAGCAGCAGCTGAGATAGCAAGTGTTACCTTATTTTCTTCTCTGACTGTTTGTCTCTGTGCATGTGTATGTGTGTCTGTCTCTCTTCCAATGGCCATCAGTAAATTAGTCAACTCAACAACAACAAAACCAAATAATGCTTGGTTTCTATGAAAGATCACCTGAATTTTATTCATTTAACATAATAACAAACACACACACACACACACACACACACATACACACACACACACACACACACACACACACACACGGGAAGAGAAAGAGAGAGAGAGAGAGAGAGAGAGAGAGAGAGAGAGAGAGAGAGAGAGAGAGAGAGATTCATTGCCCAAGCTGGCCTCAAACTCACACATGCAATGTAATTGAGGGTGACATAAAATTTCTGATTCTCCTTCTATCTCCAAGTGCTAGAATTACATGTGCCCAACACCATTTTCTTGCTTCATTCAGTAGAAGAGATTAGACTCAGGGCTTTATGCCTGCTAGACAAGCACTCTACCCACTGAGTTACAGTCTGAGCCAAAATAAATACTTTTATGATTTTTTTAATCACTCTGGAATTATGGCTGCCAGTGTTCAGGTTACCTAGATAAAGTAGGAAAATATTAAGCAACTGGCCAAGGTATCTTTGGCAAGAAGAGCAGCCAACTAACCCAGTCTTAAGCTAGCAGCTAGGATACAATGGCAGGTTAGGTTCTGAAGAAATTTCAGAATAGAGAAAATAATTTTATAAAAATTTCTGCATAGTCAAAATAAAACTTGGGAGAGAAATCTACCATATGTCTATGAAATGGTTCAAAGTCCTAGAACATGTGGGTAATCTAACAGCTAGAAAAAGTTCATAGACAATATGTCATGGAAATTAAGTCAACAGAGAGAGTGAAGAAAGAGTCGAACACATTCTTTCTCTCTATGGATGAATGGATGAACACCATGCACTGAATTCTAGTGTTCTGATTTGCATACTAGGCATGTGAGATAGAAAAGTAAAAGGGAAATACACATGAATTAGAAAAGTAGAGACTTTTAGAGAACTCTTCATTAGGAAAGGATATAAATCAGATTCTGTTACTTGATACAAGCAATAAGGTGTTAGGAGAAAGTAAATAAATCAGGGTTGGAAGGCTAGCTCAGTAATTCAGATTGCTTTCTGCTTTTCCAGAGGACCTGAGCTCCTGCTCCAGCACACGTAACAGGCAGCTCACAACCACCCATACCTGTAGCCCCAAAGGACCCGACAACTCTCTTCCTGCCTCTTCAGACAAACTACACATTCCTACACACACACACACACACACACACACACACACACACACACACACACACCATGCATGAAAACAGAGAGAGGAGTTTAAGTGTAAATGTCAATTAGGAATGCTTCTGATAGGCTTCATAGAAAATATGGCCTTAAGATGGATTTTCTTAAGTAGAAAATGAATATAGATTAGTATTGAGACAAATGGAATATTTAACAATCTTAATCATAAGCTATTGTTTTGTAATATAGAAAAATAACAACTCTTTAGTAGTAGTCATATTTCTCTCTTTAAAGGCAAATAACAACTAACAACTGAACACCTCATTTTTTTTTAGCCACTTTCCCCTGAGTCCTCAATTCTAATTTTAAAGAACCAGGATGAATGTTGAGAAGTACATTCTGATGTGAAACCCCAGCCGGCTTCCTCTTCCCTATGAATTATTAGCTTAGAAAAGGACACAGAATTTTTTTTCTCCCTCATTAATTCATGGAGAAGTGTATTGTATTCTACCTTCCTGTCAGCCACAGTCCTTTTTTTTTCTTTGCATTGACCTAGTAATGTCAATGTTTAACTATACTTCTTGGATTCTTCACAGCGTATCAGGGTCTTGGCAGATACTTTTTTTTCAAGAAAAATCATTACAGCCACAAGGTCATGATGAAAATGTGAGGTTAAAGCATCGAAACAGATTTCAGGTTCTAGGTTTTTACATCTCTTATAGATCCTTTGGGGAATAATGCTAATAAGAAAATATTCTACCCTAACCCCACTCCTGGTACTTTTAGGTTTTTGCTGATATATGTCTACAAGAATAATGCTGAGGAGATTGATCATAGTTTTTAGTAATTACCACCTTGACAGGATCTAGAATTACAGAAGAGACGACTCTCTGGGCATGTCCAAGAGGATCATGTTGAGAAGACCCACCCTAAACATGGTTGGCATTATTCCATAGGCTGAGAGTTATGACTGAATAAAGTGGAAAAAGTGAGCTGAGTACCAGCATTCATCTTTCTCTGCTTCCTGACCATGGATGCCATGTGACCAGCTGCCATGCCTGTCTGTTGCTATGCCTTTCCTGACATAATGGATTCTATACCAGCTAGTTTTGTCTGTCAACTTGACACCACCTGGAGTAATCACAGAGAAAGGAGTTTCAGTTGAGAAAATGCCTCCATGAGATCCAGCGGTAAGGCATTTTCTCAAAGGGGGGAGGGCCCTTTGTGGGTGGTCCCATCTGTGGGCTGGTAGTCTTGGGTTCTATAAGAAAGCCAGCTGAGCAGGCCAGGAGAAGCAAGGAAGCCAGTAAGTTACAGCCCTCCTTGGCCTCTGCATCAGCTCCTGCTTCCTGCCCTGCTTGAGTTCCAGTCCTGACTTCCTTTGGTGATAAGCAGCAGCATGGAAGTGTAAGCTCAATAAACCCTTTCCTTCCCAACTTTCATCTTGGTCATGATGTTTGTGCAGGAATAGAAACCCTGACTAAGACGACTCTATTCCATAAAACTGCAAATCAAAATAACTACTTTTTCTATAAGCTGATTCTTATCAGGTGCTCAGAGTGTTAAGAAAAATAATATTACACATTGATTTCTTCTTGTATTGGAGATTATCCCTGTGTGCATAACCACCTTCTCTCCAAGCAGTCATTTCCTTTCTCCTGTAGCTCTTCTTTTCACACTGTTCCTCAATTCAGTTCTACCACAGTGTTGGAAGTAAGTAAGGCTCACACATCTGAGATTCTCTCCTGTCTCATCTTACCTCATATTTTCCAAAGTAACACAACTTCCTAGGATGCAATCTCCCATATCTCCCTTGTGCTGTTCCAAAGGATGCACTTAATGACCCTGGACCTCAGAATTCCTCCTGATTGTTTGAACTGTGTAGGATGTAAGAAATAAAATCCATAGATTTTCCTATGAGACACATCTAGGTTACAATTAGGTGGCACAAAAATTAAGACTGAAGCTCAGTGTCCTTCTTACTGCTGTGATGGTGGGCTCAAGAAGGCATAGGACACCTACAGCTGAGACCTCTGATGTGAGACCTTTGCAATCAGAACTCCATCCTGTTGAATTAACTCAACCTTGTGAAAGAGTTTTTTAAAAGCTCAATTACTAACAATAACTTTTCTTGACATAAAATTTCCACAGTGTGCAATTATTAACAGCTTAATTGGTAGAGAAATGAAAGGCCACACAATTTACCCATTGAAGATTTCTAATTCATCACTGAGTAGGATATCTACAGACATGTACATCTTATCACCTGTGATGGCTTGAATATGCTTGGCCCAGGGAGCAGCACTATAAGGAAGTGTAGCCTAGTTGGTGTTAAGTGTGGCCTTGTTGGATGAAGTGTGTCACTGTGGACAGGGGCTTTAAAAGCCTCATCCTAGCTCCCTGGAAGTCAATGTTCTCCTAGGGACCTTCAGATGAAGATATAGAACTCTCAATTCCTCCTGTACCATGCCTGCCTGGATGCTGCCATGCTACCATCTTGATGATAATGGACTGAACCTTTGAACCTGTAAGCCAGCCTCAATTAAATATTGTCCTTATAAGAGTTGCTGTGGTCATGGTATCTCTTCACAACAGTAGAAATCTTAACAAACCCTAAGGTTGTCTTTTTTTATATCACCCCCCAAAACAAACAAAAAACAAACACAGTCCAAAAAACCCACTTATCTCCTCTCAGGTCATTCATTACTAGACCTAGATAACTTAGAAACTTCATTGGTCATCTTTGGTACGTGTTGAGTCTTCTAAGACAGACGTGAGTTAATCAGAATTAAAAATCTTGGTGTTCATGCAGTGGAAAACTGGTTTTTTCTTTGAAAGCTATTGCAGAAACCTTTCCACAAGAGTCTAGTTTGTCCTTTACTCTTAGTCATCCAAACCACACCGCAGGACAAACATGCTATTAATATTGCCTCCTGAATATCAGACTCTTGTCTAGTTTACCCTGTGGGAAGAGAAATCTACTGATGTACCTTTCTAGGCATCAGCTGTGGCAGTTTCTCGGAAGAATCAGGAGTCTCTTCTACCCACTAGTTCATTGGCACTTTCTCTGTAGGGATTCTGCTGTCAGACTCTGTCCTTTGCCAGTTCTGGCTTGCCTTTGACCCTGTTTATGCATTATTCAACTCATTTTTCCTGACTCTATGAGATTATGTCTGCCCCTGCATTTGCTGCCTTTCTCACAGCTGTCTGACTTACTAACCTTGACCCTGAGCTTTGAAGCATCTGTTACACTTCCTCATGATACATGGTGACTTCACAAGAATTTTTCCCCTTTTAATATAGGTACTTCCTGTAAAAAGGCATGTTTAGTGGTGTTTTGGGGTGGGGGGAGTTGTTTGCTTTTCTGAAGTAAGGTCTCATGTAGTCCAGGCTTCTTGTCTCAAACTTGCTGTATAATTGAGAACGGTTTTGCACTTCTGATCTTCCTATTTCTACTTCTTAAGTGCTGGGATTACAGGTGTGAGCAACCATGCCTTGGGTAAATTGTGCTGAGGATCAAACCTCCAGCTATTCCCATGCTAGGCAAGCATGTAATCATTTGAGCTAAATTCCCAGCATGACATTTCAGTTCTTTAGATGATTAACAGTTGATGTATTTGAACACATCCTACCGTATGGTACTCAGTATACCATTTTGGGATTGAAGAATTTTGGACATTTTGTTGGTAGCATATTACATTAGGAAATGAACCATTTAAGAAGTGAAGAAGTCTTAACTTGCCAGTATGCCTAGCATATGAGTATGTATAGAATACTTACTGATTGAAGACATGTTTTTAATTAAGGACTTACAATATATTTTATTATATTTTACTTAAGAAAATTTATTTACATATATTCTTTCAGGAGAGTATAAAGCATTTGGTAAATGGAGACTGGGTTTGAATTTTCTGTCTTCATTTTGAAAATTCCCTTAAGGATATGTATTAATATTATTCATTTTTAAACAGTTTTTTAATGTATGTGCACATATGTATCTGTGCACATATCTGGAACAATTCTTCCAGAGACCAGAAGAGGGCATGTAATCCCCTTGAGATGGAGTATTAGGTACTAGTAAACTACTTGATGTAGAGGCTGGGAATGAAAATAGATGGTCTACAAGAGTAGCACATGCTCTTAGGCACTGATCTCTCTCTCCAGCCCCAATATTATCTACTTTTAAATCATTTAAGGGAAATATCTCAACTTACACATTCTTTTGAGTTATACTTTGGGTATAGTCAATATTTTGGCTTACAGACACTAACATCTGAAGTATACATACATGGTTCTAAATACTCCCTTAATGCCTAAATAAAGCTGTTATCACCAACTCTAGAATTTAATAAAAACTATATAAAGTATATTGGGTTGTCCACCATGGTCAACCAAGATTACAATATGTTTTATTGAACAAAATATAAACAAAATTGAAATGAGATCCCTTACCCTTTTAATAATGTTTGGAAACTGGACTGCAGTTGGATTATTTACCTACAAAAGTTTGTTTGTCTACTTATTTGATAGCCAGTCTAATGCCCCCTGTATTACAATACTATGCATCACTTACAAGTCACAAGACCCACTTGACACAAGTGAAAACTTTGTAGGTTTTCACTTGTTATTTTCTTTCTGCAAAATTCTTGCATGTCATTTTCAAGACTTGCTGTCAAAACAATCCTTCACGTAATTTCTTTTTGTTTATTCTTTTACTTTCTCCTTTATCACTCAAAATTAAAATTAAAGTTCATTAAACCTACACAAAGAAACAACTGCAATGTTCTCCACATCATGCTCTATTAGTCAGGGTTCTCAAGAGTCACAGAACGTATGGAATGTCTGTATATATTAAGGGAAATTATTGGAATGACTTACAGTCTGCAGTCCAACTAACCCAACAATGGGCAGCTGTGAATGGGAAGTCCAAGAATCTAGTAGTTTCTCAGTCCCTTGAGGCTAGTTGTTTCAGCTGATCTGTATAAGCTGGAATTCTGAACAAGTAGGTTCCAACAGATGTGCTGGCAACTAAGTGCCAGCAGGCAAAGAAGAAGAAAACCTTCCTTCTTCCGTTGTCCTTATGTAGGCCCAGACTAAAAGTGTGTATCACTATGCCTGGATTTGGAACTTGCTCTGTCCCAGGATGACCTTGAACTCAGAGATCTGCTTGCCTCAGTCTGCTAGGATTAAAGGTCTATAACATCTTGCCTGGGCCTAAGCTTTTCATGCCACTGTGCTTCAAGGTCCAGATCAAAAGCCTGTGTCTTCCAACCTCAAGATCTGGATCATAGGTGTGCCCTCCATTTCTGGATTGGAGTTTATTACAGATAGTCAAGTTGACAACTGGGAATACCCAACACACATACTAATGTATGTAGCTACAAAGACTATTTCCTAAGATATACACATGTTCTGTTCATAAAAGACCAGTTTTCAAACCTCCCCTGTTATAGGATCCAAGATAATTTATCATAAGATTTGTTTATTTTTATTTATGTCTATTTGGGTGCCTGCATGCATGTATACATACATGCAGAGAATGCCCAGGAGATAGTAGAAATACATTGGGTCTCCTGAAGTTGGAATCAAAGGCAGTTGTGAGATGCCTAGTGTGGGTGCTTGGACCTGAACTCAGGGTCTCTGCAAGAGCAGCCTGTGTTCTTTTTTTTTTTTTTTTTTTTTTTTTTTTTTTTGGTTTTTTTTTTTGGTTTTTTGAGACAGGGTTTCTCTGTGTAGCCCTGGCTGTCCTGGAACTCACTCTGTAGACCAGACTGGCCTCGCACTCAGAAATCCATCTGCCTCTGCCTCCCAAGTGCTGGGATTAAAGGCGTGCGCCACCACTGCCCGGTGCAGCCTGTGTTCTTAAACACTGAGTTCTCATAGTATCTTGCTCTTGATTAT
>CM052711.1:64664581-64768444 GCA_028551405.1 Uromys caudimaculatus | reverse complement strand
TTTGGTTTTTTGAGACAGGGTTTCTCTGTGTAGCCCTGGCTGTCCTGGAACTCACTCTGTAGACCAGACTGGCCTCGCACTCAGAAATCCATCTGCCTCTGCCTCCCAAGTGCTGGGATTAAAGGCGTGCGCCACCACTGCCCGGTGCAGCCTGTGTTCTTAAACACTGAGTTCTCATAGTATCTTGCTCTTGATTATCCTCTTGCTTTGAAAAACATTGATTTTAGTTTTATTTGTGTGTGTGTGTGTGTGTGTGTGTGTGTGTGTGTGTGTGTCCAAAATAAAAGGTGTTGAATCCCCTGACATTGAAGTCATAGTCAGTTGTGAGCTGTTGGAAGTGGGTGCTGGATACCAAGCTTCAGACCCCTGAAAACCACAATAAAAGTATAGTTTATTGCTGATCCATCCATCTTGCCTGCCACAGTTTTTAATATTCAATTTTGTCTTACAAAATTTTGTCTGTGTCCACGACGTTTCTAACCATTCTCATTCTCCACCCTCTCTCACCTCCCTACTACTTGTCCTACCTGTGAATATCTCTCTTACGTCTATTCCCTTTATTTTTGAATCTCTGAATTTATCCATGGCCATCTGTGTGATCATGATCTGAAGCTAGTCATTGATCCTGGTGGACTGAGCAGAGGCTACATAACTGACGAGTATAGCTCCTTTTCTCCCAGACTCTGTTACCAATATTTCAACAAAAAAGTATTGAACTCCATGAATCCCTCTTCTCTCCATGACTGTTGACATGGCTAGTCTTGTCTGAACCCTGTGCAAATAACCACAGTTGTTGCGAGTTAATGATTGTGAGGACTATATGGACTCTTTTTTTTTTTTTTTTTCTTTTTCTTTTTTTTTGGTTTTTTGAGACAGGGTTTCTCTATGTAGCCCTGGCTGTCCTGGAACTCACTCTGTAGACCAGGCTGGCCTCGAACTTAGAAATCCACCAGCATCTGCCTCCCAAGTGCTGGTATTAAAGGCGTGCGCCACCACTGCCCGGCTCTATATGGACTCTTAAGAGACAGCATTTCCTTATCCCTTGATCAAGACCTTTTAGTAAGAGAGCTAAAATCATTCCCCTTGGAGACCTGTTTTGTAGCTTTATAGAAGTTTGCCCTTTCCCCTGACGAATCACAAATGTTATCAGTAAAAGCCATGAAAAGCAGAGAACACTGTTATGTCCTGTAAAAGTTATGTTCCCCAAACAATTTCCTTGCTGCAAATAAATCTGACTTAGTGCTGTGTTCGCTGAACATTGAAATTAGAAAGCCGCTTGGCCAATTGCACATCCTAAAACCCACGCAGCCTTTTCTGTTGCCAGAGAAACTCACTTCAAAACAGCAAAGAAAAGAGTAAGATCCGGAGAAGAGATGTGGGTGGCAGCTCTCAGTCTTGAGTTTATGTTGACCTTAGGGAAGCTGGTTTTCGAAAGTACCAGTGGAATGAACCACACAGAGGCCTAGCTTAGCATAGAATTGGTCACAGAATGAGTTCTCTTTGGGTAACTAATAATAGGCATTATTCTCTTTACTGTTTATTTATTTTCAAGTGGAAAGTGTGTAAGAGATTCATAGTGTGTCCATGTTTGCAGACAGGAGGGAGACAATGGGTGTCTACCTCTATAGCTCTCCACCTTTTTTCTTTACAAGACAGTGAGTCCCATTGAACCTAGAGCTTGCAATTTCAGCTAGGCCAGCTAGCCAACAAGCTCCCAGGATATGCTTGTCTCCACACCCACAGCACAAGGCTCACAAGTATGTACCATCACCCTGGCTCTCCATGGCTAAGGACAATCATGCTCAGGTACTCATTCCTGGCATTTAGGCATTCTGCCAACTGAGCCATCCCCCCACCTCCAGTATTCACTTCATTATCTATACCTAGCTACCATATAACAGACAGTATGCTTGCTGGTTAGTTTTTGTCAACCTGACACAAGCTAGTCACTTGAGACAGAGAATCTTGACTAAGGAATTAACTTCATTAGCTTGGCCTAGGAACATAGCCTCTGTGGCATTTTCTTGATTAGTGATTGCTCTGAGTGGTATCTCTCTTTGGCAAATGGTCCTGGGTTGTATAAGAAGTGGACTGAGTAAGTCTGAAAGTGTTCCTTAATGCTCTCTGATGCAGCTCCTGTCTCCAGATTCCCGCTTTGAGTTCCTGTTCTGGCTTCTAGTGATGAACGGAACACTGAAATGAATACCCTCCTCCCACAGTTGATTTTAATCATGGAGTTCATCACAACAAAGGGAACCACAGCTGCTGGTGGGAGTCTATGCTTCCATTTCTCTGCATGAGTTCAGATCTCCATTTGCACTCCTTGCTTAAGCCTTTGCACTATTCTCTCTTTCTCTAGGTCAACAATTGCTCCAGATACACAATACTTCACCAAACGCGCACACGTATTTGTACTCTGACAATGAGGCCTTGACTGTGAAGATTCTAAATACCATTTCAAATTTTACCCATTTAAGGTCAAGTTGGTGAAATCACCTCACTTTGACATATCTGCAATAGCTGACCTCTTCGTGAGTTTCTCTCTTTTTTGTTGCATATTTGCAGTTTGGTTCATAAGTATGTGTATTCATGTGCATGTAGGTATACATATGTGTGTGCACATGTGTGTGTGTGTGGAGGATAGGACCTCCTCGGGTCTTATTCCTCAAATATTATCTGTAATAGTCAGGATTCTTAGAGTAACAGAATTTATAGAATCTATCTATCTATCTATCTATCTATCTATCTATCTATCTATCTATCTACCTACCTACCTATAATACAGATAGAGCTAGAGCTAGGGATACAGATAGATTGATACAGATATGAGATTTATTAAACTGGCTCACAGGAAGTGGTCCTGATAATGCAACAATGGCTGGATATGAACAGAAATTCCAAGGGTCCAGAAGTTGCTCAGTCCATGAGGCTGAATGTCTTAGTTGGTCTTCAGTGTGCACTGGAATCTCAGAGACATTTTCTCTAATGCCAGTGAAGGATTGAACTTTCTATCAAGGCAAGAGTAAGAAGACAAAGAGCAAAAGCCTCCTTTTTCTATGTTCTTATATATGCCTTCATCAAAAACGTATGGCCCGCATTAAAGGTATGTGTTCATACCTAAAGACCCAGATGAAAGGGGTGTGTCTTCAGACCTCAGGATCAGGATTAGAGGCAGTTCTTCCTATTTCTAATTAAGCAAAACTTCCTTAATGCCCAATGTAGTCAAGTTGATAGCCAGAATAACGTCACACCATCCACTTTCTTTTTAAGACAGGGAATTCCAAAACCAGGCTAGGTTAAATGGACACAGAGCCCTGGGAGTGTCCCTGTCTCCTCTTCACAGTCCTTGGATTGCAAGTATGTGCCACCATGCCCAGAATTTTGTTTTAAACACAGGCCTTGATATACAGCTCATTTTCTTGTGTTTTCAAGGTATTTTACTCAGCCATTCTGTTATTTCATTTTTCTTAAAGCAAGATTTTATGTACCCAAGTCTGACCTCAAAATCCCTATGTGCCTTAAAACCCTGATTTTCCTCCTCCCTATTGTTGGGATTATAGGAATGTATCATTTTTACTGTTTATGTTGGGCTGGAGATGGTACCTATGACTATGTGCATGCTAATCATCCCCTTCCCTGGGGATTCTTACTATTCTAGAACTATACCAGGAATAGAAAGACTGACTCAGGTAGTAGACTGGTTTCATTTCTATTGCTGTAATAAACACCATGATCAAAAGCAACTTGGGGAAGAAAGGATTGATTTAGGCTGATTAGGTTGATTTACAGTCAGTCTATCATGAAGGGAAGTCAGGACAGGACCTATTTCAGGAACCTGGAGGCAGAAGTTGAGCAGAAGCCATGAAAGAATGCTGCTTACTGGCTTCTCCCTCCTGACTCTCTCAGTTTGATTTCTCGTTAAACTCAACTACCTAGAAGCATCATCACACGCAGTGGGCTGAGCCCTCCACATCTATTATTCAAAACAAATTCCCATAAGTTTGTCTACAGGCCAGTTAATGGAGACATTTCACCAGTTGAAGTTCCCTGTTATTAGATGGCCATAGCTTGTGTCAAATTGACAAAAATAAAACCCAAACCATTAAAAAACCACCACCACCACAACCAACAACAACAACAAACTAAGTAACTACCCAGCAAGGATGTTTTCTTTATGACCATGTTGTCTAAGACTTGAGCGGTCTGCTTTTAATGTGAGAATAAGTCAGCAAGACAGATTTTCAGATTTTTCTGGACAGTCTTTCTACAAGTCCCGAAAAACACATACATCAGCCTTGTTACTTTGCCCCATTAAGTACTTTCAAGCCTGTTGGTCTTTGGCTTTTAATCTGAAGTAATTATCACTTAGGAATGCTGGCTACCTCAGGACACCAGTCTTAATTAGTCACTTAGAAAGCAATTCCCCACAGCTAGTGAAGACTGAGAAGGAAACAACCAGGCAATAGGAATATTTAAGGTAGTGACTTTTCCTTCACTTATCTCTTAACAGCAGAGAAATGCCAAGTGACAGGTCTTTCCAGTTTTGGAACAGGCGATATTTGATGTAATTCAATAGAAGGATAAATGCAGATGACAGAGAAGGGGTCTATGGGCAGCACAAATGAACAAAGCCATTAATGAGCACAAGGGTCTCATTTTTGTGTGCTACTCACAGGGCTGGTAAGCCCTTGAGAATCTACCTATCTCTGACTCTCTCCTTTTGGGATTACAGTCATGTGTTGTTAATATGCTAGGATTGTGTAGTTATGATGAAACACCATGCCCAAAGCAAATTATATCAGTTTATTTTGGCTTATATTATGCAGAGATAAAAGTCCATCATTTTAGCGATGCATGGTAGAAGGCAACAAGCATGGTGGCCCATGTCCTTTAGCACAAGCACAAAACAAAGGGAATGAATTGTAAGTAAGGTGAGGCTTTGAGCTCTCAGAACACACCCCCTTTCTCCAGCAGAGCATTCTGCACCTCTTAACTCTACTTAAATAGCACCACCAACTGGGGAGAAATATTCAACTGCTAGGGTTTCCACATGGGAGGTGGCATAGTTTGAATTTCCTAGTCCAAAGGAGGAAGCTTTCTTCTCACCCTGCTCAAAAGGGAGCAAGAGTGAGACTTAGCTAACGCCTGTGAGCAGTCAGACAGTAAGAAATGGGGTCAGACTGCGGCAGTGTCTAAGAAGATAAATATAGTAAGATTCGGCATGAGTACTTTAGAGAAATCTTTCTTGAGTAAATGGGTAAGTCCTTAATAGTGATTCACAGTAGCAATTCTCAATGTCCTGGGTAACATGTGGTCATCAGAAGTCACTGAGTGTTTCAGGAACCAGAGAGCAATTGGAAGTTATTGTTCTTTGCTAACTTTAGAGTTAATTAGAGTTTTCAAGCAACCAAATTCTTTAAGAAACTAAAATTTGGAGATTCTGGAGTTTTCCAAAAGAAATCACCTCTAAGTTTGTTCCAAGTTGCCTGTGACTATCTGACAAAGCTACTCACTGGCTCTAGGCACTTAGTTGAATTAAAGTTAATTCACACTTTCTTTCCATCTTCTCAAATTTCATAACTAAACCAATTATTATCCATATGAGTAGTACATAGAGAAGTGTTGGTATATCAATTCACAGGGATTGACAATACATGTGGACCAACCACAAGAGATTGTTCCAGGTATGACTTGGCACACTGGCTGTTTTTGTGTGTCAACTTGACACAAGCTAGAATTATCAGAGAGGAAAGAGCCTCAGTTGGAGAAATACCTTTATGGCATTCAGCTAAAAGTCGTTTTCTCCAATTAGCGATCAATATGGGAGAGCCCAGCTCAGTGTGGGTGGTGCCATCCCTGGGCTGGTAGTCCTGGGTTCTATAAGAATGCAGGATGAACAAACTATGGAAAGGAAACCAGTAAGCAGGGCCCCTCCATGGCCTCTGCATCAGCTTCTGCCTCCAGTTTTCAGCCCTTATTTGAGTTCCTGTCCTGACTTCCTCCAATGATGGACTATCATCTGGAAGTAGAAGCCAAATAAGCTCTTTCCTCCACAACTTGCTTTTTGGTCATGATGTTTCATTGCAGTGATAGGAACTGTAACTAAGGCACATGGTTATGATGAATTTATCAGTAATGTAATTAGCAAAGTATTTTCAAAACCACAAGTAGTGTATGATGTATGCCAACAATATTAATATTGTGCTGTGACCAAAATAATTTACCATGCACTTAGAGGGTTCAAAAACTGTAAGTATGGGGTAGGAAGATGGCTCCATTGGGAACATGCTTACAAGAAAAGTGAAAAGACCTGGGTTTCATCTACAAAACTCACATTAAATAAGCTGGGTTTGGTGGCATGTCTGCCTCCCTTTGGGGAGGCAGAAGGAGGCGGTCCCTGGAGCTCATGGACCAGTCAGCTTCACCTAGTTGGAGAGTTCCAGACCAGGGAAAATGAGGCTCCATCTCAAACAACCAAGTAGATATAGTTTGTCAAACAACAAAGTTGTTTTTTAAGCTCCACATGCATGCATACATGTGTACATATACACATACATATATCATACAAAGTCTCTCTCTCTCTCTCTCTCTCTCTCTCTCTCTCTGTCTGTGTCTGTGTGGTGTGTGTGTGTGTCTGCTGTGTCTGTGTCCTACCCTGGATATCTTGTGTCCAAAGTAAGTCTCTCTAGGAATGAGTAAGGCCTGTACTAGATTGTGTACCTCTTTGGTGGTTCTAGGAAACGAACTGTTTCTTTGCCCCAATTGCTGGTAGAATTTATTCTTTGTGCTTTTATTAATGAAATGTGAATTTTGTCCTAGTTGTCAAGTGTCCCAGTGAAGCAAAGGTTCTTGGTAATGTCTTAGTTAGGGTTTCTATTGCTATGAGTACAGGCTAGTTTTATGTCAACTTGTCACAAGCTAGAGTCATTGGAGAGGAGGGAGTCTCAATTGAGAAAATGCCTCAATATGATAGGGCTGCAGGCAAGCCTATAGGGCATATTTTTGATTAGTGATTAATGTGGGATGAACTAGCTCACTGTGAGTTGTGCAACCATTGGGCTGCTTTTTCTAGGTTGTATAACAAAGCAGAATGAGCAAGCCATGGAGAGAAAGCCAATAAGCAGCACCCACCCATGACCTCTACTTTAGCTCCTGCCTCCAGATTACTGCCCTCTTTGAATCCCTGCCCTGCCCTCCTTCAATGATGGACTACAATGTGGAAGTATAAGCCAAATAAATCTTTTCCTACCCAACTTGCCTTTGATTGTAGTGTTTCACCATAGTTAAAGTAACCATAAATAACATACTATGATAAAATACCAAGATCAAAAGTAACTTGAGGAGAAAGGGTTTATTTCTACATCATTGTGATTCTGAAAGGTACTTAGGGAAGATATTCAAGACAGGGGCCTGGAGATAGGAAATAAAGTAGAGGCTTACTAGCTCAAGTACAAGGCATGTTCACCCTGCTTTCTTATGGAACTCGGGACTATCTGCCCAGGGGTAACTCCATTCACAGTGGGCTAGTCCCTCCCACACATCAATCATTAATCAAGAAAATTTCCTATAGGCTTGCCCACACACCAATCTGATGGGGACATTTTCTCAATTGAGGTTCCTTCTTTACAGACAATACTAACTTGTGTTATATTGACAAAACAATACTTGGCACAATAGCAATTCTTCATGTCCAGATGATCAGGCATCTCAGATGCTTTGTAATAAGTTATCACACACATGACTGTGTTACTTCACAAGGCAGGCCTACTGTCTGCCCTTCTCTCAGCATTATCGTCTACTTTCCACATAAGTTCTGAGCACTTGGTGGCTTTTCTAGTCCAAATTTCTAAATCTCTCTACAATGTAGCAAAAACATGGCCAGGTCTAAAATAATCAATACTGGTTAGCTGGGACGGAGGAATCAACTGGGATTAAGAAGAAATGAGTACCACTGAGGTGAGATATTCCAGGAAATGTTTCTGTAGTGTCAGCACACAGAAGCTGTTGTCTAGAGGATGCAAAGCTGTTCCTCATGATGACAGCTGCGTTCAAAGAAGAAAGCAAGCTGAGCATTGGCTTTCATCTCTCTCTCTGTTTCCTGAATGTGGACATAATGTGGCTAGCTGCCTCACCATCATGGTGCCATGCCTTCCCCATCACCATGGAGTATACGCTCAGACTGCGAGCCGAAATCACCCCTTCCTTTTCTAAATGGTATAGGCCACGTGTTTTGTCACAGTGAGGAAAGGTAAGGACTACAATACCGATCTGGCTTTGTAACCATTGTAGATTGACTGATAACAAGTATTTAAGGACCATATGCTTGTAAAATCTTTCAACATGTACACAAACTGTAAAAGTAGATTTAGGAGTATATTCTGACATCAATGTGCTGCCCGAGATGTGAATAACTGCCACTACCATTAAAATGAATTTCCAGGTTAAGTCTCCCAGGAGAAAAGATCCCAGCCCTGTCATCTGTCTCACAGCATACTAAATTATTTCTTATGGACTATATGTGGCATTGCCCAAATCAAACACCCAAATGGAGGCAGTAGAACTTTAGCAGCCATGGTTCTTACAGAGGGGCGGGAGCTGAGCACAACCATTTAACAAATTAATGGTCCAATATAACCAGACTCCATTCCTTCCCTATAAATGAGAATAGTGCCAATTACTCTTTCAGCTGAAAGCAGAGGAGGTAGAGAATGTCTGAGTGCAAAATTTGGATCATTGCAGAGATTTTAAAGATTTATTTGGTGCAGCCATGGAGGAAACACTTTAGTTTAATGCTGTTTTCTCATTCATACTTTGTCCAAGTAAGGAACCCTACATCCACCCTTTGTCACTAACCCTACCACTTATCTTGTCATTTTGACACTTATAAGACCTTGTTAGAGCAAAACAGACAGCTGACACATTCAGTGTCCTGAGGCAGAGCTCCTGTGAACAGAGGAAAAGAAGAGGCTTGAGAGATTCTTTTCAGAAACACATCTCCATGGAAAGAGTGAAAATACCCATTGATGAAAATATGCAAGTTGTAACTAGTTGAACTCACAAAATCAAAAGCAAGTATAGTTGCTAAATAGTAAATGAAATTGTTGATCTCTAAGATTAGTATTACCTGTCCTAGTAAACTTTACTTGTCTTGACACCATTTAGAATCAACTGAGAAGAAAATTTTGATTGAGAAATTGCTTAGATAACCCAGGAGTTGTCTTGATGGTTAATTGATGTAAGAGGGAGCTCTAGCCTACTTTGGTGTTACCATTCCCTAGGGAAATGACCCTGGTCTATATATGAGAAGCAGTGAAGCGATCCTGCCACTGCGTGAGTCAGCAAGCACCATATTCTGCAGTTTCTTCTTCAGGTTTTGCTTGAATTATCTGCTCCAGCTTCCCTCAAGGATAGACTGTGACCTAAACTGTAAGAAAAAATACTTTCATTTCCTAAGTTAAATTTGATAAATTTGCTGTTTTATCAAAGGAACAGAAGGAATCTAGAACACTCCTTTAGGTGACAACTTCTTCTTGCTATGTGCTTCTTCATATTTACTTAAAAAATAATTTTGACCTCGATGATTATATCTGTCTCACATGAGAAAAGTATTCCCTGCTATATGTTTGCCTGCTTGTACTCACCTTTCCAATATAACCACTTTGGAAAATAAAGTATTTTGTTGATATTGTAAATGAGTTTGCCTTTCCTTTAGATTTTAAGAATGGAGGCTTTGGTCTGCTCCTTCAGATAATTCAGATTGACAGGGTGACTCTTCTGTGATGACTACTCTTGTAAAAGAAAGATACATTAGAAACAGCACTGCTTTCTGGTAGTATGTTTGCCTCTTCAGTTCTACTTCCTAGATAGTTCACTAGTTCAAACAGCCATGTAAGCCCATGCTGTAATATATCTCTATGGAAACACAACCAACTCATTCCTCGGTTTAATTTCTCTTCAGGGCAAGAGAGCAGGTGTTTTGTTGTTATGTTTGTTGTTGTTGTTGTTGGTTTTTTGGGGGGGGTGGTTTTTTTTCTTCTTCACTAGAGTGATTCTGGTCTTCTCAGCAAGAATATAGGTCTTTCCATGGAAATGTGAGCCTGTGTTTAATCACGTCATTTAGGAAGACTTCAAACAAGCCTTGTTGACCTATCTCCACACAGAAATGAAGGTATTAGTTGGCCTATTGTCCTCATAACATTACTATTTTCTCTTGAGAAAAGCCTGCATGATCACATGTTTAGGCAAATACTGGTTGTAAATGTGACTAGACCTGGAATCAATCAGAGATCACTTGCTGAGCACACCTATCAATCATTCATTGATCAGGTTACAAGAGCAGGGGTAAGACAGATAAACAGTGCACCTTCAGCAAGTAGTCAGATTAAAGGAGGTTGGAGGGGAAAACCCTCCTGCTATCTCATTCCCCGAATGTCTCTTTGGTGAGTCCATCTATATCATTGGTGCTATTGCCACTGCTGCATTCTTTCACTGATAGAAGACCTGAGCATCCAACATAGACTAAAGACCAGGAGCTCTTCAGGAATCATCTCAGCTTTCTGTGCCAGGTTTGGATTGCTAAGGAAATACAGCCTTGAGGACTGAGAAGCTGCCATGATTTCAGCTTCTCCAGTGTGATGACAACCATTGTTTGACTACCAAGCCAATGACAAAAGCCAATGTCATAAACACCCCTGTAGTCAATATTCACTGTAGCAGTCTTGTTCACCTAGAGAACCCTATTACAGGTTGGATGGCAGTTGAACTTGATATGTGATGAAAGGTCAGGGCCAATAGGTTAGAGAGTCCTTATCTACCAAGCTTGCAGACACAGGCTGATATCTAGGATCTTCAGTGGCTTTCAGAGACTGAGAGGGACTTGCAGAAGTCATTCTGTACAACTGAGTCTGTGCCACCCTCATCAGAAGCAGGCAGGGAACAAATCCTCCTTGGGATACTGAGGACGTAGGGAAAGAGTCAGCAGGATCAGAGCAGGCCCTGAGATCTTAACAGAGCTTTTATGAATAGTTCACAATAGGATGGCAAAGAACCTGCCCCGTGCACTGGCTTTGGTCCAGAGTCTCTGAGTTGTGCTGGTTGCACGTGATAATTGTGAAATGAATTAAACTTTTATCTTCATCCAGGCTTCCTAAGAACTGGAGCAGAGGCTCCTTCTGTTGCCTGCGTGTGGATCCTGTTCCCCTAACTGGTCTGCCTTGTCTGGTGTCAGTGGGAGAGGATGTACTTAGTCCTGCAGTGACTAGAGGTGCTAAGGCAAGTTGGTACACAGGGGGAACCTCCCTTTTCTTGGAGGTAAAGGGATGGGTGGTGGGATGAGGGGTCATGTAAGCTGGGACAGGAAAGAGGGGGTTTGTGATCAGGATGTAAAATGAACAAATAATTAATTAATGGAAAGGAAATAAAATAAACTGTGAGGCTATTAACAACCTGTATCCCCTTTATACTATGCTTTCATGTAATAAGCAACTCTGGGAGTCGGCCAAAGTCAGAGGTGTTACAGAGTAGGTTTAATGGATCATTTCTCTCAAACACTTATACTTTCTGTCTGTAATCCACCAGGGCTCCAGAGTGGACTGCAGAAGAATGGATCAGTGACTAAGACAGTTAAGGAGGAAACGTTATCTGATGATAAACAGCACTGAGGAGGAGGAAACAGCTCAGAAGGTTGTCATATCATCTAGGTAAAGCCAACTTGCACTAGCATCTGGAAAGGTTGTAGCCAAAGCTTCAAGGAGCATCAATAGAAAGAAGCACCCGGAAATAATAAGGAAAATGTCTAAAAGAACTAAAAGTCTATCCAGAAGGGAGGTCAGGCTGAAAAAATCTGTAGGCAGCCACACCTGAGAAGGCCAAGAGCTTCACTTCTGGTTCTGATTCAACCTTAGAGGACAAAGCATCACAGAAACAGAAGCAAAAGACAATTCTCAGCCTAAATCCTCAGTCAAATCAGAAGCAGTAGCTGGAGTACAACTACTAAAGACAGAAGCAAGCAGCCTCTAGCCAGCAGTAGCAGTAGCAGCAGAATGATGATAGTGATGATGATGATGATGATGATGATGATGATGATGATGATGATAATGAGGAGGAGGAGGCAGCTTCCCCAAGAAGATGGTACCTAATAAGCAAGTTTTATACCAGTGAAATCATCTGTCAACCATGCCCAGAAGAGTTCTAGCATTGAAGCTTCTCAAGAGAGGAGGAAGAAGAACAGAGAAACCAAATGAAGAAAAGACTCAGGTGCCCAGAGTTCAATTCCTTTGCCTTCTGCTCCTGTACCAAAGAGGCCCTTGGGCGCTCAACTTCCAAAGACATCTATGAAGCAGAATTAGCCCATGTGAGAACGGAAGATAGAATGTCTGAGTCTAAAGGGGGTCAGAGAAGAAGACACCTAAGACAGCTAGGGCTGTCATCTCCAGAACACTAGCAGGCCAGTTCCAGTGAAGAAGATGGCAGCAGAGAGCTCTCTGTTCAGTCCAGACTCTGACAGTCCAGAGGATCATGCTACTGCCAAGTCAGTCAGTGCCACAAAATCCCTTAAGTAAGTAGGCTGTCTCTCCCAAGCCTTCTGCAGTGAAGGCAGCTGCAGCTCCTAAACACCTGCAGCCAGCAGCCAGCATCCTGAGCAGGAAGACAGACAGGACCTCCCTCGAGGAGACTACAAAGAAAACTGTGACCACCCCAAAGTCCAAGGTGACTGCCAATGCATCTCCTTCTCCAACAGAGGGAAGGGGAAAAGAAAGAGGGAGGGCCAGACACTTAGCTCTCCATTAAGATGAAGGCAGCAGGAGATAGTGCACCTGCCAAGCCAGCCTCTGTCAGCGAAGAAGCAGCTGAGAAGCAATGGCTCCTTCTCGAAGGAGTTCAATGAATAGAAAAACAGAGAAGGCCAAAGGTAAGACCACCCAAAACTACAAGCTCAGAGGCAGCGGCACCCCGGCTATCCAGAATGCAAAAATAGGCAAGGAGAGAGCAACCAAGGAAGAGTGAAAGGCAGAGCAGTGTCCAACCCAAGTCCTGAACAGAAGTGTGGACAGAATGAGGCAGCAGAGACTCCTCAAGCTGAGGAAGTTGAGCTCCAGTCTCCCAAAATATCTGTACAAGGAAAGAAAGGACAAAGCAGGGGATGGGAAGACACTTTTCTTATTCTGAAGTGTGGACTAAGAGGGAACTGAGGATACATGAGTGGTAGATGATTTCTTTGGTGAAGAGGAAGGCGTGTCTAGAGACAGGTGAGTAAGACAACCTGAATCAGAAGTTCACCAAAGGCAAGTGCTCTTGGCATGGAGAACCAAGAAGTGGACATCAACGGGGAGGCTCCATTTCTCTTCATGACAAGTCAATGTAGGACCTGGGTGGAGTCATCCTTGGCAAAGCGAGGTTGATGATGAGAGGTTTCTCATCTCTGATGGATACAGAAACTCAATTTTGTTAGGAGATGGTCTTGGTAGGGACAGTTTAGAGCAGGCCTGGTGACTGACGCATCATATAGATTTTGGATTGTTTCTCTGTTCTTGTTACAGATTCATTTTGAGTGCCAAATGTTGACCATCAGGAAGAAAGATATACAAAGTATTGCTTTGTAAGACATGTTAGCTGTCATTTCCTTCTTCCTTTTCTGTGAATGTCTACATACTGTGAAGTTATTACATGTTTCATATTAAACCATTTTGCACTGGTTTTTCGGTGATTTTCGCAGATGACTTTCACCAATGGGGCCTGATCTATTGCCTAAGGCATAGCAAAAGTCCACAAATGAGAACTTCTCTAATTGGAGGATTTTCCCCAAGTGAGCACATGCTTCCACATTTGATCTCTTCATCCCTCAAAGCCCTTGTCAAGGGAACACTAATAATTTGCTTTGTCTGTCAAGCATCCCCTGTTCCTATTCCCTTGGTCTGGGACTGAGGATTTCAGAAGCTAGAATGGATCTACCATCTTTGGGGGATAAAATTATGCTTCTTGGAACATACTAACCTATAAAAATTGATAGCCAAAATTATAATGTGGTGTGAATGATGTGGATTGTTCTAACTATTTTGCTTTCTGTAAACATTTTTATTATTATTGCCATGTCTGTAGTATGATTTTTTAAATTTTAAAACAGGGTTTGCTGCCATTGAAGGCACTTTCAAGAACCTTCAATTACTATTCAATGACTATTACTATTGATATAATATGACCAGGTCAGCATTTTCTCATTTTTAACACTGTCAAGGACAAAATGATATGAGTTTTAGATGCGAAAAAGAAAGTGTCCCATAGATCAATGCCTGGCTCTTGGTTTCTGCACACCTGTGGCCATTTGCATGCAACTCAGGGGACTAAATTCATCATTCTATATTTTTCCAAAGAGAATATAGCCTTCTCATACAGATTACAAATGGCGTACAACAGAAATCACTAATTGGTTAGCATTTCCACCCTGGAATTGCTGTTAAAACAATACCTCAGTTCCTAGATGGCTGTCACTTTCATACTGAGTCCAGGACCCCAGGCCATGGCATGCCCACTTTTTGGGTAGGTCTTCCTTCTTCATTTATCCAAATCAAGAAAATCACTTGCTGAGATGCCCAGGTTCAATATTAATAATCATAAAGTGGGATATTTCAATGTGACAAAAACATGAATTTGGCTTGGGACTTGTTTTAAATACTGAAAGCAAGAGGAAGCACCCACTATGAGAACAAAAGCAGGGGACCTGGATGAGTAGGGGCCAAGCCCAGCTTAGCTGACAACATCACTTGAGTCTATTTTTAAGTAACATAATAATCACTCTTTTATAATAAATACTTTGTTGCCAAACGGTAACCAAGATTCTCTGGAGAAACATAATAATTGGCTTGTTCATATGTTTGATACACACACACACACACACACACATACACACACACACACACAGAGAGAAAGAGAGAGAGAGAGAGAGAGAGAGAGAGAAAGGTTGCACGGTGTGTTGACTAGCATCAACGAAGGAAATATACTGTCCTCGGGATCAAATTCCTCAGGGGTTTTAGAAGTAGCCCAGCAAATGTTACTATGATGATGCTTTTAGTTTAAAACACAAGCAATCTAGGGCAGGGATATTCCTCTGCAAAGCATTGGCCAGTATTATGGTTTAAAAGACAGATGTCCCCCATAGGTGATGTGTTTAACACTTGGGAGTCCGGCTGGTGGTGCTGTTTGAGAGGGTTGTAGAATAGTTTGGAGGTAGAACCTCTCAGGAGGAAGTGGATCACAGAGGGTAGGTTTTGGAGTTTAGAATCAGACTCACTTTGTATCTCTTTTCTGCTTCTGGTGGAGGGGTAAATTGTGATTTCTCTGCCTCCAGGCTAGCTTAGTTCTCACGCTGCCATGATGAGCCATATTACTCTGGAACTGTGACAAAAATAAACTCTCTCCTCTAAGTTGCTTTTTGTAGAGGTATTCTAATACAGCAATAAAACAGAAACTAAGAAATTTGAACTTTTATGCACAGAGTTGGGAACATATTTATAGAAACAGTATATTCAATAGAAGATGGAATTCTTATCCATCTCTGCTTGACTAGACATTTTCTCCATCTCTGTCCACATAATAACCACTGTAGAAACTGTATCAAAGTGTGTTGCTATGGCCATATAACTTCTTTGCCCAAGAGTATTAAAGAATGGGTTACTGTCCAATATTAGGACATATAGTTCACCTTTCAGATTACAAATTATTTGTTCACTTGGGGGTAACTTGAAACATTTGTAGAGAAATTGATTATAAGGTAGACTTAGCCTTTCTTTTTGGAAGTAATATTTGTATGTGTGCGGGATTTTGGGCAAATGTGTATGTGTGTGGGGGGTATGTATCTGAAAGAAAGAGGGTCATATATGTGGGGAGGTATGTATGTGTGCATGCACACTTGTATGAATGCCACTGTGCATGAGTGGACTTAGGACAATCTTAGGTGTTGGCACTCTCTCTCCATCCTGGTAGAGATAGACTCCCTCATTCAGTGCTGCATATGCCAGGCTATCTGGCCATGAGTAGGCAGTCAGTCTCCTGCTGTCTATGGCAGAGTTTTCAGATCATAGGCATTCAACACTATGGCCAGCTTTAAGTGGATTCTAGGGATTTGAACCCAGGTATGCACGCTTGTATGAGAAGCCTTTATCCCATTGAGCCATCTACTCAGCCTAGAGAGAGAATGACTGTATATAATTGAAGCTTTTCCTTTTACTTCTTCTGCTAAGCATCTTTTCTCTTAGCCCAGGGCTATACAAGATATCTAACAACCTTACATTAAATACACTATTTTCTGAGCTGTTCATGAGTTCCAATCTTTAGATCTTAAGACATAAAATCGTTGTCTACCAATGTGTTGGCTGCATTTATAGCTATCCTGAGATGCATGCAGTCCTGTCAGATTGGACATGCCTGAAAATCTAGACAATTTTCTGTCCCGTGATTCAAGGGTTCTTACTAGTCATTAAATAAAAACAATGACCTTTTCAAAAGCTAAATAAACCATGAAACTAATGCCAAATTCAATGTCTTTTTTTTTCCTGGTATCTTCTTTGACTACTTATCCTAGTTTGATGTCCCAAATTTCTAGCTTCTGTGGTTCATGTTCTTTTCTATCAATCTATACCCTTTAGTTAATGTGCTTCATCAGTTACCACCGACAAATCCAATTACATTTCAGTTTTTGTGATATTATCTATTCAGTATCCACTTAGACACAGGCTGACTTTCCCTGGCTTTGTAGGAAATGCTGTGCTTTTCAGTTATCCTGGCAGTGGGGATAGCCTTTGTTCTATGTGATCCAGAGAATTATCTACACGGGTTTCCCTGAGTGAATTACTTAAATATATATCAATTCAACTGTAAAGAATAATAAGATAGATCATAGATAGTATGTATATGATAAATGATTGTTAAGTAGATACATGGTATATAGATGATTGATAGGTGGGTGATAGATGGTAGTAGATAATATATAAGAAGATAGATGACAGATAGATAGATAGATAGATAGATAGATAGATAGATAGATAGATAGATAGATAGATGGATAGATAGATAATATAGATAGATGATAGGTATATATCAATTCAAGAGCTCCAAATATCTGACAAAACTGTCCCGGGAAAGCTCCATTGAGGCAGTCAGCTGGAGCTGCAGAGTGTGTTAGATTTCCAAATGAAATAACAACAGATAGAGAGAATATCATCAATTGACTCACAACATCCTGCAGAAACTGACTAGGGAATTTGGGACAGTCAGCTGGAGTTCCCAATTAAGCTTTCTGTCCACTAATGAGCTTTGCACAGCTGAACTTCTGTCTTCTCTTTCCCACTGCAGACACTTTTCTATCATGGGATAAACAACAGTAATGCCTGTCAGAAATAGTTTAGCTTTGAGCTGTTCTTAGGGTTCAGTGCTTTTATTCTTGGTTTCTCTGCTGTTCTCTTTCTCTCTTTGCCCCAGAATCAGAAGGTACAGCCTATCCCCAGATAAAGGGGTTTGGAGGACAAGTTAAATCTGTTTGGGTCTGAAATGGTGAGGCTAATCTGGCTCCAGAGACTGCTTCTCCATGAGCTCAACTATCACGTTGGAATTTACCAATATAATGAATAGCTACGGATGGTTAGCCTTCCATGAGGGCCTGTCAGCTCTAGCTGATGGCTATTTCTCTGAGACAGTAAGCTGTGCTATTGTTCTATGCTAAGTGACTTACGTTGGGTTAATGGTTATTTTTCTTGTGGTAGGTGACTAGTTTGCCATTAGAAGGTTTAATGTAACTGCAGAAGGAGACTTCCCTCATGATCAGCAGCTTATAAATCAAGAAACTGAAACGGAAGGTCATTGATTACCATTGAAAGGAATAGAGGATGGGCTGGGGAGATTACTCAGTAGGTAAACCACTTATTGAACAAAGTGTGAGGATCTGAGTTCAAGTCTCAGCAATCAACACAAAAATACACATTAAGGTACATCTGCAATCTAGATCTCCTATGGCAGAATATGAAGCAGATACAGGATGATCTTCAAAACTTCGTGGGCCAAGACTATCTAGTGCATGCATCAGTAAACAACAAGGACATCTTTACTCAAACAAGATGTATTGTGATGACATTCCTGACACAGGAATTTGTTCTCTGACC
Source organism: Uromys caudimaculatus (assembly GCA_028551405.1). NCBI lineage: Eukaryota > Metazoa > Chordata > Mammalia > Rodentia > Muridae > Uromys > Uromys caudimaculatus. The sequence continues at coordinate 64,750,295 of CM052711.1, read as the reverse complement.
TCCACATGGGCACAGTGGCATGTATGTACCTGCACACACACACACATGTACATAATTACACACATCTCAAAAACACAAGAAAAATGGAATTTGACTCATAGCTCTGGCCCTGAGGAGAGACAAAGGTCTCATATCATAGGAGCATTATTTACTTAGAGGCCCTTTGGTAAAGAAAAAGGCATACTATAGTCCCCATGTCTCCACCCATACGAGTTTGTCCAAATGACCCGGTTAATCATATGGACAAGAAAATTTGCATCAGAAAGCTGTTTCACAAACACAAATAGTCTAATTCAGCATAAATATGAGTTTTAGTAATTCGGTTCTTTGGCTGTTGCCTGTCCTTCCCTGGGAGTGCCTCTACAATAATTTCTGCCTGTTTTCTACATTATACTCTGTGTGTCTCCTGAATTTATTCAAAGCCCTAGGAGAGCTGAGAAAAGTCTTAGGGAAATCCTGATAATAGTTGAATGAGGTTTAGTTTCCTTGTATAGCTTTCTATTCATATAGGTGAAAAGATTCAAGATAAATATCCACCTTACTAAAGAAACGTCACCAAGGTGGTACCTCTTATCTGCTTTGAGTACCTTTAAAGTTGACCTGCTCGTCTGGCTAATATATAGTCCCTGGGGAGAAAGTTTATAGCTAGAAATAAAAGTAGCCTACTTTTAGTTTCTCAAGAAGCAGCTCCATATTAATTGTTGCAAAGGGATGTTGCCGATACACTCCTTAGACTTTTCTTCTCAGGAAATGAAGATGGACATAATAAAGATATAAAGTATAAACCTTCGAAGGATGGTCAGTTGTCCTAGTAAAATGTTCCTCACTTTCTGATATTGAAAGTCACTAGAGGGGCTAGGGAGATGGCAGTTTGGGTAAAGTATTTAATATATAAGCACGAGGGGCTGAATATGAATTTCCAGAACCCATAAAAGTGAGTGAGCGCATACTTAGACCCCGAGTTCTGGGGATGGGCGGTTGAGAGAGGCCAATTTCAGGAACTTTCTGGCCAGCCAGTCTACCTAGTGAGCCTAGTGTCTCTAAAGGTAAGTTAAAGAGTGGTAGAGGAAGACAGTAGATATCAATGTTTTCTTCCACCTGCCCATAAATAGGCATGCACATTAGCATATATATGCAGACATACAAAATGCTTAGAAAGTGCTTAATCACTGCTTAATATGTTAATGTGAAAAAAGCATGGGGTGTTTTTAATCTATCAAGCTGCATATGCTGAAGGAAATATGTCTCATAGTACCAGTGCTGGGGAGAGAGAATGCTATGTCAGGTATACTAAAACTTGAAAGTGGCTCTGGGTCTGAGTATTCAACATTTTCACTTTACCTGTGAACCAAGGAGAACGACATCTACCAGCTAAACAAGATAAGATCCAAGTGTTGAGATATTGAGTAGTGACTGAATATTCTAAAAGCATGAGCTGAGCATGCATGAGACTCTCTCTACTTTGGGACAGGTTTATATAGAGTAGACTCTACTTTTCAAGTATATGCCACTGTCAGTGTTCATACAATACAGCCATGTAACAGTTATAATATTCCAAATAGAGAACAGTTTCTCTGAAATTCTCAAGCTGTCCATCAGGCATCTATTTTTGGGGGAATGAAGTACTTCCCACAGTAGGAAACATTGCTACTGACTGATAGCTCCCGACTTGGACTTTCCAGAAGAATCCCAATATGTAGCTTAGGCTTGTTTCAAAGGCCTTAATCTTTAGACTTTGCATTCTTCTCGTACATGGACAGAGCTGTGATTACAGCCATGCCACATCATGCACCGCTATACCAGAAAAGTTAAGTTTGACCTCAGATACTAAGCAAATTCAAGGCCAGTCTGAGATATAGGATATCCACAGATAATTAACCAATCAGTCAATAAATCAAAAAAATTATAACCCAACTGGTTTACTTCTATTTATGTTTATCATTCCTTGATTTCTTCTGTTGGATAGCCAAATCATAATTACTATGTATTTCTTGATTATTATTTCTTAGGAACATGTAAAACCATATCTTCTGTCATAAACACTTGCATGTCAAAACATATTATGTAGATAATAGGAAGAATGCCCTGACTCTTGGGAAATAATATTACAAAAAGTTGCCTGTGGGTATTATCGATTAAAATCTAAGAGATGGCATATTCTCAATAGACAGTTTATTCATAATTGTGGTCTTGTGGCATTTGCTATTCAATGCCAAAGATTTGGTTAAATGTACTGTTATTTTCAAGATGCATGGAATAAATATTATATTCATTTTATATGTGAGAAAATTGACTTATTAAGAGAGTTTAAATGAATCATTATTAGCTAAGTAGTAAACAAAGCATATAAGATTGAAATTGTATTAGACTATAAAAGCATCTTTTGACATCTCTGTTCAGATGAAGTTAATGTAAAACAATTTGAATTCTACAAATATTTGATGATAGCTCCAGTCAACACTTGAGTACTTTACACAAATTCAAAGGACTTTGCCTTTTTCTGACTCTATAGTTCATCCATCTCATAATAAGCAACCAAATAATAGCTATTTAATAAGACTGACTATTCAATTAAAGTTTAAAATCTCTTAGTTTGTAGAGTGCTTGCCAAAAATATTCTGAGGTCCTGAGTTTGATCTCCAGATCCCAAGATTTAAAAAACTGGGATGATGGCATGTACTTCCATTTTTTTATTTGTTAAGATTTATTTTTATTTACGTATATATGTGCATGTGTGTGTATCTATGTGTCTACGTGTTTATGTGTCATGTGTCTGTGTGAGTGTATATCACATACATACTGATTCCTTCAGAAGCAAGAAGAGTAGGTGTTAGATCCCCTAGGGACTAGAGTTTCTGGCACCTGTGAGACACCTGACTTGGGTGCTGGGAACCAAACTCTGATGCTCTGGAAGATCAGCAAGTATGGTTATCCACTGACTTATCTCTCCAGTGCCATAGGATGTGCTGATAATCCCAGTACTGAGGGCACAGAGACAAGAGGACCCATGGGGTTAAAGGGCCAGCCAACCTAGGACAGTGAGAGGTCCCTGTCTCAGACAAGAAGCTGGAGAATCCTCAGGAACAGCACCTAATGCTGTTCTGTGGCTTCCCTAGACATGTACATGCACATGTGCTCATGCATGTAAATATGCACATACCTACACAGCAAAAAAGACAAAACTTTATGGTTCCATATCTGTCATGAACCAGGAAAAGAGAACGAGTGTTAAACTAGTATAGGAACTAGACATAGTACAGCTAAGGGAGGCAGTTGTAAATTCAGGGTACTAGGTCAGTAGAAGTCTTCCAAAACACAGGCAGTAGAGGAAATGTCAGTCTCAGGAATATCTGTCTAAGTGCGCATCTCGATCAGATGCAGAACGCTGGGAAAGACAGGAAGGCTGCTGCCATCATCCTTGATGACAAATTTAGGATCATTATAGATCACCAAGCCCTGACACCAGTATAGACAGCTGGACAGCTAGGGTAGCGGTCCAAGGAGGAAAGAGAAAAGGCAAGATACCATGTAAATGAGACACACAAAGAGAAATGATCAAATATATGAGAAAATATAGAATAGATGTGTCTAATCCCCCAAAGGCTTAGATTTTATTTTATTTTACAGTGCATTTGTTCTCATGTATAATGTGCCCAAGGTAATGTCAGATAGAATGAGCACTGCATTTAGAATGAGCCTAATTTAGTGTAGAAAAATGACATTTAGATATAAATCTCCAAAGAAAACATACTCATGCTGCTTATATCTAGTTGACTGGGTCCCGGATAATTGAAGTATGACTGATAATCTACAATCTTTTAAAAATAGTTTTGAATAAACAAAGACAACAGTATATTTTCAATTTAGTCAATATATCTTTATTGTTATAGGAAAACAGACATAAAGGAGTCAACTAGGCACATGCACTTTTGAGTTTCATGCATTATGGCTTAGCATGTTTTCCTTGGAAACTCATTTATTAACCAAATAACTCTTCTGTCCAAAGTGTGACTGTTTGTTGGGGATAGGACTTTTGAGGTGGTGATTATATTAAACTGGGAATTCTAGAGTGGTCTTTTATCTTTTAAGACATTCCATATCATGTCATTGCAAAATGCAAATTTCAATATATTTTATTTAAAAAGTACTGTTTTCTTGTGGATCTGTGTTTTCGGGATGCAGGGAGTATGTTCTGGATCAGTACAGAGCAGAAGGAGGCCAGAAGAGGACCCCTGGAGCTGGACTCACAGCTGATTGTTAGATGCCTGGTGTGGGCACCTGTGTATCAACTCAGGCCCTCTGCAACTGCCCCAAGCACTCTTTATTTTTAATTGATAGTTTTGTCCTAATCCCAAACATGAATTTACTTAATAGATTTCACATATTTCTTTCTTTTTTTCTCCCCCACATTTTCTAACAATAGCTTCTTTTCTCATACAATATATCCTGATTACAGTTTCCCCTCTGTCTCCCTCTCTCAGTTCAGTCCCTCCCCATCTTCCCTTCCTTCTGGATCAGCTCTCTTTCTGTCTCTTGTTAGAAAAGAACAGGCTTCTAAGAGATAATATCAAAACATAACAAAGTAAAATATAATAAGATGAAATAAGAACAACAACAACAACAACAAAATCCATATCAAAGTTGGACAAGGCAAAGCAAGAGAAGGCACAAGAATCAAAGACCCACTCATTCACACACTCAGGATTCCCATAAAAGCACAAAGTTGAAAGCTACAGTATAGAAACAGAGACCTGGTACAGAAACATGCACGCCCTGTGAGCAGCACCCACTCTTGACTGTGGAGCCACCTCTCTAGTACTAGAGGGTTGTCTTTATAAGAAGAGTAAATCGAGCAGGACAAAGATCCACCCACTGTGTGTCCAGGCCACATATCTGTGAGGGCCTAGTGAGAGGAGCACTGTCTACAAGCCAAGGGACATTCAGGGGCAACTGAATCTTTCAACTCATGTCTGGGTCAATTCTCTAAGAGAATTCATTTACATTGTTTGAATCATGCTATCTGTGGTATTCTGAGTGATCAGATAAAGGAACAGGAAGCACAGTCTTCAGTAGTTTCACTAACTCTAGCCTTAGTGACTTACTGGTCTCTGCTCAGGTAGGAAATGCGATCATTTCTTTGTCTTGAAATAATATATAAAATAATCACTAGTCTTTATCTGTGATGCTGACAGATGAGTTATAATTTGAGCTCTTTTTGAGACACAAATCAATAATTTTGAATCCATTGCAAGGAATTGGAATAGGGCCTAGAATTTATTACACAATAGGGGAAAGTCAATACTCTGAATCAAATCAACCCTCGGGGCCAGTTTTCTTCTTCACCTCAAACCAATTTTTCATGTAAATTTTATTTCCTGCTTTCTTATTGTACCTACACCTCATGTCACTTTATGTTTTCTTTCATCTGAGAAAGAGTCTCACTGTATTATATATAGCCCAGGCAAGCTTTGAACCTTCCACCCTCCTGCTTCAGTCTCCCAAGGTCCAAACCTCAACAGAAATCTAAGGTGGAAAATGACAAAGAAGAATTTCAATGACACCACCACAGGCACATACATACATTGTCAGTGCTACATTATGTACATGTTGTATGTTTGATCTTAAGCAACACTCAGAGGTCAGTGTAAGTCTTTCTGCCTAGTATAGCTCCTCAGGAAACAGTGGATCTTGCAGGGATGTCACCTAGAGGGTCTTTAAGTCACTAGTGACTTGCCCTAGACAGGGAAATGTGATGTTGGTTACATGCTTTGAATTTCATTTCCTAGACATAGAATAAGAGGTGTTGTTCTTTTCTGCCTGATAAAGGGAGCCATAGGGAGTAGTTCAGCAACCTAGAAGACTTGGCTTGGTTAAGTACACACTCTTCTAACATTGCACTTGCCAATGTTAGACCTTCAGCACAGGAAGATAGAATGCCTTCCAGCCCTTTCCTAATACTGCACCTAGCAACCCTCTGCCTTCAGTTGCATCAAGCTATACCATGGCATGCTCCGTATAGTTGAATAAGTTTCTCCTCCCCCTTACCACCATCATGTATGAGCAGTTTGTCCTGAACTGTACTCTAGTTATAGCTGATTATGAGGCTCTGGGGAGTGATCTGTCCTAAACTAGTTTTGGTTGCATTTGTAGTCAGGAGAAACTGCACATATGGGCACACATTTAATTAAGATCAGATGCATCATGAGAAAAAATACACATAGCGAAGAAAAGTTGATATAATTCACATCTGTCAATGAGACTAGAGAAATATTCAAATTATGCATCTAAACAACCAAACTCTTCTCTCTCCTGAAACCTATAAAATGAAGCCTGCAGCTGGAGCAGTCATTGGGGCCATTGAGTAGTGGAGCCTCTGTGGCCCTGTCACTATTAAGATCATATTTCTTATGTCATGCACGAGGGCTTTGCTTTTGAATCAAATGTTGTTGATATTCCGTAGTCTGTATGCATCTTTAATATGACTTGATTAAGAAGGTCAGAGTCTTTACATACTTGTACCAGACTCTGGTTACAGTAACACAACCATAATATGGTCCTTATACATTACACTATCTTGCCCAGTCCACAGAACAACAGAAAAAGTGATAGTGGACTAAAAATCTTTAAACCTATATGTCTGGGTAGAGATGCAGTTGAGATGATACAACATTTGCTTAGGATGCGTAAAGTCCTGAGTTTGATCCCCAGTGCCACGTAGATTAAATGTGCTGGTGCACACTTGTAACCCTGGAATGGAGCAGATGGAAGCAGAGAGATGAGTTCAAGGCTATACTCTACCACCTCACGATTTCAAAGCCAACTTAAGCTACTTTAAGTCAAAATCAACATTTTCTCTTTATAAACTGAGTGTCTCAGATAAAGTTAACTAACACCTTAGTTAACTAAATATGAATTTTAGCTCAATAAACTGACACAGGAAATTCAAGATGGTCTTCCAATTCTCCCCTAAAAGTTTATCCACTCTACTTCTGCATTTGTTGATGCAGTTAATTTAATGCATCAGCAGCATTTAATGAGGTTCTATTTTCTTCGTTTGGAGATAATAAATGAGAACTCACAATGTTATTTACTGAGCATTTTAGTATAGACTCATATATTGCTTTGTGGAGAAGACGTGTTCATCATATAGTTTCATAGACAAGATTTTGTGTTCTACATGTCACTTTTAAGTCAAATTTTCTGTGTTTTGCAGCATTATCTGTTACAGAATAAATATTTATACTATTCGTCATAGGTTTATCATTACTTTATCAAAACAAAGTTTATATTTCTAAAAGTTAGTATGGGCCTGTAGTTGTGTTCTTAGGATAACAAAACCCCATATGAACAATTCAATAATATTTTTTAGTTTAAATTAACCACGTTGTCTTGAAATAATCTCCTTGATGAATTAAAAATGAACACTAAATTATGGTTTCCTTGATAGCCTTTCAAGTGTATCTCTTCACCTTAAAGGTGAGACAGAGAAAGGGATGATGAGAAATATCCTTGGATTATATATGACATGCTCAAATTCCCATGCTTATTGTGCACAGGATCTGGAATTAAATGTCAAGTCATTGGACAGTTAATCAAAGTATTCTGTCAACATGCTGAGAGGATAAAAGGGGGGAAAATGAAAGAAACCATTTGTTCTGTCTTTACCAATCTTATCCTTGACTGATCATCTTGCAAATGATATTAATTGCTATTTTTTACAAAACTTGGGATGACTGGAATCAAAGGGAAATGCAGTTAAATTTCAAAGCAAAGCTTTTGAAGTGTCGTCCAACGTTTTGAAGAGCAAAAAGGTGAATTGCAGATGCAGAAGGCTAAGTGACCTGTGGAGAACATTCCTGTCCCTAATGTACTAAGTTTGCTTATGTATTATGTCTGCTTCTTTAGGGACAGTGCTGTTCTCCAGAGAGAGGTACTCCAGGCTAGCTATTTTTGGTGCCACTCACTCTAAAGCAAGCATCGCTACTGAGATACGTTGCAATTGAAACTGACTTGGATGAAATGATGTTTCTTCCTATGAACATGAGAAAGGTGTTTATAAATCTTAGGGAACTGAGAAAATTCAGAAATAGAGGGCCAGAATTTGGTTCTCAGCATCCATGGCAGGTGGCTTACAACCAGCTGAAACTATAGTTCTAGAGGATCCAATGCTCTCTTTTAGTCTCTGTGCTCCTGTGGCAGACACACACACACACACACACACATACACACACACACACACACACACACACACAGAAGATATACTCTTTACAGACATATAAACTTTAAGATAGCTGTCCATGTTACAGAGAGAACTACTGCATGGCCTCAATATTTAACAGCTATCAAAAGACATGAATAAGTTGATTGTTTCTAATATTCTGAAATTTTATGGGGGACCTCCATGTTGTGTTTGTAAAATAGAAATGAGGAAAGCCACTACTGTTTCTGAAATAGTGAAATGAGGGACTACATACAAAATACTTGTCATAGAACTGACACAGAGCTATACATATCAAGTGACACTGTAGCATTTAAAGTGAGTAATTATTTTTAAATCTTGAGAATGTATTTTCAAATCATATCTTTGACATGAATCATTCTGCATCCCATTAATTAGTTATACTGAAGTGCCTTGCTAGTTTTATGACTAATTACCAGGACAATGACATTGCCAGCACCCTCATGTTAATCTTCTTGTTCAAATGACTGGGGACACTGACACACTTCTAGGTATGTCTTTCAGTTTCCCAATAGTTTTGAATAAGGGAGCAAATTTACCCTGGATGTGAATGACATCATGAACTGACACTTAGGATGACCAAAAAAGAAAAAGAAAAAGTGAGTTGGGCACTAATGTTCATCTCTTGCTGCATCTTGGTGACATGTGCTCTGCATCAATTGTCTCAAGCTCCTCTTCTCAACCTTGAGGAGTCCATGCAAACAGTGAGGACTGAACAGCTGGATGCTTTCACTTTCCAAGCAAACACCCCTTTTGTGTGGACTGAGGAGAAGAGAGCCATTATAGAGGACTCGCTTCAGAACTGAGAAGGTCATGTGACAGGTCTGGAGAAAGTTGGAGAAACCCAAACCAGGAAGTACAAACAAACATTCCCAACACTTGGATTGCTGAAGCAGGAGGTTGAGTTTGCAGCCAGCCTCATCTGGAGGGATCGCAATGTCAGTGTGAACTCTATGGAAAGAGGCCGTCTCAAAGGGGAAACAACCAGGGAAGGGATTAGAGAGAGGGGTCAGAGGGAAATTTCTTTTCCCTTTGAAATGTGAAGAAGAATTGTAAGTGTGAAATCTAAGATCTTGACTGATAAATTTTCTTTGGGAAGAAAGAAACATAGCAAAGGACAACATTACAGAGTATTTTTATGTGTGCATGTTAGTTAGTTCCCTGCCTTGACTTACCAATTTGGGAAGAATGTAATATTAGGAAGACTGCTCCTCTGGATGAAGGATGTTGAGTACTACGCTGACAGAATGCACATTTTGCTGGGAGTGTTGCCTGAAAGTACATTTGCAAAAAAAGTCTAGAAAATGCTGTTGGGCCATTATCTATAGTGAAATGTAAGGAAGAATACTGTATTTCTCTGATAGGATCGAGCATTGATAAAACTGAGAGTGTATTTATTTCATATGATTACATTTTAAACAGCATTGGGAAACCAGTTTGGTTCAGAGGTTGATAACATGTAATTAAGCCATATTCCACTTATTGGAGCTAAAGTCAGAGCAATCAGATGAAACTGGGTCAGAAATATGCTATAGTTTCTTACTTATGGCTTTTAAATTGTTTTTGAAGACTGACCCTGAGCTTTTCCACTACTTCAAATAAAAATCAATTCCATTTCTTAATTTATTACATGCATTTTAATAATTTAACTTGCAGTTGAAGACATGACTCAGCACTTAAGAGCACATACTATTTTTACAGACGTCCAGTTCCCAGCATCCACTCCAGGTAGCTACAACTACTTGCAACTACAGCTCCAGGGGATCTGACATCATCATCTTGCTTTGAAGGGTATGGCATTGATAGAGACATATACACAAATGGGGACACACAAACACACACACACACACACACACTAGCATAAAAATAAGACAGTACTTTAAAACACTTAACTTGTATTTATTTCTATTTATGATAGTAGAGTTATTTTCTATGGATAAATTTTTAATCTATTTTTCCTGAGATTCAGATTCCATCAAGGTATAGAAATTTGTCATGAGACCTATACCCAGAACGTTACAATGTAAGAGCTAGAACAATAATTGGTTACCCCATTTGCTCCTGCACTGCTTTGCAATGGAGATGCACACTCACAGAAGTTTACTATTGAAGTTGCCCAGTCATTGATCTGTCTGGCTATTGACACAGATTTGTTGGTTTTCATATATTGGTCCATACCCACACTCATATGTATATGAATTGATGTGTTTGCTATTTATAACTTTAGGTATTTATGGTAAATCATTTTCTCCTACAGTTCTTATGCATCTTAGTTAAGAAAGACTTCCCATCAAGTAGTGTTCATTGTAGTGAACAAGGGGTAAGATGGGGCTGGGGAGATAGCAAGGACTTCCCTGGCTAGCTTGAATACTAAACTTACATTTCCAGAATGCACATGAAATGCTGGACATGATGATGAGCTCTTGTAATCTGTAGCTTGGGCAGATGGACAGGTAGAGTCCTAAAACTCACTGGCCAGCCAGCCCAGACGACTTGGTGAGCTTCAGGACCAGTGAGAGACTGCCTCAAAATATAGGGTGAGTGGAACCTGAAGAATGACACTAGAGTTTGTTCTCTGGCAATCTACAAAGAGAAGTACACACATACATATATACTCATAGTATATAACTATACCTATACATACACACACAGAGCACATACACACATACATACACCACATACACATATATGCCACATACACACACACACACAAACACACACACAGAGAAATGACACTAGAGCTTGTTCTCTGGCATCTAGAAATAGAAATACACACATATACACATTCGTAATATACACCTATACATACATACCTACACACACACACACACATCACATACACCACATACACACATACACACACACACACACATATGTATATACATATATGTGAAGAATTCAAAATGATCTAAAGAAAAGAGGAAATTGCAGGATTAGTTTTTTCATGCCCTGCTGACCCAAAGCAGCCTGGTTATTTTCCCAAGAATGGTCTGTACTCTTAGAAGATACTCTGCAGGTTGCTTGTGAGAGCTGTTAGAGTTCACAGGATCAACAAGGTAAATGGAATAAGAACACCAGCATGGATGGTATCCAGGACCTGGAAGAGAAATGCCATATACATGGAGTCCAAACTCTAAAATTCATTCTCCAAAGCTAACTATGTTGGGAGTGTCCTTTGACTTCAGATGTGGTGTAGGTTCTCTGAGAAACAAGTACACTTGTTTTCACACTGGGTGGTATGTAAGGAGTCAATTGTAAGTTAAGGTCATGCTGTGGTAAGAGCGTGACCTTGAGGTATTTGTGGAAGCTTATCATGGGGCTCATCATCTGTGCTCATTATATTGTCTGCAGGTGAGCAGTCATCCCTGTGGTATTTTCAATAGATGAGCTGCAACAGTTCTACTCTGTAAAGGATGGGTGTTTGGGCACCCATTGAAGGCAGAGAGAGGCTTGGAGATAATGACAAAGGGAAGGGATTCTGAGACCTTGTACTGAGAAAATAGACAAGGTACCTAGGAGACATGTTACCTTCTATTGTAGTCTAAGTAACCGATTTAGAGGTCACATGCTGAAGGAATAATGCACTACTGATGTTTTGCTAAATATTCCTGTAGCCAAACAGTCATAAATATTGTTTGTCATACACTAGACTTGAGCTGTTCTTAGCCTGGACCACAGAGGTTTCTGTTTATAAAGATCAATGGTTAATAAAGAGACTCACAACTCCTCAAAGCATGCATTGACAACACACATATATGGCAACTATGCACTATCTGATAGGGAAATAAACCAGCAGGTAAACAGGGGGCATCTGTGTCTGAAGTTATTCAAACCATGGCTCTTGAAATTTGTTGTTGTTTACCCAATGCTAGCTGATTCTCAATATTCTGGGCATTTTTCTCTATCTGCCTCCCATCTACATAGAGAAATGTTGACATTACTGATGTACCCTTGGCCCACCCAGCCTCATGTGGGTTCTGGGGATCTAGACTCACATCCACGTGATCGTGGGTTAAGCACTTTACCCTTAGCCATCTCCCCTGTTTCTACATTTTTCTTTAAAGGAATAATCACAAAGGGCACCTTTTTAGCTCATTGATTTTTATTGTTATTTTCCCCTTGGTGTTTGTAATACGTCACATCCTTGTCTTTTTACTTACTTAATTTAGAGAGGTCAAGTTGGGTCTCATTTACTCCTGTGGAAATGAGGGAACTTTCCTTTGTTTTTTTTCATGTTCTTCCTTATCATTCATTTTCTGTACCATAAAGATTATTTACTAAGTGTGTTTTTTCTCTTGTTTCTCCAGCTTGATTTTCCCTGAACGGTGTCCTACATTAACTTGGAAATAATTCTCAATTACAATTCCAAATGTTTCTTCTCTTCCACTGATGTTTCTCCTTTGTGTTTCCATGCTACAGGTTCTAATCATTCTGCAGTCAGTGAATACTTTCCTTTGTTCTCCCATTTTCTTTTTGTTTGTTGTTTTCTAGAGCTTTCAAATAGATTTCTCCAGGGCTAGAGAGATGGGTAAGCATGTAATAGTATTTTCTGTTCTTTCAGAAGACCTGAGTTCATATTCTAGTGCCCATATTGGGTGGCTCACAACCACTTGTAACTCCAACTCCAGGGTATCACATTTCTTCAACTGATGTGTGCAGGTATTTTACATACCCCTTCTCTCTTTTACACAAACACACACACACACACACACACACACACACACACACACACACACACACACACCACACTCAAAACCAGATTATTTCCTTAGAAGTGATTGTTCAAGTATGGCGCTCACCAAAGACAGTGTTTTCAAATCTCAGTATTGTGATAACTAGCATGTGCCCTTGTGTCTTTCTTAGAAATACTCTTTCTTCTCCCATTGCATTGCTCTTCTTTTTACCATTAATTAATTTATAATTAATTTTCTTCTTCATTTTACATCTGCTCAGTTATATGCTCAGTTTGCTGTCTGCTTTTTAAACAGTGTTTTAGGTACTTAACCATAGTTGTGAATGCCAAGTGTAATTCCAGCACAATAGCTCACCTAGGGCTAAGATGGGTGTGATATTGACCCTGTCTTTATGATTCTGACTTGACTGAGCCTCACAATTTTTTTCTTTGGGTAGAAATGTGGTGCAAAACAAAAGAACTGTTCGAAATGGGTCACTTTGGTGCTGTGCATGTGTGAGGAAGAGTACTCTAAAATCTCAAAGGAGATAGACCATTTTTAAAAATGTTTTTGAAGATTTATTTTTTATGTTTAATTACACATATGTGCATTTGTGTTCGCACAGGTGTGTGCATGTGCACATAGGTGCACAAACAGGCAAAAAGACGCTGTTAGGGTCTGTGGTGATTTGATTCAGAATGGCTTCCAGAAGCTCATGTATTTGAATACTTTGTCCCCAGTTGGTGGAACTGTTTGCAAAGAATTAGAAGACGTGGCCTTGATGAAGAAGGTGTGTTTCTGGGGCCAGGTTTTAAGGCTTCAAAAGCCCATGCCACTCCAAGGTAGTTTGCTCTGTCTCTTATTTATGGATCATCTGTAAGTTCTAAATAATTGCTCCAGAACCAGGCCAGCCTGCTTGTTGCCATGCTTCCTCATACGATGGTCATAAACTCTTAACCCTTCGATACTGTAAGTCCCAGGTAAATTCTTTAAAAAAAAAAAGTTGACTAGGTCATGGTGTTTTATTACTGCAAGAGAAAAGTAGGTGACATAGATCTTCTGCACCTGGAGTTCTAGGCAGTATGAACTATCTGGTATGGGTGCTGAGAACTGAAGGTGGTTTCTCTGTAAGAGCAGGATCCTATGCTTTCTCCTGAGTCATCTTCCCAGTCTTTTAAAATTCATTATCATCTATCATCTATTATTATTTTTGTTGTTGTTATTGTTGTTGTTGTTGTTGTTATTTATTACTCGTGTGCAGCATGATACTCCCCAGATATTATAGCAAATGTTTCTTCTCTTCTTCCTCTCCCTCTTCCTTCTTTGTTCCCATTTCCCATTTCATGTGGATTCTAGTTGTCCCATGTGCATCCATGCTATGGTGCATATGAAGACATCAGAAGACAACCTTATGAGGTCTGTCCTTGCATCATACATGAGTTCTGGATATTGAACTCAGGGAGTCGGGCTTCGGTATCAAGCACCTCTACGTGCTGAGCAATCTCTCTGGTTCTGTCCAGCCTTTTGATCTTGTGATAAGGTGTTCTTTTCTTTAAAGTTCAAATTCAAGAATTATGCTACTGAGTTACAAATAAAATAAAAAGCACAGGTCAATGTCATGTGTTTTAAGTAATTTTATGACTTTGTGTTGGCCCATATGCAGCTGTCATTGGCCTATGAGTAGGCATCAGAGTCAGCTTATTAGGAAGACTGGACCTCTAGGCTGGGCTTCACAGTTGGGCAGTCCCATGATTGGGTGGCGCATGGTCACAGTGGCTGAAGTGGATATTTCTATATCCTAGACAGTTTAGGCTCTGAGGAAAAGCAGCAGTTTGGGACCTTGTGGCAATGTCTGTGGAGTTCTTAGAAGAAGAGACTTGGTACAGAAACCCAGGTTCTTTCACTGCCAGAGAAAGAATACAGATACCAGAAGAATTAACGTATTAGAAAGATACTTTATGGTATGAAAAAAAATGACAGTTGGAATGGAGGGACAGGGTTATTGGAGAGAGCTGATTATGCTCATTTTTGGATCAATACATTTTACTGTCATTGTTTTAATGAAAAGAAGCATGATTCATTTATGAGCAAAGGTACCGTGTGAAATAAAGCTTTCTTCTACTCTCTGTCCTCATATTAAGATTTCCTTTTTCTCTTTTTCTTATTTTCTCTGTCTTGTCTTTCTCTGTCTCTCTGTCTCTCTTTGTCTCTCTCTGTACCTCTCTCTCTCTCCAAGGATGACTTTATACTTCCTTATCCTCCTTCCTCTACTTCCAGTGTGCTATAATTATGATGTCCAGTACTGGGTCATCCTGTTGATGTCGTGTTGGAAAAGGAACCCAAGGCTTCCTCCTTGCCAGGCAAATGCTCTACTGACTGAATCCCAACCTCAGTCCTATATAATATATATTGCAATTTCAGATGTGTCGAGTGTCATCAGATGCCTGTTGG
Source organism: Uromys caudimaculatus (assembly GCA_028551405.1). Lineage (NCBI taxonomy): Eukaryota > Metazoa > Chordata > Mammalia > Rodentia > Muridae > Uromys > Uromys caudimaculatus. The sequence continues at coordinate 64,734,932 of CM052711.1, read as the reverse complement.
GAACAGTTTGTTTCACAAGGCCAATGACACAAAGATGCCATTATTACGAAACAAAGAACACTTAGGAGGTGTGTCTGTGGATCACTGGCAGAACTGTGGTCCCCACTGAAGAGACACAGGGCTTCCTCTAATAAACCAGTTGTGATGCTGTGTGAAGGATCTTCAGCCAACCATGCAGTTTGCTTGTTCTATGTAAGTTATCCTGCCTCAGTTTCTCCCAAAGGCAGATGCTGAGGAGTTGGTTTAAATCAGAATCATTCTGTCACATCTCCCTGTGTAGAGGTAAAGTTTGTCTCTTATATCTACTGGGAGAAATTGGTCAGGGTCCTGCAGATGAAACTCCCACAAGCACAAAGGTACCGCCTCTCAATATCCAGCCTTCAATTTTCTCTCTCACCCTGTCTAAATGGTGCCTTCAGCCATTCAATTATGGTTAATTTTTTCCTTCCTCAGCACTGGCTCCAAGGTGTCTGCTGTTCCTGGGGTTCTCTTAATATAAGCTCTGGTGTTTGATGGCTCTGTGGCTATCTTTCCAGGGCTGAGGACAGCAATTTGCCTTGTGACTTCATTTTTCTTACAGGCCTTAGAAGAGTTGTAGATGCTATACTTGGTTCAGCATTTTAACTTGCTATTAAGATAGAGTGGCAATTTTCTAGCTTTTGTAAACTGAAGTCCCCAGGAAATAAAAAGAGCCACACTTGGGTTAAAGATTCTTCAAGGCCATATGACTGAATTCTGTGCTTTAAGGAGAGTTAGAATGTTTCAGATCAGAGCCAAGTTATCTCTAGTTAATTTTAATACATTTTGAGAGTCATCAACCCTCACTTACATATCTTACATAACATCCTTGTGACCATCAGAGCTTCCAAACTGCATTCTTAACTTAACTTAACTTCCACCGATGATAAAGCTACAAATGTCATCATCAGACAGTATCTGAAATCTATAGCAGAGTTTCCTTACTTTTCTGTGACCTAACTGGCTGCCACCTCTGTGTTTGGGAAGGTGTTGATTTTTGACTATCTTTGTTCAGTAATAAGATTTCATGTAATCACATTAAAGTGATGAATGATAACTGAAGAAAATTGATTCTGGTTTCCTAGGTGATGGTCACTCATATATAGCTATATAATCATTATCTTTCTTAATCCCTTTCAAGTGAGAGTCATGGTGTGTGTGTGTGTGTGTGTGTGTGTGTGTGTGTGTGTGTGTTTGTGTGTGTGTGTGTTGATATTCTATTTGTGTCAGAGAAGAAAATCTAAAGCTTAAAACTATTTTAAAAAACAAAATCTCAACATGCAATGGTCAGAAATTGCTCTTCAGTTTTGCACATACCAAAATTTACAATAACTTTTGTTTTGTATCTTTCAAGGCTTAGTGAATACACACGCCCAGATCCAAAGCATGATAAATTCTCAATCTGACAATGATCATGGGCTCTCCATTATGAAGCAATGGATGTTGTGTTGGGTCATTAGACATGCCTTAGTCCCAGAGGCAACATCAAGTAGGCATTAATCATTACTTTATGCTGTGCATTCATGTACAGATTTCATTTTTGACTAGTAATTTGTTTAGTAATGTTTTTAGACATCATAAAACGTTGCTTTAACCATTTCGTTCTTGCTTTCATGTTTGTGTAGCATGTGTGCACACACACTTGGAGGACAAAGTTTGAGATCTGGTGTCCTTCTTAATCACTTTCTATTTTATTTCAGATACAAGTTCTCTCACTGAATCTGTATGTAGCTCACCACTTCAGAAAGACAAATTGCCCAGCAAAGGTGAGGGACTCTCCTGTCTCCACCTTGCCAGAGCTGGCATTACACACACACTCTCTCTCCATTGTCTGGCTTTTTGCAAGGAGACCTGATCCAAAGTTCTCACTCTTGATTGGTAAATATTTTACCTACCAAACTGAGCTAGCTTTTCACTAAATATTATGAATGTGGTGTTTTGTGGGTTTGATGACTAGAACATAACTCCCTGGGCTTCCCATTCTTAGGGATGACTACATGAGAAATGATGCTGTGTACCAACCTAGTGGGAAAGAGTGGGTCCTTAAATGCTTCCTCTTCCCTCATGTATGCTGCACAGCTGGGATCTCAGAACATAGGAAGCAGAGAGAAGATGAGCAGAGATCCGGGTCATCTACAGCTAAAACGTTCAAGGAAACCAACCTAAGCTAAATGGAGACTCTGTCTCAAGGAAAAACAGTAAAAACCTCTTTGGGGCTGAAAAGATGTCTGAGCAGCTAAGGTTACTCACTGCTTGTGTACATATACAGAGGGCTAGAGTTTGGTTGCCAGCATTACTACCAAATAGCTGACAATCACCTGTCACTCAAGCTCCAGGGGACCTAACACCCCTTTCTGGCCTCCACAGGCACCAGTGTGTGTGCAAGCACATACATACACATACATAAATAAAAATAAATACATTAAAAAAAAAACAAAAAACTCTGTCCTATCCCTCCCCCATAGAAAATGAAAGAAAAAAAGAAGTTACCTTTTTTGCTGAGTGAAGGGTTGACTCTGTATGGCAATGCTCCTCTGTAGAATGTGTAGAAAATTCACTAACTTGTGACACATTCAAACTTTGCCCTTGTACATTTAACTCAGATGACTTTGGGGCTGATTTTCTTCTCCTTTCTGATCTTGGTATAAGTACTCAACTCCTCGGGATTATTGGCATACTCACCCTGCCACACATATCCATCCTTCTCTGCTTTCTCTAAACACATACTAGCCATTTGTAAACAAATGAATAATTAAAAGAAGAAGGTTTATGAACTCGCACAGGGACACTTTCCTATTTTCATTCTGAAATAAACATAATAAATACCCTGAAATTTTTACTTTTGGGTATCTCTATGAAATCATAGCCTTTCAACTATTGAATTTATTTGCATTAGCTATGAGGCGTTTTTCCCACACTGTTATTATTAATTTAACATATTCACAGATCAGCCAGCATGAGTGGCTTTCATGTGGGCTCTTTGTCTTTTTTATATTACTTAACACCCTTCAGGCACCCTGAAAATAATCCTTGCATTCTGTGAATAATAGTATTTTCTAAGTCCATGTTGAATTTTTTCCTGTCCATGAACACAGAGTCAATCAGTTTTCAAGAAACATAGCTGTTTATTTTCATTCTTTATTTTTTTAGGAGTGAACAAAATTGGAAAAGAAATCACAGGAAAATGTGAGCAGTGGCAGGGAAATTTCTTCTTTACTTTTCTAGATCTCCTTGACTAAGAGCAAGGGGAAGATGCTGTGTTGTAGGTGTTTATTTTCATTGCTATTTCCAATTTGACGCACAGTAATTTGATTTTTTTTCTCATATAAGATTTTATTTATGCTTTTTGTTATACCTTTCAGTAACATTTCAAAATGCTGGGAGAAGATAATAGAACCAGTATGGATTCTGGAATGGAAGCTCTGTTCTTGTTTGGTATTGCCTACTGGACAGAAAATTTGTAAAACCAAAGCCCCTAATTATAATTAGGAAGTGCATTAACCTTTGCTCACAATACTGCCTCTCTGAGAGAGGCAAGTAGTTGTTAAGATGATATAAGTGGGTTCTGCCAACAGGGATGCAATGGGGATAAGGATATTGCTGAGAGATCCAGGCTAGTTAGGTTTGTGTGTAGATACATAGACCAACCCTGTTTACTGTTTAGCCAGTGTCACCAGCCTCTGAAAGGTAAACCAGGCCTGGCTTGGAATTAAGTGTATATATATGTATATAAAATACATATATTATTATATATGTATAATATGTAATATATATTGTAGGCTTATGTTTTACAAAACCTACTTTAATAAAGGTTCTTAAATGCTTCAACCTCCCTTATGGCCCACTGACCAAAGGTAGGAGAGTAAGATAGTTAATAGGACACGTGGGATATGAAGTAGTTCTTTGGGGCTATTCTAGTCTTCATTGTCAGCAGTTCAGTCCACTAGCAAAGCACCAGTCATGAATCAGCAAGAGCGACGTGATCCAGAAGAAACCATTGCCCCAGTCAACAGAGGCTGCTGATATGGCAAGAGGCAACCAGAGCACTAACAGAAGTTCCTTGGTGTTTTTCTTTCTACGAAGTCTCCACAAGTGAAGATCAGCAAATAAAGCAAGGTGAACCAATCCACTGTCTGTTGGGCTATTCACAAATATCACATGACTTTTCAAGTGTTCACTCCAGCAAATCATCACATATTCACGTGAGAGCTTCCAGAAAAAATACCACACATCTGTTATCAGCAAAACATCCTCTCATAAGAAACTTTCCAGAAAAATTTCTCATGCCAAACCTGAGTCTCCAACAAAACCAGAAATTCCCAAAATTCCCATTTCAATGTATGATAAATGATACACACACACACACACACACACACACACACACACACACACACACACATATATATATGAATGAGTTAGGTTATATATACATATGTAACATATTACATATATAATTTATATTAAATATGGTAATATAATATATATTAGTTCTCTACTGTGATGCTTATTAAACATATTTCAATGCTGAGCAGATGACTCAGGGGTAAAAGCACTTTCTGTGAAATGATGAGGACTTGAGTTTAAAGTTTTAATGTACACATGAAAAGCTGATTGTGACTGCATGCACACTTAAAGCCCTAGTGCTGCGGGAGCCAGAGATAAGAGGGTTGCTGGGGCTACCTGGCTGCCAGCCAAGATCCAGTTCATAGAGAGACTTTGTATCAAAAAACTAAGGTGAAAAGTCACAGAGCAGGATGCCACACACATGCATAGACACGTTTATTTACACACACATGTGTGTACATCACATACATCACAATGCACACACACTTTGTGTGTGTGTGTGCATGCACATGTATGTGTGTGTGTGTGTGTGTGTGTGAGAGAGAGAGAGAGAGAGAGAGAGAGAGAGAGAGAGAGAGAGAGAGAGAAAGAGGGAGGGAGAGGGAGGGAGAGTGGGGGCATTAAGACAGCAAATAAACATAAAACAACATGTGCCCCAGGGCTTATGACTAATATTTTGAATTAATTGATGATGTCTGTATATTCAAACTGAGTCTCATTTTGAGTGAGTTTTAAGAACAGCAACAATAACATGCAACAGAAACTGGCAGATATAGGAAGTAAATGAAGACTTACCAGTGAACCTTGACAATCAGTTACCTGTCAATCACCTGCTTTCTGTTTCAAAGTCTTCGGCTGGTTCAGTTGGTCTGTTTCTGCTTTAGAGAGTCTGTGCAGTAAGCGACAGAAAATATTTCTTATTAAGCTAATCAAGAAAAAAAAAGGGGGGGTTGCAGTTAACTTAGTAACTTAGTGAACTTAGGTCAAATAAAGAACAGTAACATAACTGAAGAAGCAACAAGAAGCAGAAAGCTGTCTTTTGGGATCTATGGAGCCCTCCATGTACAAGACTTGTGTAAGATGAAGCCACCCCAAATTCCAGCATGAGGTGGGGATTTGCTCATGAAGTCTTTACCCTATCTGAGAAGGTATTGACAGTTGATATCTATAGGGAGAGAGACAATCACTTTTCATCAGAAATGTGGACCCTGAGAGGCTACCCATGCTTAAATACATGGTTCCACAACCATGGGTATACAAATAATTCTAACTAGACTTTTTGAGTATTAAGAAAGGGATTGGGTGAGGAAAGGAGAGCTAGGAAGACAGAGTAAAAATGAAGAAATAAGAATGAATTTGGGGGATAGTAGTGGAGTTGAGATGGGGAGAATATGGAATGAAGGCAGGGAAGGGTGGATTGGATAAAAACACATTGTATACATATTTGAATATTAAATAAAGTATTTAATTAAAATTCACTGCAGGGAGAGTCTGCTTGACAAAGTGGGTTGCATGGCTCTTATCTAGAAGAAGGGATGGATGGTTGAGAAAGCAGAGTGAATGCTGAGAAAGCTCAGCTGGTAAAGTGCTTACTGCACAAACATGAGGATCTGAGTTTCATCTTTACAGTACATATAAAAAAATCTGGGCAAGATGGTATTTGCTTGTCATCCCAGTACTAGGGAGGCAGAAGCAATAGGATCTCTGGGGCTAACTGCCTTGAAGCCTTAGACACTCATAGAAACAAAAGACACAATGATCAAACAGAAGATCTTTACCAGTGAACAGAAAACACAATAGCCCAAACTGAATCCTATTTTGCTGTATACATCCTGATATGCACAGGATAATTTTGCTCTATTGTGAAAACTTCAAATTTGTATATCAGATGCTAAATGTCAGCAAAAAATATTTCTAAGTTATCTAATGAACAGTCTTCCTAATAGCATTTAAGATATTCTGTTAATGAATAGTAATTCAAAAATGTTTAGACTGTCCATTATCTTTGAAGAAAATTAAACATAACCACCCTGTGCTTCTATGTGCAGCATTTCCTTGTTCTTCAGTAGAATTCTATCAAGCTGCTACAAAGAGGGAGCAGTGAAAATATTGGCTTCCAGTGGTACCCTGGATAGAGTAGTTACTAATATATTTAGGGGGCTGAAGAACTCATTTATCTGCTAAGAGCACTTGCTGCTCTCACTGTAGACCTGAGTTAGAGTCTCAGCATCAAAGTCACTTAGCTTACTATCTCTGGAACTCCAGCTTCATGGGCTCCATCACTCTCTCCAGGTTCCGATAAGCAGCTACTCTCACTTTCATATACCTCCAGACACACATGAATGCCCCTAACTGCAAATAAATCATTTTGTTTTGTACTTGGAAACATTTTATTTAGATTATTTTATTTTTAAAGGTTTGTACAGTATTTTTTGTGCACACTCCCTCTACCCCACACTGGGCTGGAGAGATGGCTCAGTTAATAAAAATTAGACTCACAAAAAAGATATTCTTTCCCCAGCAGAGCCATCTCAGATTCTCCATGTCTTAATTTGGGTTTCCATTACTGTGAAGAGACACCATGACCAAGGCAACTATTATAAGAGACAGCATGTAATTGGGGCTGGCTTACAGTTTCAGAGGTTCAGTTAATTATTATCACTGCAGGAGGCATGGCAGTATCCAGGCAGACATGGTACTGGAGGAGGAACAGAGAGTTTTGATCTGAAGGCAAATAGGAGAAACCGTCTCTTCTGCACTGGGCAGATCTTGAGAACTAGGAGCACTCAAAGTATGCCTACACACTTCCAACAATAAGGCCACACCCATTCCAACAAGGCCACACCTCCTAATAGTGCCACTTCCCATGGACCAATCATTCAAATCATTACATTCCCCATCTCACTACCCATTCAAATTCATTTTCTTCCTTCCTTCCTTCCTTCCTTCCTTCCTTCCTTCCTTCCTTCTTTCTCTCTCTCTCTCTTTCTTTCTTTCTTTCTTTCTGTCTTTTTTTTTTTTTTTTTGGTTTTTCAAGACAGGGTTTCTCTGTGTAGCCCTGGCTGTCCTGGAACTCACTCTGTAGACCAGGCTGGCCTCGAACTCAGAAATCCGCCTGCCTCTGCCTCCCGAGTGTGGGATTAAAGGCATGCACCACCACTGCCTGGCTCAAATTCATTTTCTTTCATTCTTTCTCAGAAATCAAACCAAAACAAAACAAAAACCAAAAGAAGCAAGACAAAAAAGAAAAAAACAAAACCTTAATGAAAAAAGTACTCAAAAATTATGGATTTGATTTTGTCTTAGTCAACTAATTCTGAGCGTAAGGTATGTCCTGGAGTGTGGTATACATAGTGTCACTCTATTAGAGAACATGAGGTAACTGTGTTAAGGGCATTTGATGTCTGATGACTACATTCAAGCTTCATCATTTGAGTATCTCAATGTAGCTAAGATTTGTTAAAGAAACCGGGCAGTGGTGACACACGCCTTTAATCCCAGCACTTGGAAGGCAGAGACAGGCAGATTTCTGAGTTCGAGGCCAGTCTGGTCTACAGAGTGAGTTCCAGGACAGCCAGGGCTACACAGAGAAACCCTGTCTCGAAAAACCAGAAAAAAAAAAAAAAAAAAGAGATTTGTTAAAGAAAGCTGATTTTGAAGCTCCACTAATGCCATGGCATAGTAAATAAATGAACATCCAGAAGTTGAAGGCTAACGTTTAAAATTCTCTTTGTTATCCTGTTTCAATCTGTTATTGGTTTCTGCTTTCAGTATATTGAAAGAAAGCTACTTGTGTGATTTGAAACGTCTTTAATTACTAGAACGTGTTTTGTGATCTACCACAGGGCCCATGCTGTAGAGATTTTTGGGTGGTTTTGAGAAAACTATGCATTCTTCTCCTATTATCTGAAAAATTCTGCAGGTGTCAGATACTACCTTTTACCTTCAGATTCTGAAAAAAAAAAAAGCCAGGACTTGTGGCTCATGGTTGTAATATTAGGTACCAGAAGGTAGATGTAGGAACACTTTGAATGTAGGTGAGCCTGAGCAGTACATGGTGACCTTGATCAGAGGCAAATAGGACTCAGAGTGAGTGTGACAAACTCTGCAAGAAAATGTATATCGAATAACATTGCTTCATAAGCAAAGATAAAAATTAGGGGCTGGAGATGTTTTAGTTGTTAAGAGAGTAAATTGCTCTAGAAGAAGATGTGAGTTTGGATCCCCAGTGCCCATACTCTGAAGCACATAACTTCCTGCAACTCTAGCTCTAGATATTAATATACCATACACAGAGGTAAAGATATACACAGAAGGCACCTGTACTTATGTTAATATACCATACACAAGCACACAGACGTACAGGCATACAGATGCACAGATACGGACACATACACACACATGCACAAACACACACACTTAAAAAAATATATATATATATATATTTGAGATATATATATACATATATATATATGTATATATATGTTAAAACAGAACAAAATCTACGAAGTAAAAAATAACAAAAGTGCCAAGAAAATAAAAAGCAAACAAAACCCAATATATGCAAATGAGAGGAGATAAGGGACATGATAGAAGAATTCAGTAAAATTGAGTATAGAAAAATCATAAACAAGATTAACATCTGGGCTGGAGAGCCTATATCTGAATTCCCAGCCACTTGGGAAGCTAATGCAAAAGGATCACAAAACCAAGGCCTTCCTTGATTATACAGAGTGAGTTCAAGTCCAACCTGACAAACTTGGAGAGATTCTGTCTCAGAAGCCTGGAGATCCTGTTTTAGAAATAAAAAGCAGCAAAAAAGAAAGCTGAAGACATGGTCACATGGCAGAATGTCTCATGTTTAACACCAGTATCACAGATTAATGTCAGAATTAAAATGAACCATTTGAGAGGTAAATTGAAATGATATGCCTTTGTAAAAAGCTGGTTACAAAAGTGACAAGACACACTGCTAACAACAGGACAAATTTCCTAGAAATTAAGAGCCACTATGGGACTTCTATTAGCAACTGTTATATTCAGCAGCTTAGAAGAAGTGAACAAATCATGCTAAAAACACAAATTACTAAAATTAATTTAAGGAACAATTAGGGGAGAGAAGATGAACAGTTAAGCATGCCTGCTGCTTTTACAGAGGACTCAAGTTTTGTCCCTAATACTTATATTAGGTGGCTTATAATTGCCTTTAATTCTAGCTCCAGGGGATTTAGTGCCCTCCTCTGGTCTCTGTGGACACCAGTACATATTACACACACACACACACACACACACACACACACACACACACACACACTTTTTGGGAGACTTGTGTACAGGCTAGATTTTAGGTATTGTTATTTTTGTGAAGTGTTGTGGGCCTGTGTGCTGGGAGCTTTCCTCAGGGATCTCTAGCCTGGCTGAATGAGAGGGTTCAGGCAAAGGAGAGAGCGCAAACGGACGGAGTCTCCTCCACCCCAGTCTCTGCCCACAAGAGGCCGACTAGCCTGTGATGAATGCAGGAAGCTTCTGGTGGCATTCGGGGGACCTCTTCCCAAGCAGCAGGGTTACAGCTTTTATGATAGAAGCTCTCAGAAGATGGAGTAGTTCTCATACCTTTATTCCTTCTGGATGGGTATCTCTCCTATACAGGTTGGGACAGTCTAATGTACTGTTTGGGATGGGTCAGGGGTCTGACAACAGGTACTTCCCATTGACATGGTCTGAGAGCTTAAGGGCACCTTATTTGCATGTGGGAGGGCTTGGTGTTGCTCCTACATGACACATCTCACATGACAGGCCTCTCTACAGGGGGCTGTGGAGGTTGGAGCTGTTTGACAAGAGCCTTCTGGAAGCATTGGCAAAAATGTTTTCCAGTCCCTTGCGAATTGCTCTGCTGGGTCACCCAGAGTTTTCAGCCTATGCTCAACTGGGTGCCAGATTGCCGCCTGCCACAGACCACTGCCCCACAAAGTATCACCTGCCACAGTGTTTTGTAAACATTCTTCTCCAACTTCTCTGATTGGTTAATAAAAAGCTGATCAGTGAATAACTGAGTAGAAGAAGTGAGGGCAGGACTTCTGATTTCAGTCAGGGGTCCCACAGAGAGGAGAGTACAGAAAGAAAGGACCAGGAAGAGAAGAAAGTGTGAAGAGACAATATGCAGGGACCAGGAGGTGAATTTGCCATGAAATTGTGATGAGAGAGCAGCCGTGAGAACCCACATGGACCAGAACAAGCCACAGCAAGACCAGATGGCAAGAATTGGGGATTCGTCTGGGTATTTGCAGCCTAGTCAGGTTAGAAAAGTTCAAAATCTACCCAGCTTAGGTCTCCAGCTTGTTAATAAAAATACCAGGTCTCTTTGTTTTTATTCAGAGTTAAAATTGGGCTACAGTAGATGTAGAAGTGCCCTGCAGTTATCTGAAAACAAAAAGAGTGTAAGAACCACCCTCTTAAAGTTGCTACTACACACACATACACACTCTTTTTCTCCCTCTCTCTCTTACACACACACACACACACATATACATGTACATACAGATGCATAAACTATTATTGCTTAATAAAGTTTTATTTGTATTAATATTGAATTTATATTAAAAATTTCTTGACCAACATGCCAGACACGTGCCAGACACAAATAGCACTACTAAGTTTTTCTTTACCTGGAACTTGTTGTACCAGGCTGCTCTTGAACTCTGATATCTGCTTGCCTCTGTCTTCTTCGATTAAAGGCATCTACCATCATGCTTGGACATAAGTTTTTCATGGCCACTATGCCTCAAGATCCAGATTAAAAACTCATGTCATCACCTGTCAATATCTGGATCAAAAGTTGTGTCTTCTAGCCTCAAGATCTGGATCTCTGGTGTGCCTTCCAATTCTGGATTGTAGTTCATTCCAGATTAATGTTTATGTCAAAATGAAAATAATAACCAGGTTATAATAATGCCTAGATACAACTATCCCTTGTTCAACTTTAAGCACAATAAATAAATAATAAGCTTAGCAGGGTGGGATCTTGCCCTGAGGTCACCACACCCTTAATCTGTTTATCTCCTTGAACACAGGATTCAGTTTCATTCCACTTCCTGAACCATGCATTTTGTATTTTTCCTTTCTCAGCTTGCTACACTTGATCAAAATGCTGCTCATAACAGTGAACCAGAGGACAAAGTCTATGCTGGACTTTACTGAACCCTCCTTTGTCAATGCATTTAATCTGAATCTCTTCACCTTAGCCTTAGGGAGACTCCCCATTAAAGGATAAAAAAGCAGCCACATTCTTCACCAAAATATTAGAAGAACAGTTGCTAGGCCACAAACTCAAATTCTTCTCCTCTGAAACCTTTTGAGCTATGGACCCACAGTTCAAAAAACCCTGTGCGACAGTCTTTCATGCTTCTACTAATAGGGCCCAGTAAGTCATACTTAAAGCATTCCATTGCTTTACAAAGTCCCCAAATCCACATTCCTCCAAACAATAGCATGGTCAGGCCTATCACAGAAATACCCTAGACCCTGGTACCAACTTCTGTCTTAAGTTAGGGTTTTGCTGCTATGAAGAGACACCATGACCAATGCAACTCCTATAAAGGCAGATATTTAATTGGGGTTAGCTTGCTATTTCAAAGGTTCAGTCTATTATCATCATGGTGAGAAGCATGGCAGTAGGCAGACAGACATCATACTAGAGAAGGAGCTGAGAGTTCTACATCTTGATTCTACTGCAGCCAGGAGAGATTGTCTCTTCTTCACTGGCTGAGGTTGAGCACTTGGAGCCCTCAAAGCCTGCCTACACAGTGACACACTTCATCCAACAAGGCCACACCTTTTCCAACAAGGCCACCCCTTCAAATACTGCCATTTTACATGGGCCAAGCATATGCAAACCACCACACAGGGTATGCGTGCTATAAAATATAAGTTAAGATTATAAGTTATTAATTTGCTGTTTCAGGGATACTTTTACCTCTGAAGCTGGACAAATATTTTTGACTAAGCAATTCTGGTAACTTTTGGGCTACAATCTGTTGTAACAGTGAGTTTAAAGATTCATTTTTTAAAATCTAAGGCTATAGCTGTTCTCCTGTATGTATGTGACATGCATGTTTGATGCATAAGTGATGCATAAGCACAAACACACTTAGTAGAATAGAACATTCACATCTCAGTCCACACAAGTCCGTGTGTGCATGTGGGATATTGGATGTAACTCAGCATCCAAGTGTTAATATTTGCTTCTGATCAGATCACATGCAAATACTTTCAACACTTCTTTATGATGAATCTTATACAATCTTTAATTTGGAAACCTGTCAATACTCAGTAAACCATGACTTATTTCTCTGGTAAAACGAAATAATTGAAATGTATTTTCACTTGGAGAAGAAAGATGAGCTTTGGGTCTACATTAGTCCTTACCTGTGATAAGTAAATCTTTCGTCAAAACCTGGGTATTTGGATCTGTAGAAGACCGTAAGATATATGGAATCTCAAACAGTAGGAATCCCTACCACATACTTACTTATTCTATCTGCCTTTTCATTCTCTCTCTCCCTCCTTCCCTCCTTGTACGTGCCCTTCTCACAGCTGACATTGTACTCTTTCTATTACTGGTCTGTGTATATATCTGCCTATCTGTGCAATCTATTTTATGATCACCTATCTCTCTCTCTCTCTCTCTCTCTCTCTCTCTCTCTCTCTCTCTCTCACATACACACATACACTATTTTTGACATCTACTTATCCATCCACATCTATCTTTCTATTATCCATCATATGTGTATCTATCTTCCTGTTATCTATAAACCTACCATCAGTTTATGTCATATATCATCTATCTATCTGTCTATCTATCTATCTATCTATCTATCTATCTATCTATCTATCTATCATCTACCTGTCATTCTATCCCTACCTGCATATCTATATACATACTATTTTCTGTTTATCACATTTCTATCTTTTTAGTGTTTTAGTAAAATGTGACATTCCTTAACTCTCACTCAACTCTTTGGGGTTAAGTGCCCCCAACTTAGCATGGGCTGAGATATACTAATTCTTGTCCTTTAAAAAATATATAAATTCAGAATGGAGTTGTAGCTTTAGGACAACTCTGGCTTGTTTATCTCATTTTATAGCCCATCCTCATGTGTCATATGCTGCTCACATTATTCCATTTTTGTTGGCACATCCCATGCCTTCAAATGTTGTACTTCATCACTATATACATAACCTGAATTCTTTATTTTCTTTCACAGATATCACTGCTATTTTGTAGATATCCAAAAAATGAGTAGTTGAAACATAGTTATAATAACATATGAATTATAGCAAATAGCTATTTGTAATCTTATATATTATCAAAATACCTTTTATAGAGGTTAACTATAACGTATCTCCATCATGGCCAGAGATAAGGCTCCGTGGATAAAGGTGCCTATCAAATGTGACCCTGAGTTCAGTCCCTGAACTCATATGGTGGAAGAATAGAACCAACTTCAACAAGCTGTCCTCTGACCTCCACTCGTGTGCACAAGTGTATATATGCACACACATATGCACAAAATAAAGAAATTGTGTTAAAACCTCCATCAACTATGTATGAAACTTGTGCTTCACATTTGAAACCATTGAATTAATATGAACTATTAACCTTTCTCAATTAAATAAGAATGATTTTTAACTTTTACAGATACTTGAATAATTGTATAAATAAACAAATTTATTTGTTCAAATAAATGTTAGTTTGAGATACTTTATATATATTATTTGGCAATTTTCATGTTTGGAAATTGTTTCATTTTCCTTGTTCTACATTTTGTTGCTTTTCAACTCTCTTATATGCATCTTTATTCATTTAAATGAGAAATTTCTATTTTAGAGTATATTGTTTTCTTTAAAAAATTCATATTTAATCCTTTTGTGGCTGAGATTGAATCCTTCTGAGACAGTTTCCTTCGTTCAAATCCTGATATTAATGGTTTAACTCCTGAAAAGTTGCTAAATCATTTTTTAGCCATAATTAATTAACTAACAAAAGGAAAATACTCTGATAATACAGTCAAGTTTTTTTAGGATTTGAATAGGTCAAGTATGTACAATGTTTTGGACTCAGCATCCAGCTTATTGAATAAATGTCAGACATAGCCAATTTTACCGAGGTCCCTTAGAAGTATCTAAATACTCAGTTATTTTCTAAGTTATCTACACAAGCACAGTCAACCTTCTTCTCATCAGCTCCTTTCTCCATAGAAATTAGCTGTGAGAGGATTACTGCAGTCTCCTTTTTTTTGAACCAGTTCCATAACAGAATCTAGTGATGTCTCCTTGGGGGCTCTCTAATACTGAACTAATAGGTTTTTTCATATTTTGTGAGTGTAAAAGCTAAGTCTATGGTATACCTTATAGAAATATATTTACATTAGTCAGAAACATAAATCTCAAAAAATAGCACTAGTGTTTTGATTTTTTTACCTTTTGAATTTTTTGTTTTACTTTCCTAAAAAAAAAGTCTGATTTTATTTATGTATATAGCTGTGCTTGTGTACCAATGGTGGCCAGAAGAGAGTGTCAGATTCTCTGGAGCTAGAGTTACAGTTAAGATATAGATGCTGGGAACTGAACCAGGGCCCTTGGAAACCCATCTCTCCAGCTTTGTTTTCCCTGTTATTGGTAGGTAAGATTTCACTCTAACTTCCTATTTTAGTGCCAACACAACACTTTTCTTGGGTGCATCTTTCTGGCAATTAGAGACTGAAAACAGCAACATAATAACAGTTTAAAGGCCTTGGAAAGAGTCAGAAAACAGGAAAAGAGGGGTGGAATTTTACACTCAAAAGATTGCATTTGTTTCTGAACAATCAGGGCATTTGTGGCTGCTTGGCTTGTGGGCCTTATCTGAGACACCACAGCTAGAGCTGAATATAATTGTAGCCCCCATGGCTGAAGTGGGAGGTGAAGAAGAAGAGGGCTGACAGAGAAGCTCAGTCCTTACAGATTAGATTTTGAATGCAAGGGAGGGCCAGGCAGGGCTAGGTATCATATCTGTACATAATCTTGGAATGATTTTTACAGTAGAGACCACAGGGTATTCTAAAAGCAGAAGCATTAAGGAGCCAGCACATGAAGAAGGTATCCTCATGGCTGAGATGTGTGACTGTGCCCACTCTCCCTTACACGATTCCTTCACCTAAGAGGGAAGCTGAAAATTAGAACAAAAAGACTGTCAAGAAAAAAGACAGACAGACAACAAGGAAGGAAGGAAAAAGGATAGGAGGAGAGAAAGTGGAGGAGCACGTATGAGTATTAACTGCTGCAAAGTTGAGTAACCTTTCACCTACTGGTACATGGGTTCCAGATAATAGAGAGGGCACGGGAAAACTGCAGTTTCTACAGGCTGAAAGAATGGAACATAACTGTTGGCTACTAAACAAAACAGGAGAGAAGCAGCTGCAGTTCATGCAGCATCACTTTCAGAGACTGTGAGAAGAAAATCTTTCTCTAAATACAACTGATTCCATAATGACATACATGTCACATTTGCTCCCAGGAGGACATTCCCAATTCTTTTTAAGGTGCCTATCTAGTAGCTACAAGGACCCACAGCCATAGTCAGGTTTTGCTGTTGTTTGTTTTAGTGATCATTAATTCTTGATCTGGGTATTTGTTTTTAGGATGCCCACTGCTATTAAACCTGCCTTGTTGGAGGCAAGGCTTCTTATGTATTGAGAGCTGTGTGCACATACATAGGCTAGTTCTTGGCCTTTGAAGGACTGATAGAACACCATTTTTAAGGTGGAGTGGACACTGTTTCCTCTGCCCGGTCAGTTCCAAACTTCTTCCCAGTTGGAACCAGTGTGGGCTTTCTTCTCTCATTCTGTCTTAGCCTCATGATCTTTACCTTCAGACAGGCTGAGGTGAGCTGGATGCTTGCCAGGCTAGAGAGAGTGGTGATAAGGATGTTACAGAAATGTTCGGTGATGTATCTCATTGAAACTCTCTATGCTGAGTGATGTCCCCATGAGGAGGCTGCTGGAAGCAAGAGAATTATACAAAACAAATCAATAATTTTTGCTGTTGTTGGTCTCTTTTCTTCTTATAGAATATGGCATTCATGAATGCTAATTAATTATTACAATGCAAAAGTAACTCTTCCCTTGTTCGTGAAAAACACATTTATCTATCTCCCAATAATTGTTTCAGTATTTCAATTTAGCTTCTCAGCCAAGAAAAAAAAATGTAATTACTTTTAGTGATATGTCACAGTCATGAAATAACCTGTTCTGGATTTTTTTTTTCTGAGCACCTTTGTGTCTTTGTAACACGATGTCTGTCTGCTTGATGATAATAATTCATTGTTTTCTCCTCACAGAACACTGATCTTACTGTAAATTTCATCACTTATATAAACATTCAGTTATTTTTAACTTTCAGTGCCATGTTCCTTAGTCTGATTATGTTTAATCACTAATATGTTATCTTATATTTATTTCCGAATGTGAGGCAGGTGTAAATCCAAGCAGCTACCTGGTTGTCAAAGAACTACTACTCCTTTCATGGCTCAAGGCCTATGATTTAACTGGGGCTATGAGGGAATGAAGAAGACAGACAGACCAAAAAGCTGGGACTATGTTCTTTAATGGAGACACTGCCGTGTCCTAGAAGCTCAGCCTATTTATTATATACAATTGAAGAGACAGGTAGAGTTATAAAACACATCTAAACAAAGAGGCAGTGTTTATTGTATACAGCAGAAACAAAGAAGCAGGTTTAGCTAATCTTGGTAGGAGCAGTCTGTGTAAGGGAGCAGTCTTCAGGGGAGAAAGCTACGGTGGGCATTTTCTGCACACAGTATTGACTTAGACCCCAGACTTTGCTATCTCTCTGAGCCTTCCTCTAGGTGTGTGTGTTGGGGGGGGTGTTGTGATTTGTTCACAGGTCTTAGGTTTGGGTCCTTGACATGGCTGTGGTCTGTCAAAAGCATACATTCCCTCAGGACCACAGGACTTCATTTACTGGGGCTTCCTCTATTCCTCATACAACTTGTTGGGAATGGCTCTTTCTTTTACCATGTGGGTTTGAATTAGGCCAGCAGGCTCCTTGGCAATCTTATTTAACTACACCCTCCTGCCACCCTTGGTTTCTTCCTTGTTTCTTTGTCTGCATTCCATCTGAATTAATCAGAGGATGAGTGTAAGTAAGCACCACAAATGTACCAGTCGGAGAAGGTCTTTCTACAAAGCCCTCATACCATGGTCGTTCAGGGTTGAAAATATATGTACTTCAAAAGGCCAGAAATAGCAAGTTTCAATGTTTTTGCAAGTTTCAATGTTATTGTTTATGTGTTTTAAATTCAGTTGAGAGATTTTTTTTCTGAATTCACAGTTATTACATAAGTGAACCTAGGGCCACAGCAAAGTGTTTTATTTGCCATAAACTGATTGTGAGCTTCCTGACTCAAGTGTTTCTATGTTTCTACAAGTATTATAATGACCTTCTTTGAAACCTTTCTTCCAAGAACCCAAGAACACCACTTTAACTTCCTGTACTTTACGCCAAGTGTGCTGTAATCCAACTTTCATTAATTTCTAAAAAAGGAAAAAGAAAAACCTGATTAAGTTAAAACTTTCCTCGTGATTGTGGGCTTAATACCCACAACCATTGGTCCTGGGGTTAAGAGCACAGGGCCTTCGTTCCATGCCCAGTAGCCTATCGGTGTCCCGCAACCACCTGTAACCCATTTCCTCATTCTTGCTCACACTAGCCACAAACTCACACACAGCCACATAGATTAAAAAAAAAAAAATCTCCCATTGGTTAATCAGACTGTCATTTACTTCAGAAAAGACAAGGCCACATTAACAGCATTAAAATGACCAAACCCTCTTCTCACTAGCAGCTTTCAAATATGTTTGTCCTTGTCTGTAGCTCTAGACCTGGTTAAAGTGCAAAGCTCCAGGCAGAGGAAGCAGCTGAGATAGGAGATCATTGCTCCGCATGCAGGAGGCCCTGAATCCCATCTCCATAACCACATGCATTTAGCATGATGTAAAGCTATCATCCCACCACTCAGGATGGTAGGGCATGAGGATCAAAAGCTTAAGAATGAATAGTAAATTAAAGTCTGCCCTGAATTAAATTCATCTCTATCTATTTTCATTCATTCATTCATTCATTCATTCATTTCACTTTATATCCTGTTGCAGAATATTTAATACCAATCTGGGGTTGCTACCCTGCCCTTGATCATTTGGTTACTGGATAAAAAACAAATACAACCTTTATATTTTTAATAAGTCTTAAGAAGCACAAAAGATGATGTTATAATCACATATAATACTAATCACATGTAACACACATAACATGTATGATATTTCAGTTGCTATTGCTGACCAGGTGTTGATTAATGAAGTCAAATGTAAGTGTGGCTTAAGCTGGAGAGAGAGTCTAATGATTAGGCGTGCTTTCTGTTCTTCCAGCAGTTTGGTTCCTCCAGTTCTGTTCCCAATACCCAGGTCAGGTGACTCACAACCACCGGTAACTGCAACTCCAGAGGCTCTGATCTCTCTTCTGGCCTTTTTGTGTACCTATATGCATGTGATCACACACACGCGCACACACACACACACACACACCCATGCACACACACACGCACACACACGACCATACATAAATATAGGTTAATAAAAAGAAAAAAAGGCCTATCTAAAAAAAATTTACAAATGTGTTTCCCTTCTTCAGCTCTAAATTGATCCCTTCTACTTTGTAGCCTGTAACTTTATTTTTATATTGGGGCCCCAGTGCTGATACCACCCTGAAGAATGAAATGCTGTGATTCTTTCCATTAACCAGAAAAGAGAAACAGGTTAATCCTTTACTAATTCTAGCTATGCATACTATCATATGAATTATTGATAAAATAAAGACAATGTATGATTTTATTTTTGACCAGATTTTAAAAGCTGCTAATTGTTGTATAACATAAATGTGTGTGTGTGTGTGTGTGTGTGTGTGTGTGTGTGTGTGTGTGTGTTACACTTGCTCCTGTGACTGCATATATGGAGGTCAGAAATTGATAGTGGGAATCTCCCTTTACCATTCTCCACCTTAATGTTTGAGACAGGACTGCTCATGGGAGCTCACTAATTCAGCTAGGCCGCATGGCCAGCAATTCCTTGGTATCCTCTTGCCTCTCCATCACCAGAAATGGGGTTTAAGATTGGCCTGGCTACAGATAGTTTTGTTCACGGGTGTGGGGGATTTGAACTCAGATCCTCGGGCTTGTGTAGCAGGTACTTTTCCTGCTCAGTCATCTTCACAGTTCTGGATATTCGTTTTGCTGGGGTGGTCTCATAGTCCCAGCATTGTTAATCATACTGCTTCATGAGTCAGAGGATGGCAATATACACAAGGAAAAAAATGAGACTTGCTATAATTTCTTGGCAGTTATATTCTTCTTGTATTTGAACCTCCATGAACCAGAGAGAAAATAAGGAAGAATGCATAGTCTCTGCATAATAATCAGGCATGACAAGAATTTACAGGAGGCTATGATTTAATAGATAAGTAAATGCAAGTTGAGAAGCCAGGGACCAAGTTGCCTGCATTTCTGTCTCCAGATCCCACTGCCTAAGTGACAAGCCTCTACTCTTCCTCAGTTCCACTGAAGGCATATTAACAGGGCAAACAGGTGACAGTATATTTCTTCCTGCAGATGCAAATAAGCTAATGGGAATCATGGTGTCTGATCATCTCATTAGAGCAACCTTGCCTCATTTCGAGTATTGGTTGCACTAACAGGAGACACTTCATCAAGGTAATGCCGCTTTTACCACCTGCAAGGGAAACATAGCTCTCTCAGTGATATGAGTCTTCCTGTCTTGTAATGTTCTGGGTGACATGTGGCAGACACATCTGCTCTTATGACTTACTAACGATAACACTCAATGCATGCTTTAGCTTCTAACCTTGATATTTCTGCCAGAAATAGAAATCAAATATAAACATGACACTTGGGGTAACCTTTAAGGATTAGTATGACTCATTACATTTGCTCACACAGATGTCTTCTTTCATCTGGTATATTCCACGTTTTTCCATATTTGTGACTAATTATAGAGAATGACTATTGGGGCAAATATTTTCAAACAGAAAGGCAGGTTTACTCTGATGCTTTGTATTTCTTTCTTTTTGATTTACAAACAGGTATGCCAGAATGTTCCAGGCAGAGGAGCATGAGGGGGAAGAGAATGATTCCTGAGGTTCATGGGCAAGCCACTGCAGACATCACCATGCTCAGGATTCAGCAAGAAAGCCTGACTCAAAAACAAGGGAAAGAACCTGTTTAAGGAAGACCCAGCATCGACCTCTGGCTTCCATACATGTGTGCACACATATATACACCATCACATACACAAAATATGTACACACAACTTTTTTTGAGCATTCACTGAGTGGCAGGCATTGTTAGTCACAATGCATACCCTTCACTTCAATCTGACTGAAGTACATTCTTCCTGTTTATAGCTGTAGAACACACAGTGGGGCTACTCCATTTCTCCATTTGCAAAGTAAGTCTTTTCTATGCATATCTGGGTACCCCTCAGTTCTTTGCACCCATATATTTTATGAGTCATGAAAGACCCTTTTATCGAATATTCTCTTTATTAACTCTTCATTTTAGATTTCTCTTGAGTTAACCCTCCTATGTGTCACAAATGTTAGAAAATTTTCACTTTTACTTTAAATTTATTTTGTTCTAATAGAGAGAAAAACATAATGGGTTAACACACACACGAGAGAGAGAGAGAGAGAGAGAGAGAGAGAGAGAGAGAGAGAGAGAGAGAAGAATTACTCAACACTCAACATTTCTCCCCAAATAATTCCCTGTCCAATATGCTCTGAACAGCCTCATATGTAGCCTACTCAACTCACTTGAAAAGTAGGTGTGGAGGGACAAGTGTAGATTTATATAGAACATTCCAAGACATTTTGAGCATATATTCTTGTATTATCTCAATATTCTAAGAAGATGTTTTAAAGCAAAATACTCAACCAAGAAGTTTAGGAAATGGCCATTATCTGGGGTTGGTGGAAGAGAGCTATCAGCCATTTATTTAAATTGTCAGATTTGATGCATAAAATGAAGATCTGAGAATGAAGGCAGCAAAATTACCATAGCTCCATAAAATGAAGACAATGGGTATGTACAAAATAAAATTAAGCCTAGAATATCCCTACCAACACCCTGGAAGGAACACAGAATTCTAGAGAAGCTGACGGCATACACACCAATGGCCTTTCAAATTGTTATCAGAATTACACAAACTGATGTTAAGGAAGGGCCTTTGGTGACTTTTCTTTACCAAGCATGGCTTCTGCTTCATATCATGCAGTGAAATGCTAAATTGCCAGGAACAGCTTCACCAGAAGGAAGAGTGAGCTAATCACATATCATAACATCCTTGATGATGGAACAATCCATGCTTATTCCCTAAAGTTAAATCTCTTCTCAAGAAATGCCAGCTCAGTTCATTGAGCCCCTATCATAAGTCTTGATTAAATATGAAGAGCAGGCAGATGCATAAGAATATGAATTACTGAGATACTTTGTGGGACATTTTATGACTTTACAATTGTTGAGTCTGCATGATGTCTTGACACAGTCTGTGTTACGATAGCATTATATATAGGACACTGACATACTTGACTGATGAAGAAAAATTATTTCTTGCAGTTCTATAGCATAAAAAATGTATTGTCCAGGTGCTAGCATCTGGAAAAAGGCTTTCAACTGGATCACCCACGACAGATATGGCCAACCTGGATAAATTTTGAGTATGGAGAGAATCAGGCTCACATATTCTTACTTTGTTAATATTTCTTTCCTATTTCACTCCTCCCAGTTCCTTCCCACCTCCCCAACATAGCCCTGGATCCACTTCCTTGCTGACTTTCATTAGAAAAAGAGCAGACTTCTTTTAATTTTTAATTACTGTATGTATGGGGGGAGAGGTATGTGGAAGTGAGTGTAAGTGCCTGACTTAGCCAAAAGAGGGCACTGGATACCAACAGTCTAGAGTTACAGAGGCGTTTTGGACCACCCAATGTGGATCCTAGGAATTAAACCTTGGTCCTCAGCAAAGTCTGTATGTACTCTTAATGGTTGAGCTATCTCTCTAGTCCCCTGACACATTATTTTTGAAGAATCCTACTACTGCAATAAAGACATTAACCTATTCATGAGGGCCAAGTTCTTGTGACCTGAGATGACATCTTCATCTGTTATGGGCCCAGAACTCTGTACGGTTGCTGCAGGGAAAAAGCTCATGATGTATGAATTCATGCTTCACAGAACCCACAAATATAAGATGAATGGCATAATTAAAATAGCAAAAAAAGTATGCTCAAAATAAAAACAATAGATAAATAAGATAGCAAATAAATAAAATGAAACAAGATAATAAATAAACAAGCAATCATCTCAGGATGTTTACATTAAAACATTAAAGTAAACAGAATAAAAAAGTAAGTTAAAGATTCCTTGAGACATTTCTCCCAAAAGAGCAAGAACTGAAGTAAAGAATGTCTCTGAAGGTATGTGCTCACTAGATTCAGATTTCTCATGGAAATCTCATCTACTCATTCAGGTTTACAAAACAATTCATTACTGGTAAATAGTTAGTTACATTGTTTTCTTACCCACAAAGTTTATTAGGTATCAGGTTATCTAGTGCCTCCGAGCACAGGCATCACCAGAAGAGCTAACAGACCTTTTAGAATGAATAAGTGAGAGTAAAGATGGAGTGTGGGTCATACAGCCAATTGTTGTGGGAAACTAATGTAAGGGCGAAACCCATGAATGATGGTATACATCAAACATAGCTAGATTGATAGTCATTTCAAGGAGTGTTGTCTGTAATACCTATAAAATAAGGAGATATTTTATCATGTCTATAAAAGTAAAATAGACTAGTAAGGTTATGCTTTCAAATATAGAACGCATTTCTAGTCCTGTGCTAGCATAGGTTAGTAAGAAAAATGAGAGAACAAGAGCCAAACCTTTACGTTAAAGACAACAACGAAACTAAACACTTTATATGAGGCTTTATATAAGGACCTGTCTTGGCAAAACCAAGTGTTTGGAGCACAACTCCAAGGGAAAAATTTCCAGAATATATTGGATCAAATTAAAGCATATTTACTTGCAATTACTTATAAGGGAGCAGATCTAAAGGGACTGTGGTCAGCATATAGCTGGCATGGCTCTGGCTCTGGCAAGCTGGCACGGCTCTTTCCAGCTGGCATAGCTCAGGCAGGCCTTGCCTTCTCCTCCATTCCCTCTGCCTTGCTAAAACAAAAACAGAACAGAAACAAACAAACAAACAAACAAAAAAACCATTAGGTTACACTCCTAAAGCTATTTTTTAATTTGGTCACTTACTTTTCCTAAGACTAAGTACCAAGGTCCAGCTATCAAGGTCTTGAAGTTCAACAGTCAAAAGCCCCCTTTTGATCACCTAATTAACATGTCTAATTAAAATTAGGTGTGTCATCCAAATACAGGTTTTCCCTCTTTTTCTTTATAAACTACCATTTTCCTATGTGCCAAGTCTGTCTCCTGTCTATCCAGAAGCAGTCTTTCATCCTCTGGCACAAAAACCCCTTTCCCCTCTCCCTTGTTCCCTTCCCCTTCTCCCTCCTCCTCTATCTTCTGTCTTTATCTCTTATTCTCTGTTCTCTGTTCCTCTGGGGCAAATAAATCTCCTCTGTGCTGAGAACTTGGTCTTGGGGGTCCTGAGCCAAGACAGATCCTTTCATATGGTGTCCAGACTCACATAGCAGCCTCCAAGACCCCTGCCCCAGCCTAGTTCTCCAACATTTAGACTGTCAGGATCTGGCCTTCTCCATCTGAACCGTGGCTAATTGTTGAGTTTCCCCTAGAACTCCTGCATTCTGACACCTGATAAGCAGTTGTGTTCAGTTCTGCATGTTTGGCAAGCATTCTTTTTACCTTTGGTGGCCGCATAGGCAGAAGCCAGTGTCTGCTTTTGGCTGTCTGAAAACCCTGTGGACAGATCCCAGATTTTTGGAACCAACTGGGATCTGAAAGCACTGGTACTTCTCTTGGTGACAGAGTATGGATGATGTCTCTCTCTGTCCCAGTGATCTCTGAGATTTTTGGACCTCTCAAGATAACAGGAGGACATTCTGTCTCTTGAACTTGGTTCACTGGCCATCATTCATGATAGAAATGTCCATCTGAAAATATCATATTAATGTTGTACTTCGTCACCCAATAAT
The DNA here is from genome assembly GCA_028551405.1 of Uromys caudimaculatus. Taxonomy (NCBI): domain Eukaryota; kingdom Metazoa; phylum Chordata; class Mammalia; order Rodentia; family Muridae; genus Uromys; species Uromys caudimaculatus. Next base: position 64,710,263 of record CM052711.1, on the reverse strand, counting down.
AACTTTGGCACCTGAACCTGACTCTGTTTTCTCTTTTGTCTCCTCCAAGACTCCTACACCCTCTGAACTTTTCCAAACTCTATTGTTAGCCTTTGTGTTGTTTCCTGTCCTATTAAACCCTCCACACACTGCAAGAATACTGAAATCCTGACTATGGGCCCCAGCAGCTGTACTGCCTGTGCAGCCAGCTCTGCCTCTCTCCATATAGCTCACAGTGCTGCAGAGAGCCTTCTGGAGCCACAACTTCAGCCTCAGTATGATGCTGCAGGCCCTGGCCCTCACCCTGGAGCTGCTTATATAGTCCCCACTCCCCTTAGCTGCCAGAGCCCCTTTCTTTTTCTTTGCACATCCATTGCCTGGCCACATTCATTTCCATGTCAGCTCAGCCCACTTTATATGGCCCAGTTCAGCCCTTATTAGCAGGAAGAAGTCAACATTTTCCAGCACTGCTTAGCAACCCAACATCTTTTCTCCTCATGCATTCAAAAACTGTGGCTTCTTTAGGCCCATGTGTGGATCACAAAGACCATTTCTCCTTAGGTCTTTTTGGACCTCTGCAGCATCTGCTTAGTCCCTGAGCTTCCTCCTGGAAGTTCTGTGGCTTCCTTAGGCCTGTGACTGGGATACTAAGACCCACTCTGTAGTAGTTTAACTAGGTATGTCTCCCATAGACTTATGTGTTTGAATGCTTGGCACATAGGGAGTGCACTTAGAGGAGGTATGGCCTTGTTGGAGTGGGTGTGGCCTTGTTGGAAGAAACATGTCACTGTGGAAGCAGGCTTTGAGGTCTCCTGTGGTCAAGCTATGCTCAGTGTGCAATAAAGTTTCTTTCTGCTACATGCAGATCAAAATATAAGAACTCTCAGCTCCTTCTCCAGCTCCATGTCTGCCTGCACACTACCATGTTTCCATCCTGGCAATAATGGACTAAATCTCTGAAATTATAAGCCAACCCCAATTAAATGCCTTCTCCTGTAAAGCTGCCCTGGTCATAGTGTCTCTTCATAGCATTAAAACACTAACGAAGACACCCATCAAACCTCCTCCCCTATGCCTCCTCTGCTAATTGTTGCTGCTATATCTTTGTTCCTAAAGGATCCCTTCTTTTAGGCTGATGTCACCCCGACTCCTGTCCTAAAACCAAATTCCCCAGCCATCCACCATCTGGCCCTCTGGGCTATACTTGCTTCCATATCAACTTCCCTCTGCTGTTGCACCATCATAGCTGAGGTCAGCAGTTGCCTATAATGTACTGGTCCTGGCTTCTTATTAATTTGTCTTCTTATCTGACACCTTCTTTTGCCAAGGCCCTTACCACTTTCCAGCCTTAACCCCTTCCAGTCGTGACACTGCCTACAGATTAAACTGGGTCATAAAAAATAAAAAGGAATTGTAATATTCTGTAATGACAAAAGTTTACTCCTTTTTTTTGTTTATGGAAATAAGCTGTACTTAGCCTCCTGTCTATGTATTTTCAAGGTTAATTCTAAAATAATCAGGCATACTTAATAAATACTTGGTCCTCAAACTTCTCAAAGCTCTGCTGAATATGGCATTTAAAATATTCAATAAAAAACTCCCTACAATAAACAGAGATCCCACTCCTAACAAATAAATTTTAAAGTCTCCAAAGAACACAAAAGGGACACTGCACTGACTCCACCTGGACTGAACCTGGAACCCCCTAGAAAATTTGCCCCAGGTCTCATCTGATACCAGAAGCCTGCACAAACTGTGGACATTTTTGGATTGACTTCTGTACACTCCCTTGTCAAAGTACGGTCAGTTTTCCCAAGTTCTTCTTCTACAAGAAAAATTCCTCAGACCTGAGTCTGACAGCCAAAGGGCTGCTTCTCTGTGTGACATCTGAAGATTAAATGCTGCACTTGCCTGACAACTGAAGACCTGCCATGAGCCACATGAGCCTCAGATGACCATCTAAGTAAGACTCTGTCGATTTAATTAATATAAAAACCATTTAAATTATACTTCCTACTCAGATTCATCCTTCATAGATCTTGGATGACACTGATAACCAACTGCAGCTTTTTAACAACAGCGAGCACACAGCTGCCTGGTCAGTCGATTTCATAAGTACAGTTTGGCTTGCTGACGGGCTTCACACTAACAAAGATTAGAATTTCTGAAAGTTATGAGAAACAGGTGAGTTATGTAGGTCAATGAAAATTAAATGATACAAGTTATGCAAGTCTAAGTATCTAAAAGGTTGAGAAAGTAATTTATTGGTCCAAAAGAGTAATTTTAGGTATAAGAAAAGCTATTTTCAAGCTTTCTTTCTTCTTCTCTATGCTACTGTTTGGGTCCCATTTACCCTTCTCCCTAACCCATAGTCAGAATACACAACCAGTCCTTCAGACCCGTGCAGACTCCTCCTTTAACTTGCTCCTTTCAAGGTGGTTGCTTTTCTTTTTTCATTTTGTTTTGTTTTGTCTGTGTGTTTGTTTTCCTCTCTTCCTTCACACATGTCCTATTCCATAACTAAGAATGGATGTCCTATCCAGAATTGCAATAAAGTTTGCCCTTGTCTCTGACAACAGATCCCAAGACAAGTCTGTGTCCCTCCTCTTCTTCAGCCTCCATTTGTACACTATCTTTCTCCAAAATCCCAAACCCTATTCTCTGCCTAGTTCTCTAGTCAATGCCTATGGGATACCACCTCTCCTTCCCTTATAGGACGTCATAAACCCCTCTCTATCATACTCGAAGAACCTTCTGCTTATATTTGAAAACCGCAATACTCTCTGCATTTAACCAGCCTCTGCCTAGGCCTCAAACCCATCATTTGTGTGCCCCACCTCTTGATCCAACAACACCCCTGTATTAGCAGTCATAAAACCTAATCGAACCTTCTACCTAGTACTGAAACTTCACTACATAATGTTGCTATTGTCCCCTTATGGCGTTAGGTCCCTAACCTTGAGACTATCCTCTCCATTAGCCCTGAGGACACTACTCACTTTTCATTCCTGAATCTTAAAGATACTTTTTTTCCCCTCAGTACTCCTAGATGTTCACTACCAAGACCTTTTTTGCCTTCACATAGATGAATTCTGATACTCAAAAATCCCCCAAAGAGACATGGACTATTCTTCCTCAGAGTGGCCTGCCATGTCCCCTAAGGCCATGGTAAAGTCTTGTCCATGCTGCTTAGGGCAATTTCTGGGTCCCTGTCCATGCAGCACCAGGGTCCTGTGTCAATATCCATGGCCCATATTACCACCAAAAGCTGAGGACATCCTGGTCTAAGATGGTGCCTGGGACCTATCCAGGGAATTTTCAGGGCTGACCATGCCCCTTGCTGCTGTGGCATTAGATGAGCTATCTAGGGAAGTGCTGATGGTATGCGTTATGGGACAGTTGGAGAGCTGAACAACAGAGCTACCATGCAGACCCAGGGCTTTGAATTGACCCACCCTAATATTTCCCCTGCCTATGAACTACTGGAGCATGTGAAGGGGCTGGTCCTGCAGTTACAAAATTTCAGGATCTGTATGACCCAGGATGATAACAGGATGTCCAAGAGGAGTACCTGGTATTTATAGTGTGGCAGAAGCCAGAGGCTGTAAGAAACAAACCAATGACTCATTACAATAAACATCTACAGGTAAAGATGTTTGGACAAATGAGTACTGTGTGATATACCTTGACGCACTCCCACTTCCGCGATGAGATTTTGTTCTGTTTTGTTTGAGGAGGAAGTCTTTTTTGTTTTGTTTTTATTATTTTGTTTCTTCTATTTTTATTTTTTATTTTTATTTTTTGTGGGGAGAGATTGTAAGGGGAGGGCAGATAAGAAGGTAAGGGGATATGAGTCAGGATTGGGGTGCATGATGTGGAATTTACAAAGAATCAATACATTTTTAAAAAGTCTCACAACCTTCCTACACCACCCTTCTAATACACAAGAGGTTCCTTTAGCTACTCCTGCGTATACTTTTGATACAGAGGGCAGCTCATTCCTGTCAGATAGCTACATCAGACTGACCCCTCCATTATCAATATTCATCCTCACCTGCTGCTTCCTGTTCCCTTATGACACCTATTCTCCACAAATCTCATCTCTCTTCTCATACTCCTTTCTTTTCTCTACCAAAATGACTGCCAAACTTCCACTGTCAACTGACTCTCCTAAATTCATTAACTGGCCAGATGTCCTCAGACATCAAACACTCTGAAAAAAAAATCCCACAATCCCAATTACAAGACAACTAAATCCAAGCCTTCCCCTCTCTGACACACACATACTTCAGTGGCCAAGCCCTCACTTGTGTCAAGGTCATCAAACTCTCCTAAACTTCACTAACACCTCCTTCAATGCTTCCTACTGCTTTCTTTACACCTCTCTCCAAGGCCCCCATTACTTCCAGTCCTTCTTTCTGCTTATCTCAGTTGTCAATGCACCACCCCCCACTACCTACCATTTGTCCCCTTAACTATCCAAGTTCCCCTTGGAATCCAAAGACAAGTTCTCTCAACCTTTCCAATACCCCCCAAAACTGTTACAGATCATGCCTCTCACAATTTGCCAAGAAACTCCCCAGTAGTCCATGTTCCTCAAATATTTCAATTTCAGAACCCACCTGAATACCCCAAGAAAAACTATTTTGATTTAACAAAACCCTCTCAACTTATACTCTTCCAAACACAACCAGATCCTGTTTTTCAGATAACAGTTCTCCAATTAACCTTATATATCCAATCTAGATTCTCCCAGATCCTCTTTAAAAATTTCAAACAGACTCTAGATAAATATCCTACCAACCAATAGCCCGCATTTTTCTGCCTATTGCCTATTCCTAAGAGTGGGCTTTTTCCCCTTTTCCTGGTTTTGGAACCCCTCTTCCCAATTACCACGATCATAAACCTACAAGTTTCAAATGTACAACCAAGATAAAATAAATTCTACACTCCTTAATGTTATCTCTGCCCCTAGTTTTTATGTTCTAACAAATTTCAAATCAACCACAGACTACTCTAGCAACTTCAATGCCAGCCCTGACTGTTTCTTCAGAATCTATATATTCCTCCAGCCTAACAAACTACACTTCTCTATCCTCAGATGGTCTGGCAGAACCTCAACATCTGACTGACACAAACTGCTCTTCCCAACCTTGATCAATAAGTCAGCTCATTTGGGTCTTCTAACAGTGACACCCCAATGTCACCCCAGAGAAAACAAAGCTCATGTACTCAATACCACCCACCAAATAGTAAAACAAAAATGCGGAAGTGAATAGACTCTGGCAGGCTCAAGTGTGCTGAGCAAGGCTCTGGCAGGTCTTTCCCTTTTCTCCTATTCCCTTTGGTCACTAAAAACCCATTAGATTATATTCCTAAAGCTAGGCACCAAGGTCTATTCCCTTATTTGGCCACTTCCTCCTCCTGAGGCTGACTACCAAGGTGCAGCTAAGAAGAACTGAAGTTCAGTGATCAAAAGCCCCCTTTGGCTCACCTAAATTAACATGTCCAATTAAAATTAAATACCTCATTCTAACATGGGATCTTCCCTTTACCTTTATAAGCCCTCACTTTCCTATGTGCCACATCTGTCTCCTCTCTATCCAGAGACAGTCTTTGTCCTCTGGAACAAATAACTCTTCCCACTCTCCCTTGCTCCCTTCCTGCTTTCCCTCTTCCTCTTTCTCCTCTCTTTGATCCTTATCCCTGCTCTCTATCCCTATGGGGCAAATAAATTTCAGTTGGTTGTACTGAGAAAATGATCTTGGGGGTTCCTGAGCCAATACTGATCCTTTCGTGTTGTAAGGATTGTCATCTTAACAGCAGATAGGACTTGAAGTGTATTTTAGGTCTACAATGCTTCCTGAACAACATAAATTAAGCAATTGGATAGACAGAACATTGGAAGAAATAATAACTATACTATTAAAATATATTCTAAGATATATTAGTAGCAGCAACTTTCCTGTTTATTTTATTTGAGGCCTGTAGTCTATAAAGACAGGGCTAAACCCAACGTTTTGAGTGTTAAATACAGGGTGAAGGACTTTGATATTAACCTTCTTAAACAAAACAAAAACAAATAAAAAACTGAAAAACGGACAAACAAAAACAATAAGTAATGTTATGGCTGGAAAACGGCTCAGTTGGTTAAAGACTTGCCAGAAATATATGAGAACCCGAGTTTGGATGCCCTGAATTGTTTTGTGACACTATTCCCGGGGCAATGTGAACAGACATCTACTCATACCAAATAGGGAGTAGATAACAGACCAAAGTAAAAACAACATCAAAGTCCAATTCAGGGAGCCAATGAGTTTTATTGGATGTTACTTTCCATTGCAGAAATGACTTGAAGCAAGCGGCCTTAACAAAGGCTACCCAACAGTGACAATAGCTCATAAACCCTGGAAACTAGAGCATATTGCATGTAGACTTCAAGTCATTTCAACCTGTTGTAGAGTGTCCATTCTAGCCTCTTCCAGGCAGCTCAGCCTGTCTCTGCTTCTTCCAGATGGATACATTGGTCCAAACTACCTCTAGGCAGTTCAGCTTGCCTAACAATAATTCTCAGCAGGCTTTACTATTTACATAAACTTGAGGAAGGAGGGGTTCATTTAATCTTGTCAGTTTCTGGAACTTCCTAAAGCTATTTTGAGTTGTTTACTTCCTGTCTTAATGAGCTTCAGTATAGGGTGGAGTGTTTCTCTTCCCTGGTTGTTTTCTTCTTTGTATCATGATCTGGCCTCTAAATTAGATATTTTAACCTGGGTGTATACGACTACATGGAAACATACAGACTTGGTGACTAATGCTTTTAATCTTAGGTTTTAGGAGGCAAAGACAGTAAGATCCCTGGAACTCACTGACCCACTAGTCTAGCAGACTAGTGATCAATACGCAACAGGTTCACTGAGTAATCCTCTGTGAAAAGGTGAGTTGTAAAGCAGTAGAGAAAGAATCTATTTATGACCTCTGGCCGCTATGTGCATATTTATACTCACATATGCACCCTCACATATTGACACACACCAAACATAAACATTTTGTGATAGTGATGTGTTAGTTCCACCAGCCCTGTGATGAGCACAGGTAGCAGGAGTTGTGGTGTAGCTAGAAGGTGTACTCAGTGCTGGCTGTGACACTATTTCATAAAATTGATTGTAAGAAGTTGCTGTGGGCAGTGATTGATGGACCATACCATGTGAACCTTTTCTTTCTTAGATTATAAACAATGGCAGTTTGAGCCTCAAATGTCCAATATTCAACAGAGCCCTCGATTGTAGCTTCTTCATAATTAATAAGAACTTCCAAATTAACTATATCTTCCCCTTTTCTTATGTCTCTATTCATTGAGAAAAGTGGATATAACTTCAGGAACATCAGAATTCAATAAAAGAACTTTCTCAGATTACTCCCAGATCTCATCAGAACTTGCATGGGTTTTCAAGAGCCTGATGTTTGCTCTCAACATGTTTGATAGTCTTTGTGTGAGCTTCCTCAGTGGAAAAAAATTTCCATAATGATGTCATCTTAGAAGTCAAGAGGTGCAACATGCGGAACACAGGAAGCAGATACAAAATGTCTACTTGACTGAAATTATTACTGTTTCATGTATGGGTAGAATGCTTCATTCCTGAATGCGTTGTGTCTTAGAAACTATTTTGTGAAATGTTTCTGAGTCTGACTCCATACAACAGAAGAGTAAGAAATCAGGCAGTTGGCACATGGGGGGCATCAGCAGTTGACTCTTCTTGTGTATGACATATCTGTAAAGACTGTGTGCTTTGATACTCTGAGCAGAAACTCTTCCACTTGAAAATTCCATACATTTACTCTTAGATGGTCAGCTTTATACAGGTTTATAAGATAGTTTCCTCACAATGCTTATTCAAGGCTTATGCATTTCTGTGTTTCAAAGGAGCCATGAACAGAGAAACATCTGCTCAGATAGGAAGGACATCAACAGCAAGACAGAGCTAAGGTTACACCAAAATCTAGATTGATGAACAGTGGTAATTTATCAGATTTATAGAGGTTAATTACAGAAGTATGGGTGATCAAAGGTAGCTCTAGCATTGGAGACCCAGACAGTAAGGGTAACAACTGTGATAGACACATCCTGGCAGCTCCCTACAGGACTTACATGCAATACTGCCAGTCAGAATTTCCTCTCCCTAAAAATTCATTCATGTGTAACATGTGGACGGGCCTTATGAATCTTGTAAGTTTTAGGGGCTTCAAGATATTTGTGAATTTTACTTTCTGGACTTTAGGGAATAGCCTTCAGAAAGAAAAGAAATATTTCAACTGGGGGAAGTATTATACAAGACATAAACACAAATACATATGTGTATACAGTCATACATATAAATGGATATATGTGTGAGTATATATGTGTATTTTATATATATATATATATATATATATATATATATATATATATATATATATATATTTGAATGAGTAAGGCTTTTGTGCTCTTATCTCCTGTTTTTCATCCCCTAGTCTTTTTACTGCCTGCTAGGTGAGGTAGGATGCCCTTCAGTAATTTTCAATGGGTTAACATTTAAGTGTCAGCCAATGGGAGCTACTGAAAGATAATTGCAGAGCTGAACACAGAAGACATTTCTAGGCATCTCTCCTAGGTTTAAGCATTTGACAATACAGTTGACTCTGTGTATGTATGACATGCGTATGTAATATGCTCATTCTGTGCAATATAGTCTCCTTTAGTTGTCACAGTTTTTAATGGTGATTTTATCCCAGGAGTCCAATGTTGTCATTCCTTTCATTTCTGTTTGTTTGGGCATATGTATATGTTTGGGATATGTATGAATATGTGTATATGTGGTGTGCAAGCATGTATGTTTACATGTATATGAGGCCATGTATATAAAAGTCAGAACTTAACCTCAGCTTTCCCTCTCGATTATTCTCCACTTTATTTCCTGAGGCACGGTCTCTCACTAAACCCAGAAAGCACTGATTTGCTAGGTTGGTTAGCCGTCTCCTTCCAGCATCCTGTCTCTCCCTCCATTATGCTGGAATGTAGGTGGGTCACCACACTCACTTGGCATTTCCATTATTTTAAAACATTATGAGATAATTTTCTTTCATGTTTTTGTTAATTGAGTAGTTTTTAGTTGTATATGTATGTGCTAGCCTGAGGGTAGATATGTGTACCATGTGTATGCAGGTCCCCTTGGATCCTGAAAGGCTTTGTCTAATCTCTTTGAAATGGGAGGCATTGATGGTTGGAACCACTTTCTGTGGGTGCTGGGATCTAAATGTGAAAGAACAGCCAGTCCTTAACTGCTTGGCCATTCCTCCAGCCCCAACTGAGCAGTACTTTATAGGAGATAATGTCATGTCATGATGTGGAAAGATTGGAAATCCTTATGAGGTTAGTTGATTGCTTCTAGCTAGCACTGTTTTGGGAATCTCAGATATCAAAGGCAGAATGTGGCAAACACTAGAGAACTTTCATGGTGACTGGAAGCAAAAGTAAGAAAACCACCTGAGCTCCAGAACCTTTGGAGGACACACCACAGTCTCTTGTAGGCCAGTCTCTAGGCCTAGCATGGGCTTCTCTATAGTACCAAGTATTTGTTCTGCCTTTATCTGAAGCCTTTGGGAAACAGATTAGCTAGAGGAGTTTCTCTTATTCTTTCTTCCCAGTCTACAGCCCAGTAACAGGAAGTCAAAATGTGGATGAATTTTCAATCTGACAATCATTGTGAAATAAGATTCTAGTTCAGAAAAGGCCTTTTGGAAATGAAGTCTGGGTCAACATCTGCCAGAATTTCTAGTTAAGAAATGAAAATGTCAGTCAATCATTACATGTTTCCAAATACTGGATACCTGACAGGATGGAACTTCTGTGGAAATGTAAGATATAATTTTCCACCAGCATCTATCAAATTTTGCAGTCAGAGAAAATTATTCTGAACTCAGAATAATTTTCTCTGATTCAATCAAAAATCAGAATCAATTTCACCCACTAAACAAGTTCCAGGCTGCGTTGATGTGTTCTGATATGACATATTGCACACAGGTAGGAGAGACAATGCCACCGTTCAAAGGGCATGCTGCTGTTCCAGAGGACCAGATTTTGGTTCTCATCATTTACATTTTATGACTCAAAATCACCAGTATCTGCAGTTTTAGTAAATATGACAATTCTGGGCCCCACAGGCATCTTCACACAAGAAACATGATGAGTACACACATAGCCATGTACTTAAGGATAAAAAAAATGAATTTTAAAAGTAATAACTAAAAGACCTTAAAAAACAATCATTTCTTTGACCTCATTCTTTTTTCAACTTTCTCAGGAAGGGAAAACATCAACCTCATCATATTTATAAATGAGCATTTATTGTTATCTTACATCAGAATGATTTTGTCCTCTTCAGATTGATGAAACACCATGAACTGAGTGATTTCAAGGCAATATCATCCAACCTGGGTTAGTCTTATATATATATATATATATATATATATATATATATATATATATATATATATATATATACAATATATATATTATATATATATATATTAAATGGTGGTAAAGAGAGTAAAAGACTGCTAGGACTTGCAGGCCAATTTAGTTTAGTAACTTCAAACACACACACACCCGTATTGTTTATTCTCACTCCCTATCATTTTGCTCTATCATAGATGGGACATTTGCGCATCTCCCATGCTGCCATGGCAGGCATTTCTTTCTTCTTTTCTGGTCTCTGGATATTATAATTATAAATGATCATGTCTTAGGGGAGCTTTGGAATTTAATCTTCTATGAAAAAGTTTTAATTAATTTTAATCACCTTACAATTCTTTTGTTCACACACACTTGATAGAATTCACTAAATATTTCTTTGTTATCCTGTGCCTTGACTTGCTCTCTGAGAAATACTTAGGGGATTAGATTTCTGCTCTGTTTTGACTTTGGTTCCCTGGTTTAAAGAGGTGGTGGAGACTTAGTTGCTTATTCAACCTACTGGTCTTGAACTTCTGGCTTGCTATTATAGTTATGAATTTTAAAAATCAGTTTTTTAAATTAAATCTCAACAATTAATTTCATTTGTACATTTACTTCATTTTCTTTAACATAACTAGTTGAAGAAAAGAATACCAAGCACATATTTAAAAATTTCATATGCAGTTTCCAGAGTGAAAATATACACTTCAAGGGCATCAGGTCAGATGTGGTGTCACAGTCCTAACAATGTGGATGCTGAGGCAGGAGGATCATTAGTTCAAGGAGAGCCTGTTCTATGATACAAAACCTTGTATAAAAAACAAAACAGCAACAAGAAAAATGAAAATAATAAGATTGTACTTCCTTTTAACTTTTTAGCTGATCATGTAGCATGAACCAAGTTTTCAGAATTCTGCATACATTAATATTTGATAAACACAGAGGGTTAGATAAGAACACATTCTAAAATTGTATGTGGGCATGTGCGTGTACATGTGCTTGGTGTGTGCGTGTGTGTGTGTGCGTGTGTGTGTGTGAGTGTGTGTGTGGTGCATGTGTTCATGAGTAAAGGTAGCCATAGCGGTCAAAAGAGGGTGCTGGATTCCCTCTTCCTTGAGTTACAGCCAGTTAAGACTTACCTCATATGAGTACTGAGAACCACATTCAGGACCTCTTCAAGTAAAGCCAGGGTTTTAACTGTTGAGTCATCCATGCTGTTCCGCATTAGGCCATTTAGGGACTCTTTTTTTTTTTTTTTTCTCAAGACAGGGTTTCTCTGTGTAGCCCTGACTGTCCTGGAACTCACTCTGTAGACCAGGCTGGCCTCGAACTCAGAAATCCACCTGCCTCTGCCTCCCAAGTGCTGGGATTAAAGGCGTGTGCCACCACTGCCCGGCCATTTAGGGACTCTTATGGAAGAACAGGAGGAAGAAAAGGATAGGAAATCTATAGGAAGACTAACAAAGTTAACTATCCTGAACCCTTGCAGCTTTCAGAGGCTGAACCACCAACCAAAGAACACACACAGGCTGGACCTAAGCCACCCTGCACATATGTAGCAGATGTGCAGCTTGGTCTTCATGTGGGTCCTGAATAACTGGACCACGGGTATCCCAAAAGCTGTTGCCTGTATATAAGCTATGTTCTTCTAGCTGGGCTGCCTTGTCTGGCCTCAGTGGGAGAGGAAGCACCTCGCAGAGACTTGATGTGCCAGTGTAGGAGAATACCAAAGGGGGTCCTCCACCCAATCAGAAAAGGAGAGGGGAGATGGGGGAAAGATTGTGGGAGGGGATGACCAGGAGGAGTGCAGTGATTGGGATGTAAAGTGAATAATAATAATAATAACAACAATAATTTTAAAAAGAATTATTTCCACATTCATAGTGGGCCATTTTTCTTTCTAAAAAAAGATAATAAACCTGAGCAAATGCTCATATTTTAGTCTTTTTACAGCTAGGTATTCTTGTAATCTTCACCCTGGAGTATAACGTCTTTGTAAATTAAATGTAAAATGGACATTGCTGTGTTGGAGACAGTGCCTAACTGTTAAACACAAAGCTTTAAGAAGGAATGATGGACTCTCCAGGCAGGGCTCAGTGAGTTAAAATTAGTTCCTAGACTCATTCATTTCTACCACTCCTGTGTAGGATTCTAACTGATTGACAAGACATCCTTCTCTGGGAAAAGTTTGAAGCCAGTGGCTCAGCTGTACCTTCATAAAGAAATCTCAACATTGACTAAGTCCAACAGCTTCTAGAAAATGCAAGAACGCTCATGGACCTCCTTGCTACAGAGTGGGTCTAACGGTCACCTGACATCATCTGGTAATGGGTCACGTACTTAGATCTTAGATGCTGCTACCGATTAAGTTTCTCTGCAGTAGAAAGACTGAGGATGGGAAGATTCAGTCTACTCTAAATGGCTCCTTAGTTACCAAATACAATATACTTTAAGCCACTTTCCAGTTCTGTGCTAGGCACCTGTTTCTTCTGTAAGAAGCATTTACAACCATGAACAATGCTAATCACTTTAGTGTCTACTCTTTCCTTCAGAAGTAAGGCTATGATCACCATCCTAACATTAATCTAATTTATGCACCTATATCTCCTACAATTACCTAGAGACTCCAGGAATGATGCTGGTATTCAATGTCCTAGTCAGTTTGGGTTCATTCCATGCTTTCATCATACACACACACACACACACACACACACACACACACACACACACACACACACACACACACACTTACACTACACTTCTGAAAACATATTTCGTTGTCTGGTACTATAGTTCAAGAATTTCTATTCTTTTTCCAAATTCTTCAATTTTTCCAGGCTTCTAATCTCTTATAAGTGCCAATGTTCTTTTCCAGGGTTAAATTTTATATACTATAAGAGGGGCCCACCTAAATAAACTTAATTTTATAGAACTTTATATTTCCATAGATTTGAAGTATCAAGACTCATTCCCATATCCCATTCTCAAGAATTCCTATAAATTTTGACAAACTTTGTAGTGCAATTCATGTATGGTATGTTCATTTTGTTAAGATATTGCACTTCTTTGTCTCTGGTTTCTTAGTGTAATGGATAAAGTGGAATTATGTGAAGATTAAGAGGCACCAGATGTCCTTCCAGCACAATGTCACGATAGTCTTCCTTAAGAAGCAGAGCGTTTTTGTCTACCTTGATGATTGAAGATTTCAGGGGCACCCTTTCATTGTCTCTCTCTTCAGGCTTCAGAGTGTCTTTCCTTCTTGTCCAGATCCTTGACATTGAGGTGGCAGACTACTGTGCTACAAGTTCATCCTATCCAGAGGGTTTCTGCATTTCTGACTATGGCTTTGGACTAGTCTTCTGTTGTCTGTCTTCCCAAAACATGGAGACATCTTTTAAGGTACTAAGAACACTTCATATCTGACATTTAAGTGCCACTTTATCACCTCCAGCCTAATAAATGCTAATTCTTAATGAATAAGTCACAAAAGAGTGTTTCACCTATAAATGTATTAATAATATATAATGGCAATTGCTCTCATCCATGGAAATCCTGTACCTTGCCACCTGTCTGAAATCCTCTCTGATATATCAAAACCTGTGCATTTTTCTCTTGTAGTCACAGAAGCCAGCCTGAGAAAGCAACATCTTGGGAGAGATGCTTCCATATTTGAGAACTGGGTATGTTGGCTATCCATGTGAGTCCAGACTCTGCGACCTCTTTGAGCCCACGTCTCCCTACAAAAGCAAAATAATTTGGTTATTATTCTTACTTCATGTACCTTCCCTCCTCATTCACCTTCAGTAAATGGGTGACAGAATTCTGTGTTTTCTAGGTCGCTGTGAAGTCTTACTTCAAAGAAACCTTTTGAAAATATTTGAAAATGAAAACATTTAATACATGGACATTGGTAACAATGTGATTTAGGTATTTAGTTTAGTGAGTCTTAGTGTCACTTAATGAACAGAGATTAAAAATAAAGGCAGTACAAGCAACAGGAGATGAATCTGGCATGTTACTTACATTATCCAAGACTGGCTCTCAAATCATTTTTTAATGAATAAACTAAAGTTAAATTTAACATGGGCGATATGTCTCATTACCAGTGTCCTTTCTTGTTTTAGAAATTGTTCCTGGGCCAACCCGATGACTTAGCAGGGGAAGACACCACACAAACCTGGCTACCTAAACACTCTCCTCAAAACCTACATAAAGCCAAAGGAGAGAATCAACTCTACAATGTTATCCTTGGAGCTCCACATGTGTGCTGGGATATGATTGACTTCAAACATTCGGGATGTAAAACCGCAGCAGCAGCAGCAACAACAATAATAATAATATAAAAGCAAATTTTCCTTATTCCCTGAGGGATTATGCATCTTTGGCTCCTACTTCTTGCTATGTGAATTAATGCTATTTAGCTATGGTTTGTATAAAAAAATGACCCTTTTAGATACTTATGTTCATTTCATTCAGATTAATAATTTAAATATCCCAAACAAGAGGTTAATCAAAGTACAAAGCAAAAAGAAACAACAAATTACCTTCTTTAATTTTTAAGTTTAATTATTTTATCTATTATCTATCTATCTACCTATCTATCTATCTATTTATCTATCTATCTTGAATGTGTGTGTATGTGTGTGTGTGTGTGTGTGTGCTCATCTAAATATGTCCCATTGTGCTATATGAATGTCAGAGGACAACTTAGAATGGTCAGTTCAATCCTCCTAACTTGTGATTGAACTCAAGTCATCAGGTCTGGAAGCCATCTTTCTAGCCCAGCTTATTCCTTTCTATTGTTTATCTTTTACTGCATAATCAGAAAGAGAGGGAGCAGCGTAGCAGGCATGTGGGACATATGGATCCCAGCCTATAGAATCTATGATTCAGAAGCAGAGTTCTCTGGCGTGTAATAGCAGGAGGAGCCTTAGGGCTTCTTGGTAATATGCAGTGCAGAGAAATTCAGGAAGGAAAGAGGCTACCCAATCATTTGGAGCAGAAGTCAGATGCACAAATTGCATTCCACACTAGAGCATTTTGAAAAGTGAAGACTAGCGTGAGATGGCTTGGTGAGTGTAGGAGCGTATTGCCAAACCTGAAGATCTGAGTTTGAACTGCAGGCCTCCCATGGTGAACCAAGAGAAACAACTCCTGAAGTGTTTGCGTGTCATGTGCTAGGATTGTACTAAAGCCCATACATTCATATTAAGACACAAAATGTATCCCTTTCCTCGGGAAACCTTATACTCTGTTAATGCTGAGAGTGTTTATTCAAAGTATAATCTAGAGTAGTAGTTGGTGAAATTTTTCTCATGTAGTTGAAGTTAAGCCCAAATGAATATATGTAAAAGAAAATTATAAGACTTAAAATTTTTAACACAAAATTGTAATCCATTAAAAAAAAATCCATTGTCACCCTTAACCTGTCACTGGTTCCGTGTATAACTGAGTAGCTCATGTTGACAGACATCCTTGGGCTGATATTCTTATATTAACTAATCTAAGTAGGATTAATGACCTTTACTCTCCTGTCTTGAAATATTCCCAGCAGCCTCATGTTTATAGATTATCTTCTTAAATGGCGACTCTTTTTCTCTACTTTCCCAGCAGTATCTAGAGTAAAGCAAGTATAGTATTTCTCATTTGCCTTGACTAGAGACTCTTACATGCTAGTGCTTATGACTATACAGCTTGTCTGTTTTGTGTTAATATCCACAGCACACAATTAATCCTATATTGGTATTTCTATAAGCTTTCTTTTTTAGGTGCTAGAAATTAAACACAAGGCCTTCTATATAGTAGGTCAACACTCTACCACGAGTTTCATCCATAAAATCTATGTATCATCTCACTTAACTTGTATCTTTTTTTATGTATTTACTTTTTGTATTTTTGGGGTTTTTTTTGATACTTTATTTACATTTCAAAAGCTTTCCCCTTTCCAGATCTCCCCTTTGGAACTGCCCTATCACCTCCCTCTCTCCCTGCATCTATGAGGGTATTCCCCCCCACACCTACTCTTGTCTTCCCTCCTTGGCATTCCCCAGTACTGAGGCATCTAATATTCTCAGGTCCAAGGGCCTCTTCTCCCCCGATGGCTAACAAGACCCTCCTCTGACACATATGTGACCAGCACCATGGGTCCCTTCATGTGTATTATTTGGTTGGTGATCCTGTCTCCAGGAGCATTGGGAGGTCAGGCCAGTTGACACTAGTGCTCCATCCATAGGGTTGCAAACTCCTCCAGCTCCTCAGTCCCTTTTCTAACTCCTCCATATGGGACCTCACACACAGCCAAAAGGTTTCTGTGAAATGAATCTTGGGTATTCCAAATTTTTGGGCTAATAACCACTAATCAGTAAGTACATACCGTGTTCATTATTTGTGACTGAGTTACCTCGCTCAGGATGACATTTTCAAGTTCCATCCATTTGCCTATGAATTTCATGAAGTCATTGTTTTTAATAGCTGAGTAGTATTCCATTGTGTAAATGTTCCACATTTTCGGTATCCATTCCTCTGTTGAGGGATATCTGGGTTGTTTCCAGCTTCTGGCTATTAAAAATATGGCTGCTATGAACATAGTGGAGCATGTGTCTTTATTACATGTTGGAGCATCTTCTGGGTATATGCCCAGGAGTGGAATAGCTGGGTCCTCTGGTAGTATTATGTCCATTTTTCTGAGGGTCTGCCAAATTGATTTCAAGAGAGGTTGTACCAGCTTGCAATCCCACCAGCAATGGAGGAGATTTCCTCTTTCTCCACATCCTGGCCAGCATCTGCTGTCACCTGAGTTTTTGATCTTAGCCATTCTGACTGGTATGAGGTGGAATCTCAGGGTTGTTTTGATTTGCATTTCCCTGATGACTAAGGATGTTGGACATTTCTTTAGGTGCTTCTCAGCCCTACAAGTTTGCTCAGTTGAGAATTCTCTGTCTAGTTCTGTTCCCCATTTTTAATAGGGTTATTTGGTTCTCTGGAGTATAACTTCTTGAGTTCTTTGTATATATTGGTTAGCCCTCTATTGGACTTAGGTTTGGTAAAGATTTTTTCCAGTCGGTTGGTTGCCACTTTGTCCTATTGGCAGTGTCCTTTGCCTTACAGAAGCTTTGCAATTTTATAAGGACCCATTTGTCTATTCTTGATCTTTGAGCATAAGCCATTGGTGTTCTGTTCATGAACTTTTCCCCTGTGTCCATGTGTTCGAGACTTTTCCCCACTTTCTCTTCTATTAGATTCAGTGTATCTGGTTTTATGTGGTGGGCCTTGATCCACTTGGACTTGAGCTTTGTACAAGGAGATAGGAATGGATCAATTTGCATTCTTCTACATGTAGACCGCCAGTTGAGCCAGCACCATTTGTTGAAAATGCTTTTTTCCACTGGATGGTTTTAGCTCCTTTGTCAAAGAACAAGTGACCTTAAGTTTGTGGGTTCATTTCTGGGTCTTCAATTCTATTCCATTGATCTACCTGCCTGTCACTGTACCAATACCATGCAGTTTTTATCACCACTGCTCTGTAGTACAGCTTGAGTTCAGGGATGCTGATTCCCCCAGAAGTCCTTTTATTGTTGAGAATGGTTTTTGCTATCCTGGGTTTTTTTGTTACTCCATATGAATTTGAGAATTCCTCTTTCTAAGTCTATGAAGAATTGAGTTAGAATTTTGATGGGGATTGCATTGAATGTGTAGATTGCTTTTGGCAGGATGGCCATTTTTACTATATTAATCCTACCAATCCATGAGCATGGGAGATCTTTCCAACTTCTGAGGTCTTCTTCGATTTCTTTCTTCAGAGACTTGAAGTTCTTGTCATACAGATCTTTCACTTGTTTGGTTAGAGTCACACCAAGATACTTTATATTGTTTGTGACAATTGTGAAGGATGTCACTTCCTGAATTTCTTTCTCAGCCTGTTTTTCCTTCCAGTATGGGAAGTCTACTTATTTGTTTGAGTTAATGTTGTATCCGGCCACATTGCTGAAGTTGTTTATCAGCTATAGCAGATCTCTGGTGGAGTTTTTTGGGTCAATTAAGTATATCATCATAACATCGGCAAATAGTGATATTTTGATTTCTTCCTTTCCAATTTGTATCCCTCTGACCTCCATTTGTTGTGTAATTTCTCTAGCTAGAATTTCAAGTACTATATTGAATAGATAGGGAAAGAGAGGGAAGCCTTGTCTAGTCCCTGATTTTAGTGGGATTGCTTCAAGTTTCTCTCCATTTAGTTTGATGCTGGGCACTAGTTTGCTGTATATTGCTTTTACTATGTTTAGGTATGGTCCTTGAATTCCTGATCTTTCCAAGACTTTTATCATGAAGGGATGTTGAATTTTGTCAAATGCTTTTTCAGCATCTAATGAAATGACCATATGGTCTTTTTCTTTGAGTTTGTGTATGTAGGTGTTTACATTGATGGATTTCTGGGTATTGAACCATCCCTGCATCCCTGGGATGAGGCCTACTTGATCATGGTGAATGATGGTTTTGAAGTGTTCTTGGATTTGGTTTGTGAGAATTTTATTGAGTATTTTTGCATCGATATTCATAAAGGAAATTGGTCTGAAGTTTTCTTTTTTGTTGGGTCTTTGTGAGGTTTTGGTATCAGTATAACTGTGGTCTCATAGAATGAATTGTGTAGCATTCCTTCTGTTTCTATTTTGTGGAATAAATTGAAGAGTATTGGTATTAGGTCTTCTTTGAAGGTCTGATAGAATTCTACACTCAACTCATCTGGTCCTGGGCTTTTTTTGGTTGGGAGACTTTTAATGACTGCTTATATTTCTTTAGGGATTATGGTACTTATTAGATGGTTTATCTGATCCTGACTTATCTTTGGTATTTAGTATCTGTCTAGAAACTTGTCCATTTCATTCAGATTTTCCAATTTTGTTGAGTGTAGGCTTTTGTAGTAGGATCTAATGATTTTTTTTAATTTCCTCAGAATCTGTTGTTATATTTCCCTTCCCTTTTCATTTCTCATTTTGTTATTTTGGATACTGTCTCTGTGCCCTCTGGTTAGTCTGGCTAAGGGTTTATCTATCTTGTTGATTTTCTCAAAGAACTATCACCTGGTTTTGTTGATTCTTTATATGGTTCTTTTACTTTCTACTTGGTTGATTTCAGCCCTGAGTTTGATTATTTCCTGCCTTCTACTCCTCTTGGGTGTATTAGCTTCTTTTTGTTCTAGAGCTTTCAGGTGGGCTGTTAAGCTGCCAAGTGTATGCTCTCTCCAGTTTCATTTAGAGTCATTCAGAGCTATGAGTTTTCCTCTTAACACTCCATTCATTGTGTCCCATAAGTTTGGGTATGTTGTACTTTCATTTTCATTAAATTCTAGGAAGTCTTTAATTTCTTTATTTCTTCCTTGACCAAGTTATAATTCAGTAGAACATTGTTCAGCTTCCATGTGTATGTAGGCTTTCTGTTGTTGTTGCCATTGAAGACCAGCCTTAATCCATAGTGATCTGATAGCAGGCATGGGATTATTTCAATTCTTATATCTCTTGAGGCTTGTTTTGTTAACAATTATATGATCAGTTTTGGAGAAGGCACCATGAAGTGCTGAGAAGAAGGTATATTCTTTTGATTTAGGATGAAATGTTCTATAGATATCTGTTAAATCCATTTGGTTCATAACATCTGTTAGTTTCACTGTGTCTCTGTTTAGTTTGTGTTTCCAAGATCTGTCCATTGATGATAGTGGGGTGTTGAAGTCTCCCACTGTTATTGTGTGAGGTGCAATGTGTGCTTTGAGCTTAAGTAAAGTTTCTTTTATGAATGTGGGTGTCCTTGCATTTGGAGCATAGATTTTCAGAATTGAGTGTTCTTGGTAAATTTTTCCTTTGATGAGTATGAAGTGTCCTTCCTTATCTTTTTTGATGACTTCTGGTTGAAAGTTGATTTTATCTGATATTAGAATGGCTACTCCAGCCTGAGGGACTATTTGCCTGGAAAATTGTTTTCCAGCACTTTACTCTGAAGTAGTATTTGTCTTTAACACAGAGGTGCTTTTCTTGGATGCAGCAAAATGCTGGGTCCTATTTATGAATCCAGTCTGTCTATCTATGTCTTTTATTTGGGAATTGAGTCCATTGATATTAAGAGATATTAAGGAAAAGTGATTGTTGCTTCCTGTTATTTTCGATGTTATTGTTATGTTTGTGTGGCTATCTTCTTTTGAGTTTGTTGAAAGATTACTTTCTTGCATTTTCTAGGGTGTAGTTTTCCCCCCTTGAGTTGACATTTTCCATCTATTATACTTTGTAAGGCTGGGTTTGTAAAAACACAATGTGTAAATTTGGTTTTGTCAGAGAATATTTTGGTTTTACCATCTATGATAATTGAGAGCTTTGTAGGTATAGCAGCCCTGCGCTGGCATTTGTGTTCTCTTATCTGTATGATATCTGCCCAGGATCTTTTAGCTTTCATAGTCTCTGGTGAGAAGTCTGGTGTAATTCTCAGAGGTCTGCCTTTATATGTTACTTGATCTTTTACCCTTCTGCTTTTAATATTCTTTCCTTATTTTGTGTATTTGGTATTTTAACTATAATGTGGTGGGAGGAATTTGTTTTCTGGTCCAATCTATTTGGAGTTCGGTAGGCTTCTTGTATATTTATGTTCATCTCTTTCTTTAGGTTAGTGAAGTTTTCTTCTATAATTTTTTTGAAGATATTTACTGGTCCTTTAAGTTGAGAATCTTCACTCTCTTCTATACCTATTATCCTCAGGTTCTGTCTTCTCATTGTATCCTGGAAATCCTGGATGTTTTGGGTTAGGAGCTTTTTGCATTTTGCGTTTTCTTTGACTGTTGTGTCAATGTTTTCTATGGTATCTTCCGCACCTGAGATTCTCTCTTCTATCTCTTGTATTCTGTTGGTGACGCTTGCATCTATGACTCCTGATCTCTTTCCTAGGTTTTCTAACTCCAGGCTTGTCTCCCTTTGTGATTTCTTTATTGTTTCTATTTCTATTTTTAGTTCCTGGATGGTTTTGTTCATTTCCTTCATCTGTTTGATTGTGTTTTCCTGTAATTCTGCCCATTTGATTGTATTTTCCTGTAATTCTTTAAGGGATTTTTGTGTTTCCTCTTTAAGGACTTCTGGTTGTTTACCTGTGTTCTCTTGTATTTCTTTAAGGGAGTTATTTATTTCCTTCTTAAAATCTTCTATCATCATCATGAAATGTGATTTTAAATCTGAGTCTTGCTTTTCTGGTGTGTTGGGGTATCCAGGGTTTGCTGTGGTGGAAGAGCTGGGTTCTGATGATGCCAATTAGCCTTGGTTTCTGTTCCTTATGTTCCCGCCCTTGCCTTGCACCATCTGGTTATCTCTGTTGTTAGCTGGTCTTACTCTCTCTGACTGTGTCTTGTCCCTCCTGCAAGCCTCATGTCAATACTCCTTGAAGACCAGTTCTCTCTGAAAGGAATTTGGGTTTGGAGAGCTGTGGTACAGGGTCAGCTTTGGGGTGCAGACAGAAACCAGAAGAATCTCGTCCCTAGCTGTCCCTTGGTTTCTGTGTCCTAATGGCTCTGCAAGGGTTCCTCTTGAACCACTGAATTTTAACAGAAGTGGTGGTCTTGCCTATGCTTGAAGGTGTATTGGCACTTCTGGGATACCAGCTCTCTCCTGGCACTATTTGAGTACGGAACCCTCTGTCACAGGATCTGCTCCCTGGCTATTGAAAGAAACCAGAAGACCACTCCTCAGTCCCTGTGTCCTGGGGATTCCAGGTGGGTCCCTCTGAGCATCCAGACTTGGCCACCTCCTGAGAGTCTAGCTTTCTCCCAATACTATTTGGCTATGGAGCCTTGGTGGCCTAGGCAGAGGTCTCCTGCCACTGATGGAAACTGGACGATTCTGACCCCCAGCTGTTCCTCAGCCCTGTGTCCTAAGGATTCTGGGTGAGTCTCGCTAAGCAATAGGGCTTATCTTACCCCCTCTCATGGGATTTTCCACACTCCTGGGAGGCTAGCTTTCTCCCAGCGCTATTTGGCTATGAAGCCCTGGTGGCCCAGGCAGAGGTCTCCAACCACAGATCAGTTGACTTGTATCTTGACACCGGGTCTTTCTAAGATAGTTGGACTAGTCTTGAACTCACTCTTTCTTTAGATCATGTAATCTATGAACTTGAGGTCCTACTGCTTAGGTCTACCATGCATCCAACTTACAGCCCTGGCTTACCACTCCTCGTATCTTGTGGTCCTGGAGAGGGGATTGAACCTGAGACTTTATGCATGCTAGGCTAGCATTCTATTAAGAGAGTTACATCCTCAGCTCCCTATGAATTAATTTCTTCATTTATTTTTCTGAAGTGGACTGGAGAAACCCCCAAAATTTCTCTGTCCCTAAATTAGGTGAAGGAACTTCTGTTAGATAATAGACCTTCTAATTGCTTCTCTCTTAAGAGGAATCAGGCCACATTCCCTACAGCCTTTCTTTCCTTAGACAGAGAGATAAAAAATAAAACATGCTGTGCAGTGGCTTTATGATGCTCTTCCCTCTTGCAGCTATATGCAAACTCAAGGTAAACTTTGAAGAGACACCAGCCAACTCATACATGGCAAATATGATTCTGGCAGACCTTGCCCTTTTGCCTCATTCCATCTGCCTTGCTAAAACCATGAGATTACATTCCTAAAGCTACTCAGCAAGGTCTATTTCCTTATTTGGCTACTTTTTCCTCGTAAGGTTGACTACCAAGGTCCAGCTATCAATGTATTGAAGTCCAGCAATTAAAAGACCTCTTTGGCTCACCTAAATAACATGCCCAATTAAAATGAAACAATTCATCCTAACACTGGGTTCCCCTTTGTACCTTTATAAACCACCATTTTTCTATGTGTCATGTCTGTCTCCTCTCTATCCAGAGACAGTCTTTTGTTCCCCCCATCACCACCACCACCAGTTCTCTCCCAACTCCCTTGTTCCCTTCCCCATTCTCTGCCATCCTGTCCTCCATCTTCTGTCTTTGTTTCTAATTTTCTGTCCTTTGTCCCTTTGGGGCAAATAATTTGTGCCTAGAACTTGGTATTGGGGGTCCTGAGTGAAGGATTCCTGGAATGAAGCAAGGCTAGATAATCAAATGGTTTGGAGATTGCTCACCTCATAAAAACCAGTAAATCAGAAACATCTTTTCTTCCCTGTAATTCCCTTCAAGGCCTCATTATGTTGCATATGACCAATATGCTCTTATTTCTAATGCTTTCTTACTGCAAGTTCTCATCCTAGCTGGCTGTGGTCACTAGCCTACAACACTCCCAGCACGGCTCATTTGATCTCTTCACTTCATGGAGCCTGTTCCTCTTCAATAACACCCTTTCCCCTAAGTCTGGACTGTACTGTTGCTGCTTAACTAGTAGGTTGCTGTGAAAGTCATAGCTTAAAAGTAACTGTCTTAAAATTTAATTTTATTTATTTATTCAACTCTCATACAATACATCCCAAATGCATCCTCTCCTTCCTCCTCTCCTCGCAAGCTCCATCCCACTCCTCCTCTTCCCCACATCCACTGTTCCTCCATTTTCCTTTATAGAAGGCCAGGTCTCCCAGTGATAGCCACAAAACATGCCATATTAAGGTGCAATAAGACTGGGCATAAACCCTCATATCAAGGCTAGCTGAGGCAACCAGGAGGAGAAAAACGTTCCCAAGAGCAGGCAAAAGAGCCAGAGACAGCCTCACTCCCACTATTAGGAGTGCCACAAGAACTCTAAGCTATACAACCATAACATCTATGCAGAGGACCTAGCTCCAACCCACGCTTGTTTCATAATTAGTGCTTGTCCTGTAGGCCACTATGAGCCCTGCTTCTCTTATTTCTTAGGCCAAGTTCTGGTGTCATTGACCCCTCAGTCTCCCACAATTATTCTTCCTGGTTTCTGCAAAGTTTCTGAGCTCTACCTAATGTTTGGCTGTGGGTCTATGCATCTATTCTTGTCTGTTGCTGGAGGAAGAGTCTGATGACAACTGGAATAGACAATTGGGATCATTTGATTGACTATTTTTGTCAGTCATGGTTGGTCCTACTCTATGTCTCTGACCTATCCAGCTTCCGGATCCTGGATATCTACATAGTATTGGGCATAGTCTCATTTTCGTGGTGTGGGCCTCAGGTTAGACTAGTCATTGGTTCAATACTCCCACTGAGGCATCATTTAGTCAGTTCATCTTGCAGGCAGACAGGACAGGCTGTGGGTCATAAATTTTGAGGCTGGGTTGATGTGCCAGTCCCACCAGTGGGAGCCTAGCCTGGTTATATAAGATGGCTGGTTCAAGTTCAGTATTGTCAGCCACTAGGAGTCCTACTTAGGGTCAACCACATAGGTTCTGAGAAGTTTCAAATGTATTAGATTTTCATATAGCCCTTAAATTCCCATGTATTTCAATCCTCTCTGTCCATATTCTTTCTCTCTATCCATCCCTCTCCTATGTGATCTTTTCTGTTCCTATCTCAACCTGTCCCCAGTCCCCCTACAAAATCTATTCAATTTTCCTTTCCTAGAGAAATCTATGTATCCCTACTAGACCTTTCCTGTTCATTTATCTAACTTCTCTGGATCCATTGATTACAGCATGATCATCCTTTACTTAGCAGCTAATATCCAGTTATAAGTAAGTACACATCATGTTTATCCTTCTCTGAGTTACCTCATTGAGATAATCAGAACATTTATATTGTTTACAGTTTCTGGCTAATATGAATAAAACCACTATGAACATAGTTGAGCAAATCTCCTTTTGGTAGGATAGGACAACTTTTGGGTACATGTCCAAGAGTGGTATAGCTGGATCTTGAGGAAGATTGATTCTGTTTTCTGAGGAACTGCAAAATTGATTTCCACAGTGGCTCTATGAGTTTTTACTCTCATCAGCAATGGAAGGATGTTCTTCTTGCTTCTCATCATAACCAGCATGAGCTGTCATTGATGATATTGAACATTTCCTTAAGTGTTTCTCAGAATTTCATCTTCCTTTAATGAGAATTCTCTGTTTAGCTCTGTATCCCATTTTAAAAATGGATTATTTAGGTGTTGATGGCTACCTTCTTCAGTCCTTTATTTAGTCGAATATTAGCCCTCTATCAGATGTGGAGTTGGTGAAAATGCTTCTTCCTTCTGTAGGCTGCAGTTTTATTCTATTAACAATGTCCTTTGCTTTACAAAAGCTTTTCAGTTTCACGAGGTCTCATTTATTAATTGTTGATCTTAGCACCTGAACTATTGGTTTTCTTTTCAAGAAGTTGTCTCTAGTGCCAATACATCCAAACCTACTCACTAATTTCTCTTCTAACAGCTTTAGTGTTTCTGATTTTATGCTGAGGTCTTTGTTCCACGTGGACTTGAGTTTTGTGGAGGTGATAAATATGAATCTACTTGCATTTTTCTACAAGATGACTTTCAGATAGACCACCACAATTTTTTGAAGAGTCTCTCTCTCTCTCTCTCTCTCTCTCTTTTCCTCATTTTTTTTCATTTTTCTTTTGTGTATTTCTGACTTCTTTATGAAAAATCAGGTGTTCATAGGTGTGTGTATTTGCATTTGTTTTTGATTTGATTCTATTGATCAATTTGCCTTTTTTGCCAGTGCTTTGCAGTTTTTATGATTATAGCTCTGAAGTATAGCTTGAAATCAAGGCTAGTGATAACCCCAGAAGTTGTTTTATTGTTCAGAATTGCTTTAGCTATCATGAGTATTTTGTTTTTCCATATGAAACTGAGCATTGTCCTTTTAAGGTCAGTAAAAGAATGAGTTGGATTTTGATGGAGATTGCATTGAATCTGTACACTGCTGTTCTAACACGGCCATTTTTACTATGTTAATTTAATCAATCCAACCCATAAGCATGGGGGATTTTTCCATCTTCTTTTATCTTCTTCAATTTCTTTCTTCAAAGACTTGAAATTTTTGTCATGAAAGTCTTTCACTTAGTTGCTTAGAGTTATCCCAAGATATTTTGTATAGTTTGTGGCTACTGTAAAGGGTGTTGTTTCTCTGATCTCTTTCTCAGTCCATTTGTCATTTGTATTAGAGGTGGGCTACTAATTTTCTTTTCTTTTCTTTCCTTGTTTCTTTTATGTTTTGTTGTCATTGTTTTCTTTTTTTAAAATCATATATACTGCTACATAGCTGAAGCTGTTTATCAACTGTAGGTGTTTGCTGTTAAACTTATTTGGGTCACTTATGTATACTATCATATCATCTACAAATAGCAATATGTTAGCTACTTCGTCTCCAATTTTATCCCTTTGATCTTTTAATTGTCTTATTGCTCTAGGTAAAATTTTAAGCACAATATTGAATAGTTATGGGGAGAGAGTGAAGAGCCTAAAATTTCATGATTTTAGTAGAATTGTTTTGTGTTTCTCTCTGTTTATTTTGATATTGGCTCTAGGCTTGCTGCAAATTGCCTTTATTATAATAAGGTATGTCCCTTGTAACCTGATCTTTCTAAGACTTTTTTCATGAAGGGGATTTGGATCATGTTAAAAATGTTTAGGTATCTAATAGATGATCATGTGGGTTTTTCTTTCTGTCTATTTATATAGTGGATTATACTGATTGATTTTTGTATGTTGAACAATCCCTGAATCTTTAGAACAAAGCCTAGATCATAGTGGATAATCTTTTTGATAGATTCCTGGTTCGATTTGCAGGTATTTTGTTGAGTATTTTTGCATCTATGTTCATAAGGTAAATTTCTCTGTAGTTCTCTTTCTTTGTTGAATCTTTGTGTGCTTTGGATACCAGGGTAATTGTAACCTTATAAAATTAATTTGGCGCTATTCTTTCTGTTCTTCTTTTTTGTGGAATACTATGAGGAATGTGGTCTTATACCTTGTAAAAGGGCTAGCACTTTCTCTTAATCAAAACAGCTTCCCACATACTTCCCAAGATGCAGTTACCTTTGAATTGTCCACACCCCTAGAAATAACCCCCTCCTATTCTCCTGAAAGAACTAGAGTAAGCATACTAATTTACAAAGGTAATCTTTGGTGCCCTTGTTTCTCTCTTCTGTTGTCAGTGCACTATTTGTATGTGGTTTGTCCATGTTTCCCCAGGGAGACACACGACACGTGCTAATCTCAAATAGTTATGTCTCTGGGGCTATAAACCATGAATTCAAAGTCAGTTGTAATTCTGCTTTGAGAACTCTGAGTTACTTATTTTGAGTTGCAGTTGTCTGTCTTTGGAGGAAACATCAAGTCTCCAAATATTTACAGAACAGATTAGGCAGATATGTCATGTCTGTTACCTAGCAGGTGGTCTTGGTTGTTGCTTACAGTGTATACTGAGTCAACATACTTCGCTTTATTCAGTCTTGGGCTTAGTGTTATCCCTGTGGATGACTTTTCTATTCTATAACATTAATGACTTCCCAGAACCATATACCTTACATAGACTAATGGTGGGACTCACAGTGGCCCAGGCCACTGGAAATACAGAATCTCCACTGGATGCTATTGCCTAAGGCTCATTAGGCTTAAAACATCCAAGCACAGGAATCTGCTTTTTGCACTGACACTGCATTCTCTTGTGGTTGTTTTTAGATGTTGCTTCTAAACAATAGTGTGTTTAATTAACACGATTTATATTGAGTCACACAGGCACTCTTTCATATTCGCACATTGTAGTATGTTTACTCAAAATAGACAACCTAATTACTTAAGAAAATTGGCTGCATTTGCAGAACTGGAGCACTGTAGGAAAAAGGAACTGAAATTATGAAATATAGAAGGATGGAAAAATGCCAAGTTCTTATTTTTGTTCAGTTGTGTAAATGTTAATTAAGATATACAGTCCGAAAGTATTGTGTGGAGTTCAGTACATATGAATGAATGTCTCTTCACACTGGTTAAGAGGGAAGATTCATCTTTTCCTGGCTTATTTATTTTGGATTCATAAATCATGGACTTTGCTGGTTTATGTTGCCCAGCCCATTGCACTGTCTCCCACTCTTTATAGAGAGGTAGAGTGTCTAATAAAGACATTAAACTTGTGGGAAAGTCATTTAAATAAACTGGGGAAGAGATGTTACACTTTTCCAGCACAAATTACTCTATAATATATTAAGAGCAAGGTATTAAAGTCAGGTTGGCTGAGGATTGGTATCGTTCACTGGATAAGAAGCATGGCATGAGATCATGAGGATCTGAGATTGGATCCCCAGAACCTACCTAACAAAACTGGTTGTGGCCACGTATGCCTATGGTTCTAGGGTTAAGAGGATTAAGGGTTAAGGGGATCAGGGAGAGACAGCTGGGATCCCAAGGTCTTTCTGATGGGAGATACAGAACACTTGCTCTGTAATAAATTAAAAAGACTAGCAAAAGCCAAACAGTTTTTGATGTCATGTGGTAGAAAGGGACTAGAGCACAGAGAAAACCAAAAATGGCTCATGTGCTGATTTGGCCAAGACTGTGGTATTTAACCCCCCTGACTTCTTTTCCCCGTAGGCTGATTGTTTAGCATTACAATCTTCATATTCTTTTAACAAAGTCCCTTTAGCCCTCTCTTCTGTCATATTGGTCCAAGATACAAAGCCGTATCTAATAAATCATCTGGGGCTTTTTACTACCCAGTTTTTGATCATGTGCTCAATTGTTTAGAAGACTGCCTGCAACTTCCAAACTCTCAGAGTTCTGGCAAAAGCAGGCACAAGCTACCAGCTGTGAGAAAAAGAGGGCAGAGCACCTCCTGCTTATCTATTGTTGTGACTGTGATATGCTCTCAGTGCAACTCATACTGAAAATGGACAGGAGCTAGGTCTTTCTTGAGCTGGCCAGGCAGTTGAGCCAACAACTGGTGAGTTTCAGTATTGGAACAAATGGTGCAGTGGAAAGAAGCCCCATGTGTCCCCCTGGGCGCTGCAGCTCTGGGTGGGACAGGAGACACTCAGGAAATGGCTGCGAGCTCTTCTACAGAAGGATGGGCTGGCCAGTCTGTGTGAGAGGCCTCTGAGGAGACACAGCCTGTGGGTAGAAGAGGGAACCGTCCTGGGGAATGATTCAGCTGACTCTGGAGTTCCCATGGTTGGACATCGAGGACACCACCAGATGCTGTAGGACCTGGGAACAGAGAGGACTGCAGAGTGCAGTTGGCATCCTGCTTTGGGACCCAGTTTGCTGCGGCTTGGGGCGCCGGGTTAGCTGCTTAGGCTTGGGTGAATTGGTACCATCTGGGAGCACTGGGAAGCCCTCTGTGAGAGATTAGATGTGGCTCCTTAATTGAGGCCAGGAGCCCTCACTTCCCACAGTGGGTCCAGATGAAGAGACAGTCCATAATTCTAAGACATTTGTTTTCATCGTGTGGAGTGATGTGGATGGAATTGTACCTCCGCCTTTCTGGGAGATACGAGGCAGACATAGTAACTGGGGATGGGCGTGGCTAAGCCTCTAGGTGTCTCTTTAACAAGGGGATGGCTTGGGGCTGTGTGGCCATGCCTCTACATGAGGAGGGGTGGTACGAGCCAAAAGCCTTCCTGGAGCATTGGCATAACATTTTCTAGTCCCTTGTGGATGGTTCCCCTGGGTCGCTCAGAGTTCACACCTGTGCTGGACAGGGTACCAGATTGCCTGTCTCAGATCACTGCCCCACATTTCAGGATCATGAGAGAAACTGTATCCAGGGAATTTGGGGAGAATGATAGAGGAAGATATGTTATTTATCTGTGTACATGCACACACAGGCATACACCATACAATTCATACACACATACACACACACACATACACACCCCCCACAATAATTAATTAACTAATTAATATTAATTAAAAGTTTCTGGTGACCTCTACTTTTCTAAAGTAACCTCACTGGGAAAAAGAATAAGGTGTGTGAATGATATAACAAGGTTTTA
Organism: Uromys caudimaculatus; assembly: GCA_028551405.1. Lineage (NCBI taxonomy): Eukaryota > Metazoa > Chordata > Mammalia > Rodentia > Muridae > Uromys > Uromys caudimaculatus. Next base: position 64,679,935 of record CM052711.1, on the reverse strand, counting down.
CAAACTTTAAGAAAACACATTTATTTTCACTAATGCCATTTATTCAAATCTTCATCTTTAAGCTCTCAAAAAAAATTCAAATAGTTATTTCATAGCTTGTCAGAAGAAAAAAATAGAAAAGTTATCATATTCTTTTGAGAGTACTTAATACATACTTCTCGTGCAGTATAGTGTTACTGGCAGTAGGAAGAACAGAGCAAAAACATGAGGGCAACTAATAATCTTTCTTGGAGTTTGGGAAACATATATTAATGAAGGGGATTATGTAATAATAAAGAAATATTAGAGAAACATTGTTACATGCTCACAATTCTGTAAGAACATGGGAAGAAACAGCAAGGAGGGGGCCATAACATTTAACTAAATTTGGCTATTTTATCTGAGTTTCCAGCTCTACGTTTTAATTTAGAATCTGAGAATTTCATATGAATACTGTTCTTACATAGTATCTTTCATGTCTCCAATTCTTCCATGTGTTTCCACCTCTCCCTCTTAAATTTATGACCTAATCTTCTTAAATACATACACATATATTCATACATATATACATTCATGTATATATATAATATATATATATGTACACACACACACACACACACACACACACACACACACACATATATATATATATATATATATATATATATATATATATATATATATATATGCAACCTTCCAAGTCCTTTGATTGTTGTCCTTGTGTACATGTGCATCTTTGGGAAACTTCTCCCTAGAGAAGACTGATTTGCTTTCTCTTTGCATCTATTCACTACCTGTATCTCTTCATCTAAGAGTCAGACTTTGTGAGATTTCCCCTACTTATGATGTCATATCATTTTGGGTTGCCATTGTGCAAGTCTTGTTTAGGCAACCATAATGCTAAGATTTCCTGGGTCCAGATCCCTGTCATAAATACAGCACAATCTCTAGATGACGTCCTGGTTTTCACACTGTTTCTACCTCCTCTTTCACAATGCCCACTTGTAGATGTATCATTTGGGGTTGGGAACTCTATGGTCAGTTGTTCTTTGCATTTTGAACAGTTGTGGGTTTCTGTAATGTGCTCTATCTGCTGATTTAAAAGAAATCTCTTTGATAAGAGGTGGGAGCTATATTTATCTGTGGGTACAAGGAAAAGTATTCAGAAAATATTAATAAACTATATGTGCTTAGGAAAATGGCAGTAGTAGCTTCTCCAATATGGTCCATGATTTTATCAACCATGAGTAGTTGACTAGGTTTATAATACCAGACATGAGTTACCACCCCTGAGAAGGCCATAATACAATTAGGTAGCTGTTGATTTCTTCAAGATATATATGCCACTATTATACCATTGGGATCATACTATGCTGGTCATTGTTGTGGTTTATAAGCTTTACAGCTTGGTAGAACTACTGATTGTTTTCTTCTTTGATAGCAGTTCTAGTCAGAGGAGTCATCCATGCCATTTACATCTTGATTCCTCTGTATTGTAATTCTTCTGTACTGTCTCCACACTGTGTGGTATCTCCAGCAATAGAATGTTACATTCAAGTTCTGGAAGGGAAACAAGAGCAATTGTAATACCTATATTGTTGAGGAGTCTTTTGGACATTCCTGACCAACAACTTAAATGGAGATTTGCCATTAGAGTTTGGGTTAGATAATCTATGGCTCTTGGAGGAACATGTCACCCTAAGTATTGTAACTTCTTTTAAACTGTATAGAGAGTTGTGTACATATACAATTACTGCCTGTATTTTAAAGCAAATATAAAATGTTTCAAATATATTTACTGTTATCTTTATTCTCCACCTCTCTCTTATTTTGCCCTTCCCTCCCTCCCAAGTTGAAGATTCCTATCCCTCCATTTTCCCAGTTCCCCTTTCATAGCACCTGTATCTTTCTATTCCTTTCTCTGGAGATAGCCCCAATGGTCTTCTTTTCCCGTTTTCTAGAGTTACTCTGGATTATATAATAAATCTGAATATTTGGAGCTAGGAAACAAACTTGAAAGAGAGCATACATTTACCTGTAAATTTCATTTTTCTCCTTTATGACTGAGTAGAATTTCATTGTACTACATTGTTATTAAGCTTGCATCAGTTGAAGGCCGTATATTTTGTTTTCATTTGCATTTCATAGGTTGTTGTGAAGAGAGCAGCAATAGGCATGTACGGCTTTTCGAATATTTACAGAGTATGTTTTCAAGTCCCTTGGGCATTTGCCAAGGAGTGCTATAGCTGGATCACATGGCAAACTTATTGTTAGCTTTTTGAGGATTTTCCACACCAATTTTCATGGTGAATACACCATATTGTAGTGTCATCAATAGTGAACGACTGTTCTCTTTCCCTACATCCTCCCCAGTATTAGTTGTCAGAAACTTTCTGATATTAGCTATTCTAACTGGGGTGGAAGGAAATCCAAAGTAGTTTTAACTTATATTTACCTGTCTGCTAATGACATTGAGCACTTTTGTGATATTTCTTAGCCATTTTTAATATTTTATTTAAGAACTGTACATTTTGATTTACAATTCATTTCTTGGTGTCATTTGTTTTCTTGACTTTGTTTTTTAGTTCTTTGTATATTCTGGTTATCCATCCTCTATCAGGTTATAGCTTGCAAAAATTCTTTCCCAACCTTTGAGCTTCCTCTTTACATGACTGATTATGTCTTATGCTCTAGAGAAGTTGTTTAGTTTTATGAGTTCTCATTTGTCAACTATTGGCCTTAATTTATGAGCAAATAGAGTCTTGCTTAGAAGTCCTTTCCCGTTCCTGAATCCCTTAGGATCCTGCCTACATTTACTTCAAGCTGTTTTAGTATTTTTAAGTATCATATTGAGATTTTGGTCCATTTGGAGTTGACTTTTGTGCAAGATGGGAGTCTGGCTTTCTTTGTCTGCATGTGGTCATCCAGTTCTCCGAATACCATTTGTTGAAGATGCTGTATTTTCTCCAGGATATATTTTGACATCTTTATCAAATATAAGATGGATGCAGATTATTATATTCTTATCTGGGTCTCCTATTTTGTTTTTCTAGTCTTTATGTCCATTTTATGTAATAGTACCATACTGGTTTTATTGCTATACCTCCATAATATAGTAAAAGATCTGATATAGAACATGTTCTTCATTGTTCTTTTTGCTCATGATTACTTTGTTATCCAAGATCTTTTGTGATTTTGAATGAATTTTAATTTGTTTCTAATTCTGTTAAGAATGTTAAAGAGAGCGTAAATGCGATTGTATTGAATCTGTAAAGTGCTTTTGGTAGGATGGCCATTTTTACACTGTTGAGTTTACTAATCCTTTATTATAGAAGGTCTTTCTAACTTCTCTAGTATTTCCCATTCTCTTTGTTTAAGCATTAAAAGTCTTCATGTAGTGGTCTTTTACCTCCTTGGTTGGATTTATAACTTTTAATTTTCTTTTATTCAAATGTTTACATTCAAATGACTTTAAGTATTTCATGCACATAAACCTTGTACACCAGTCATAAATACTCCCTATTCCTCCCCCTCAATTTTTTACAACATTTTCACCAACACAGTTCTCTCCTAATTTCATTTTCTCCTTTAAAAAAATAACCCACAGAGTTCAATTAGTTGTTCCCAGGCACATTTGTGTGGGGTCATCCACTAGAGTGCAGGAGACCTAACAGTGGCCACCCCGTTAGTCTGTTTTTAACTCATTTAGGAGTCATCAACAGCATCTGTTTGAGTAGGGCACTGGGATTTGTTTCCCTACCCATGACAGAATTTTTGAATGGTTTTATTTTGTTTCTAATACCAGAGCTGTTATAAAGTACATATGCAACATCTATGACATGTCTAGAAGCACAGTACCACATCCACCAGTGCTCACTTCTGCACTCTTTCTTTCTGCCCCAATTCTGAAATGTTCCTTAACCTTTAGAGTGGTGTGTGTGTGTGTGTGTGTGTGTGTGTGTGTGTGTGTGTGTGTGTGCATGTGCATGTGTCTGTGTATGTGTTCACATGCTCTGCCTACATTTAGTGTGTAGTAGGCATATATAGAAGCAGTAAATGCAATGATACCAAGGAGTTTTCAAAGAAAAGTCTATTGTGACAGGATGTTGTGATAACACAAAGTATGAAACATTTTTCTTCTTATGAATTTTCATCAGACAAAAATGAGAGAGATTTTTGATACATTTTAGTCAAAGTCCCTGGTGAGCACATTTACATGGCCAATATAGAAGTTCAACGTTGCTCTACAAGTCCTTTCTCACTACCTTGTGTAACAGGTGTTTGTGTGTGTGGTAGTGTTTATTTAGGGACTCCAGGTAGGGATAAAGAATTTAACATACAAAAAGACAGAAGACCAATCCACAAAAATGGGAGAGTAGCAGCTTTGTCCCTTTGGAACGTAAGGGACCCGAAGGATGGAAGTCTGCTGACTGGATGCTGGCTTGGATATTTTATAGGGCTGCTCGGTCTTTCCCTTATCCTTTGGTCCTGTTCAGATATCTGTTCCCATGCCTTCCCATCAGTTCCCCTTGAATTATCTTCTGGAAGCAGGAGGCCATTGTCTCGGGAAACCTGCCTTCGTTTTTCTGCCTAGCTATGTTTCCCTCCCCTTACTTCAGTTGGAAAATGCCCTGACCCAAACCCATCATCTCCATGGGTGGCCCCTCATCACACAGGTAGCTACTGTGGTTAGAAAGTGTTCTTAATTTTTTTTCTTATAGTCGCATAGTCCAAGTTATTTTATATTTTACAAACATATTGTCACAATGCATTACCCTAGGAGATTCCATTTTATGAGTATCTTTTGATTCTGTTTTAAGGGAGGTCCCTAGATGGATCCAGAAACTGTGCCATCTGTTATGTGCCACCACTCAGTACAGACTGATAAATGGGTTATTCATAAGAATAGAAAGGGAGTCACCGTATAAGTTTATTGGGTAACTGACACTTTAGAGCAGTGGTTCTCATCCTGTGGAATAAGAACCCTTGGGGGTGTTGAACAACCAACCTTTCACAGGGGTTATATATCAGATATCTTGCATATCAAATATTTACATTACAATTCATAACAATAGTAAAATTATAGTTATGAGACAGCACCAAAATAGTCTTATGGTTGAGAGTCACCACAACATGAGGAACTATGTTAAAAGGTTGGAGCATTAGAAAGATTGATAATCACAGCCGTCAAGTGATAGGCACCTAACATCGTGATGCCCTGGCCCCTCACTAACCTATTATGGGATACATGGGGTGTTTGTCAGGACTGCGGATTTGCCTACTGTTCTTGGAGCTACAGCTGGACTTGTTCTCCCACTGTTTACACAGCGTGCTTGGCCATTTGCCTTTCCAGGTGTTCACCCACATGGACATGAACCTGGACCTGACCAGCTGTTTCCTACTGCTAATATGTTTCCTGCCCTAGACCTGTTTTGGTCTCTTACCCAGCTGCTGAACTGAGTAGCTTCAAGTTCAAATCTGACTCTGGAGGATCCACCAGCATCTTCCTCCTGCCCTGGGTTTTGTTTATCTTTCTCAGCACACTTCTGCCCCCTATTCAGCTCTGCTGCAGCCCATTTAACTTGCATTCATCCTGTAACCCAATAATGCATATGCAGCTGTATAGGTACATACACTGTGCTATGTCATGTGATATGGGACCTAGTTTTAGTAATTATGACTGGAATAAAAATAACTTGCCTTCACCTCAGTAGGCTACCAATGAGAGTAGATTATATGACAAATGTTGTGACTGAAACCTAGGAACCTGCGAATTTGTTACCTAACAAATTCTGTCTGGCATGATAGTAAAATACCCCAATGAGCTCATAACACATACTACATTACATGTTTACCATATAAATCTGTACACTGTAGTTTACTAGAATTAATCAATATGACCCCAGTAAATAAGAACTCTCAATATAACAAAGGTAAAAACACTGTATAAAGACCTTCTTGGTATGTTTATAAGAGAACTTGTTAAGAATGTCAGCTGCTTTGCCCTGCCTTCTCTTTCCCAGGAGGGGTAAGGATTGAACAGATTTCTTGTCCTCCCCAATACTAGGGTTCCAAGTAGACAACATAGACCAAGCTGATTGGGATCTTTATTACTTTGTCTGCCACGAGTTATTTTTAAAACTGATATGGGATGAGAGCAACATGGACACAAGTCCCAATCCCAACACCTGGGTACATGTTGAGGTATTTCAATCTGTGCAGTCATCACTTTTCCCCTTGGTGAAACAAAACCACGAAATTGTAATAAAATATAGTACTCAGAGGAAATCCCTCTTCACCCTATTTTAGATCCATGGTGGTTGCTTATAAGAGGCCAGGCGAGCCTGTAAACTGTCCAGTCTCTCAGAGGAGGGAGACTCTCACTGAGGCGAGCCTGTAAACTGTTCTCAGTCTCTCAGAGGAGGGAGACTCTCACTGAGGTTACTTTGGGTCTACTGTAAGCAACCACTCATCTATGTTCTGTAACTAACCTCCCAAAAATCCATTCACCCCCCCCCACCAGGATGAGGCATAATAGAATTGAAATTTGGTTTGTTTTTGGAGACCTTATGGCAGTGGGTGTATGGAGGTTGTTACAACCTAAGTCATAGGTTATGAGGATTAACAATGTAGCACAATAGGAGCCATACCTTAAGTGTTTGATTCATAATTCTTTCCCCCTCTTTTTTCCACCTTTCTCCCCAAATTAATTGCATGCACACACATTCATAGGCCGGCCTGCATGGCTTCTTATTCTAAAGGACCATTTCTTTCACTTTTGCTATAAAAGTGGCCTGTTTCCTTTCTTATTCCACAGTATTCCACATGCCATACAGATAGTTACTAATTTATATAAGTAGTAGCTTTGACTCCCTAATAAGTGAGAATAAAAGACATATGTACGGGAGACTATCCCTCCAGATCCCTTGTGTGACATTGTATGCACAGATATTGCCCATTTAACATTGGCAGATCACAACTTAACATACAATGTGTCACAACTGAACATACAATGTATGTGTAGCTCAACCAACCTTTGCTGCAGCATGTAGTCGCTATTGTAGAGGAAATTAATCTGGTATATAAAATTTGACTGTTGAAATTCTGTAATTGGAAGGGGCCATTGGAGGTGGCTCAGAGTTAAAGGTGCTGACCTCTGAGGCTGACAACCCCAGTTTGATCTGTGGCATCCATATGAAGGAAGAGAACCCACTGCCATAAATTGTCATCTAAATTCCACTAATTCTAAATGTACACTGTGGCACATACATACTCATGGAAACACAAACACACGCACACAGAGGCGTGTGTATGTGTACAACTTGCTCACACACACACCAAACCAATCATTAAATAAAATAATTTAAAAAATTGAATTTTGTAATTTGAAAACTGTAAATATCAAGACAGACCAAATCTAAAGATACTTCAAATTTTTGGGAGAGTGGTGGTTTCTATAACTCTACTCCAAACATAATATTGATATAGCACTGGGATAAACTCTCAGTCTATACTAAACAGTCCTTGATGTCTTATGATACTCCTTGATGAAGTTACCACCTATCCCTGAATTGAGAGCACAGTCCAAACGGAGAGCCACTTGAATTCAACATTGGATCAGATATGTTTGGCTTCACAAACAGATGTTGAAACCTTTTCTATCTTTACTGATTTTAAAATCTTGGGGAACCTATATCAAAGATTTTATGGGGGTACGCCATAATCTCGGCCTCTTTTGGTATGTCCTAATGATGCAGGGTATAAATTCTTCACAGAAATATCTTAGAAACATTACATTCTTTAGGGCATGACATCAATTCAAAAAATTTCAATCTCTTTTATGTTAATAAAGTTATGTTATTAACTTTGATATTACAGGTGAGATAATACCTACCTAGACTCCCACTATAGAGTTATAATATCCTTTCTTAAAATTAGTGCATAATACTGGAGAAAGTATTATGTTAAACTCATATTCTTCCTCCAGTACTAGTGGACTTATCATCTCTTCTGTATTTGATGATATTCTTTCCACTTTGATTTCAAAATATCTTTATGAATTCTTTTTAGTATTTATTTATTTATTTATTTATTTATTTATTTATTTATTTATTTATTTATGTGTGCATTGTGTGTCTGTGTGTATGTATTGATATGTATGTGCCATTGGATATATATGGAGGTCAGAGGAAATGTTCAATAACTCAGGTCTCTCATTGCACCCTATTAGTTCTGTCCACTGAACTCAGAGCAAAGGTTTGTTAGCAAGTGCCTTTATCCATTAAATTCTGCCGCTGGCTCTCTTTAGATTGAAGGGATAATATTATTTTGTTGACACTGCTAAATATGATAATTAAATTGGTTACTTGTTTTTTAGTAAGGCCCCGTGATGGCTTGAATCATATGTCCCCAAGAGTATCTGGCAGCAATCACAGTTGTTGCTGCCATTTGGAGAGGATTAGGAGTTATGTATGGCCTTGCTGAAGTAGTGTGTCACTAGGGGCACAGTTAAATGTGAGCTCTGAACTTCCAACTCAAGGTAGAAGAGATGACATCCCTACCATACCTCTATGCCAAAAAATAAATAAATAAAATAAAATCCAAAACTCTTATACATAAGTTTTCTTGTTCATGGTGTTCTATCAAGGCAACAGAAAAGTAACTAAGACAGGGCCATTCAAATGAATGTTATATCCTTTTGTGATAAACAAACCTGACATTATTATCCTGGGGATTAATAAAATACCTTCTTTCTTTTGAGCATTTGATTACAATAGGAAATATCAGTATTCCTGGTCATCTTACAGCATCACCCCTTTCTACAATGAAATTTTTTTTTTAGTGTTCTAGGTGTATCCCATTACTGTGGGTGTGTAGTTGTATTTTACAGTGTAGCCAAGGCTAAAAATCTAAAATATCCAATCGTTTTTATTTTTAATATAAACACTAGTTAATTTAAACTGAAAATACCTAGAAAGTTGTTCCAGAATTATAAAGGTATACTCTTATTAAAATTAAACCAGTAAATTATGGGCTCATATTGTTCTATTCATTTATTTTCACACAGATGGAATATATCTATTATCCTTCTCATTACTGTGACCCAATACCTGATAAGAAGCTACTTAAGGAAGGAATAATTTCTTTTAGCAGAGGACAAAGAGGAAATAGGGCTGGGCTATAAAGTCTCAAGTCTTACCTCCAGCAACGCACTTCATCCAGCTAGGATTTACCTCTTCAAGCTTTCAGTCTTTCTACATAGTGCTACTGGCTTTCAATGAAGTATCCAAACTCGTGAGCCTCTGGTGTGAAATACACACTGAAGTGTAAAAACCTTAACCATACTTTATCTACAAGAGTCTTCTTCATCTGGAGAATGAGACTTTCCTTGGAAATAGTAGCTGGGCCACTTGGTTTTTTCAGCCGTTACTTTCCTGACCTTTTTGTATTGAGCTTTTTTGTTTGTTTATTTTGTTTTGTTTTTTGTTTTGTATTGAGCAGAGAACAGCCAATCCACAGGCCTAACTTTCTGATATTAATGATGAGTTGTTTAAAGTCTTTCACTACAGTGACACTTTCAGAGAAAGCCCTCTCTTGAGGACTGAGAAATCACAGCTGGATTTTATCTGCAGGCTTGTCTTCCCTTGAAAACATTCATACTCTCTTGCCCATGAATAAATAGTTTCCTTGCTTCTTTAATGGTGTGTTTTCTCATGGTCTGTAGAGTACATGTAGGAAGAGTACATTACGGTAAAGACACACCCCTTTGGTATTAGTACTCCTACATCCGTTAGATTACTGGTATTATAATTTGTAGATGTTAATTACAAGAATTTGCATTTTGTGTATATAGTTCATTAAATTTTAAATTGTTATTATTTGTATTTTAAATGTTTAATTGTCATTAGATACATACCAACAAATTTAACATTTATTTCAGAGCTGTCATCCTGTTAGTCATTATACTGAGTCAAAAATTCTAAGTCATTCAGTGACCACACTGTTATGAAATCAATATGGACTTTCTTCTAAGTAAAAGGACTGCTATAAAACCCAGGGTACCACACCTGGGCATGTACTCAAAAGAGGCTGTGTCACCCCAAGGACATCCTTTGCTCATGCATACTTATTGTGGTTGCATTCTCAATAACAGGGTAATGAAAAGAGTCTAGATGCTTATTCGGAGATGAATAGATAGTGAAAATGTATACATACAGTGAAATTTTATTCAGAATTTAAGAAAATGAAATTATTACATTTCAGGAAAGGAGATGGTGTTGGGTATTTTGCAGGTACTGGCTATGAAACTACAGAGGGACCCAAAAGGGGGGATTGGGTTATGAGAAAATGTCAGGGGGAAAGGAAATGGAACACAAGCATTAAGACCATAGAAAAGATTTGTCTGAGAGGAAGGCTATAATGGGGTACGGGGTGGGGGGAGAAATGTAGGAGGAGGGGGAACAAAGAAAACTAATCTTGTTTGAAAATGGTATGATTAAACTTAATATATTACATGTTAATCAATTTGAAAAGTACCTGTGCTAACTCAGACTTTAGGCATGATGAAGGTACCCCATGATACATCACCATCCTAAAAGATATATCTAAGTTTTTCCTGCTAAGTTATTGAGAAATAGGGTTTTGGACACCAATATTCTTGACTTTTAATGTAGTTATTTTCCACAGATCAATACCTAATTCATTCAATTACTCCAGCTGCTGGAAGTCTGGGGACAAAGGGGATGGGGGTTGGGGAAAGGAATATTCATCTTCCCTCTAGTGCAGATATGATACACCCCTCTGTCTCAGATCTAATTACAGACATGTTATTCCCTCTGTCTCATCTTGGGCTGCAAATACAATATCACTCCTTGGAATCATTCTGTTGCAGGTATTAAACAACGAAGTGTGTGATCTCATATATTTTCCCTTTACATAGAAGTAGCACTTTATTGACAATATAGAAACAAAGTGAAAGTGAGTAAGTCTATTTTTCTCTTATAGCCAGACATATGCCATTATAAAACATATAGGAAGACACATTTATTCTTCAGTGCTGAGAATCTCAGGATAGGAAAAGTTATCCTAGTCATTAGAATTCCCGTGATATATACTTTCAAAGAATTCTTCATTTTTAAAATTATGTGCATGTGTCTGTGCGTGAGTATGTGCATGTGTGAGTGCAGGAATGTATGGAGGCCAAATAATGGTGACCACTCCCTGGAGCTTGAGTTACAGGCATTTGTGAGCTACCAGATATAGGTGTTAAAGAGGAAACTTGAGTCTTCTGCAAGAGTAATGAGTGTTCTTAAGCCCTGAGCCATCTCTCTAGCCTCACGAAAAAATTTTAATAATAGATGGTTGAGATTCAAATTTTAGTTATTTTCCTTAGATGGAAATGATTATCATAGGAATGCTATGCTTTCTCTTTGGGATTATTAATACTTTATCTCAGTTAGCTTGCCTTTTGATCCAGGGAGGTTATCTGAGTCACTGAGGATGTTCAAACTTTACAACATGTCTAATTGCCATTAATATCCAATCTTCTAAAATATTGAAAATGGTCCAGATAGTGGTCTTTGGAGTTTGGCAATTATTTTCAGTAGAAGATGAGTTTAGTGTTATTTTAATTAAATTGCTCAAAATAATTGGAACTGATACTGGGTTCCAAGCTATGGGAGGAAACACTTATAATGAAAATTACCAAGAATCCCAATTGTCACAATGTAAAAGGCAGTGGGAAAACCCACAATTTCATAAAATAAACACAATAATTAATATTAATGTATAAAATCTAACAATAAAAGGTATCACAAAATAATAATGGAGATTGTGATGTAAATATGTAAATATTATGTGAAGGGCTGGAGAGCTCTTTCAGGGTTAGAACACTTGCTTCATAGACATGAGGACCTGAATACAGATCCCAGCATACAAGTAACAGCCTTGTATCCCATATACAGCAAAAACCCCAGCACCAAAGGATGAAAATAAGCTTTCTGGGTATTTATAACTTCTAGTCTAGCGAAGAAAACGTAAATTCCAGGTCAAGGGAGAGATCCTGACTCAAAGGAACAGGAGCACATGAAAGCTAGAGGAGGCCAGTGGATGCCCATTGATGCTTGGCACTGATGTCCTTTTCTGGTCTCTGCATACATGTACCTGAACACATACAAGCACACACACACACACACACACACACACACACACCAATGCATAATAATATAAGTGATATGAAGTACTTGTAAAATAAAGAAAAATATAGAGAAAAATCAGAAAATGTAAATACTTAAAGTTAGCAATCTTAAATGTTTAAGTGATAAGTCCATTACTCTACCTACACCCCTGTCTGTCTGTCTGTCTGTCTTCAAGGGATCTTTTTGACTCCTAGTCTCTCAGTGGTGATCTACAATTCGAATAGATATAGAAAATTATTATTTTCTAGAGGAATCATGGGTGTGGTAATACTACAGCACAACACAGCAGAGAATTTTGATGATGAGTGAAGATAGGATAGACTTGTGTCTGTCAGAGGCTTATAAAGAAATATAAATCCCAAAATTGCATACATTTGCTAGATTTAAAATGTATGCATTTTACTTCAACAGTTTGGCAATGGAAGCCAGGTGTAAAACTCCATGCAAACATTTAAAAAATGTAAATGCACATGGCTAACTCACCACATGTAATCTGAAAGAATTACTAGGAGATACACTGAGGCAGAAAGACATGAATGTGAACAAAGGATTATTAGGGCTATATTAACTTTTCCCAGCAAGATCCAAAGGACATTCCATCCACCCCAACCCTTGCAGCAAATCAAAGCCCAGTTTTGTTACATCCATGTGTTCATTGGTGTGACATAAAGAGTAAGAAGAGAGATTACAGGAGCTCAGGTAACCCTCAGAAAGCTACATTTGGCCAAAGTCCCACCCTATCTTGGCGGGAGACTTCATAGAAGCTGCATTATGATGCCCCAATTTTAACACACATTGCACTTCATACTACACATTTCCCAAGCCACTTACAGCCAGGGGAGGGGGAGGGCAGCCCTCAAGAGAGGGTCCCCTGGCCCTTCCTAGGAAACTGTAATAGCCCCATTCCATTTCTAAAGGCCCCGCCTACCAGCACACTGCTCTGGTCTCCTTGTCCTGAGGATAGGGCACAGTCCTAGGTGGCACCTTCTTTTGACCTAAGAAAAAAGTGCCATCCAATAGCCAAGTAAGCGTAGAGAAAAGGGAAGTCACACAGCTTATTCAAGGGCTTAAATAAAAGTTTTTAAAATAGAAATTACTTCTCTTAAAATTAAATTAACTATTGATGATATTGAAGTAAAATAATTCTTTTCTTTTCTTTTTCTACTATTGTGGCATAAAAATACACCAGGAGATGAAAGGAAAGTAAGACCGAATGCTGGGAACCTTGAGTTATGTGGAAAAACACAAAGAAGGCTATTAATGTAAGGCATTGCTTAGAAGTAGCAAATTTTAAATACACACTGAAATTTTAAGTGTAGCCATTTGAAAAATATTAATGAAATGTCAGACTTTCAAGCCATTGGAGGCAAAAAATGAGGAAATCTGCATGAATTAAAAAAATGGAGGTTTTTGTTAAAAAAAAAAATATCTTTCAATTGTGTATGTGTCTGTGCAAGCTCTTACACAAGTGCCTGCAGAGGCCAGAAGAGAGCATGAGAGTCCTTGGAGCTGGAATTCCAGGTGGAGGTGAGACACCCAATTGCATTCTGGGAACTGAGCTCAGTTCCTCTGGAAGAGCAGCAAGGGAACTTGAAAGCTCTGCTGTCCCTCCAGCCCCTGATTTTGAAATGCAGAAATTTTAAACGTCTAGAGCATGAAGCAAATTGTCAGAACACATTCTAAGCATCACAATAACCACTAACAATACCATTTAACAATTTAGATATTCTTATTTTGGTTGGTCTTAAAAATAGTGTTTTGCTTTGTTTTATTTTATGCCTATTTAAAAGCTTTGCACTAAGAAAATGGCAGATGTTACCGCGAAGAAAACCTTATTTATACATGTGAAAAACAGACATGTTAACTTACTAATGCCAGAGAAAAGGGAATGATAAGTGTGGGTACTTAATGTAGCAGGTGGATTTCTTCATGAGCACTAAAGTCCATATTCTTTCAACATGCTCTCTAGTTTATTTGATAAAAGGATATGCAATTTAAAAATGCTGTTGCTAAAAGGGAGAGAGGCAGTGTAAGTACAGGTGGTGGTCGATGCTCAGAAGTGAGACAGTCTCAATGTTCAGGAAATGATTAGTTTACTCTGTTGATTTAAAAACTAAAGAAACAAGAAATGAAAGGTCAAAGCACTCGGGAGTGTGTGTGTGTGTGTGTGTGTGTGTGTGTGTGTGTGTGTGTGTGTGTGTATACACATGTACATGAAGTACACAAAGACAGAATCCTCCAGTGTTTGGGAGATCTGGACCTATAATCAGAGTTTTACTGAAGAAATTAGAAGCTATATATGTTTGTGACCATTTGATCTTAAGAACTGAGTAGCACTTGCTATTGCTAACAGTTGGATAAAGCAGAAAAAAAGCTGAACGCTTACTACCTGCCCTATATGGGGGATTTAAAAGTTCTACTGAATATTTCCCTCGAGCAAGAAAACTCCCCTGAGTCTTTAGTATGGAGAAGAAAAATCAGGAAGTCAGCCATGTTAAATATTGAAATGAAAATTATAATACTCTATATAGACTTTTTAAATTATTTTTTGATACTTTATTTACATTTCCAATGTTTCCCCCTTTCTAGGTCTCCTCTTTGGAAACCACCTATCCCTTCCTCCTCCCCCACCTCGATGAGGGAATTCCACCTCCCACCCACCCGCCCACCCTCTCCCATATTCCCACCTTGACATTCCCCTTTACTGCGGCCTCTCCTCCCCCTGATGGCCAACGAGGCCCTCCTCTGCCACATATGTGGTCCGAACCATGGGTCCCTCCATGTGTATGGGGGTCAGGCCAGTTGACACTGTTGCTCCCTCCATGGGGCTGCAGACTCCCTCAGCTCTTTCAGTCCCTTCTCCCACTCCTCCATCTGGGACCTCACTCTCAGTCCAGCCATTACTATAAAGCGAAACTTGGGCATTCAAACTTTTGGGCTAATATCCACTTATCAGTGAGTACATACCATGTTCGTTCTTTTGTGACTGAGTTACCTCACTCAGGATGATATTTTCAAATTCCATCCATTTGCCTGCAAATTTCATTCAGTCATTGTTTTTAATAGCTGAGTAGTACTCCATTGTGTAAATGTACCACATTTTCTGTATCCATTCCTCTGATGAGGAACATCTGGGTTATTTCCAGCTTCTGGCTGTTATAAATATGACTGCTATGAA
>CM052711.1:64648787-64664081 GCA_028551405.1 Uromys caudimaculatus | reverse complement strand
CCCTCTACTCAATTCTTCATAGACTTAGAAAGAGCAATTCTCAAATTCATTTGGAACAACAAAAATCCCAGGATAGCAAAAGCTATTCTCAACAACAAAAGGACTTCTGGGGGAATCAGCATTCCTGACCTCAAGCTGTACTACAGAGCAGTAGTGATAAAGACTGCATGGTATTGGTACAGCGACAGGCAGGTAGATCAATGTAATAGAATTGAAGACCCAGAAATGAACCAACACACCTATGGTCACTTGATCTTTGACAAAGGATCTAAAACCACCCAGTGGAAAAAAGACAGCATTTTCAACAAATGGTGCTGGTTCAACTGGCGGTCTACATGTAGAAGAGTGCGAATTGATCCATTCCTATCTCCCTGTACAAAGCTCAAGTCCAAGTGGATCAAGGACCTCCACATAAAACCAGATACACTGAATCTAATAGAAGAGAAAGTGGGGAACACTCTCAAACACCTGGGTACAGTGGAAAAGTTCCTGAACAGAACACCAATGGCTTATGCTCTAAGATCAAGAATAGACAAATGGGACCTCATGAAATTGCAAAGCTTCTGTAAGGCAAAGGACACTGTCAATAGGACAAAACGGCAACCAACAGATTGGGAAAAGATCTTTACCAATCCTATCTAGACTTCTTTGTGTGCTTTCATGAAGGTCTCTGACTCCTAGTCCTTCAGCGGTTGGAGCGAGAGCTCAGTTGTAGCAATTTTCTTTGGGACTAACTGGTAGGAAACCAAATGTAGGTGCCACAGGAATACCCGGCTCACCTGTAGTTCGGGACTAAAATCCAATCAGGAGATACAAATTTTAAAGTTGCTAATATAGAGGGGTTATTGAAAGCACATAGCTGGGTTATATTTGCTAAGTGGATACATACAAACAAAAAACAACCTAAAGACCTGAGGACTCAGTCCATGGGATTCAGTAGTGTTAGAGAAGGAGAGAAATAGTGAATGGAATATGACAGGAGAGCTCAGGAAATGATGGGAAATCATGAGTATGCTGACTATTGACATAGAAGATTGGAATGTAGTCTAAAGTCAAGGGGGGCACAAGCCGAAGATAAATGGAGCTGGATGAAAGCAGAACAGATGGTTGTGTTTCGTACTTAACAGGACATTGCTAGTCAGTTTAGGAGAGCTTTGATGGAGGATCAGGTGCCATCAGTTGGCCTAAAGTGGGCTCAAAGGAAGAAACCTGTTAGAATAAGCGAGCTTTCTCAAGTATTTTTATCAGTTATAGTATAAAGGAAAATCCAACAGGTTTGCATATAGACAGGGAAATCCTGAATAGCAGTTTTTGTTGTTGTTGTTTTGAGTTTTTTGCTTTTGTTTTTTCAGAAACAGCAATAGGACTTAACATTGTTGTGAGTGGTCCCAAGTATGTCTGAAAAGTGTGAATGCCACAGGGGCAAAAGCTGATAGAGCACTAGTAAAAAATAGAACCTATTACCCTACATAATGAAGTGTCTTTGGGTAAAAGTATGATCCTCTTATTTATAGTGTTCCAGAAATAAGTAATCGTTGATGGACAGATGACAGCGAAATGATGGATGATAACTAGAGAGATGACAGACAGACAGATAAACAGATAGATGGAAGATGTATGGGTGATAAATATAGAGAGAGATAATGGAGATATTGATGGTAAGTAGATGATCACCAATGATAGACCTGATAGATTAGATATCGAAATATACAATATGTGTATATATGTACTTATACATATTGTACTTAACCAGAAATATGTATGTAAATCACAAATTCCATTGAGTTGAAAAAGCAGTGGCGGTTTCTATACTCTTTCCTTTACCTACTATTTTTTTCATTAGAAGAAGTGAAATAGATAAGAAGCTAAGTGCATGGATGTAGGAGTTTCATAGAAGGATGGTGGCTGAAATGGTCACGCAGAAGATATGCAATCTGAAAAGAAAATGGAATATATGTTATTATTGTGGGAGCATAAGTGTCAAGAGACAGAAAACACGAGTCCAAATTCCAACAACCAACGCCCCAGCCTCCAGGAACAGTCTTCATAGCAGTAATTGGTAGACATACATATGTGCAAGCTACATAGAGAAGGTAACCCAGGCCTGGGTTACTAAGAGATTCACAAACATATACAAGGAATAGGCTATATAGTTTTACCAGAGAACTTAAAGCAGTTTCAGATACAAGTGACTGAAAATCAAGGACTCACAATAAATGTAAGAAAATGTGCTCATTTTAGGCTCTTGGTGACACTGAGGTTTCACAGCACGGAAGTGAGGGAAAGGCTACCAATTATGAAGAAGCACACTGGATGCTAAGGATGTGAACTGTTTGCACTTTTTTTTAACCTTAATATTGAGAGTCTGTCTCTGATTATTGACTGAGTTACCTTTATCAATGTCTATATCCTCACGGATTATGAAGGAAGTACACTAGGAGGCCAAACATTAATGAGTATCAGAAGCCCGAACATCAAGGGATATTTAATTTTCCTACACTTGTTTATTTTGTGTATGTGTGTGTTTGCATGTGAATTTATATATATGATTGTATGTATGCCATGGAGTGAATGTAGAGGTGGAGAAAACCATTTGGGAATCAGGTCTCCCTTTCACCATGTGGGTCCTGGGATTCAGATACTAGGAATTAGAAGCAACTGCCTTACTCAACTGAGTCTTCTTGATGGCTCCATCTAGGGATTTTTTTTTTAAAATAATGTTTTGAATATGATGTCGTCAAGTATGACAAGGGAACTTTACCAAGGCTGAGTATATTTTTTTAAAGCAAGACAATAGATAAAACAAAGAAGACATCTCTTTCGCTGCCAGACTCAGTGAATACTTCAAGGAATCAAGGCGGGAAATGACTTGAGAAGCAGTTTCTTCGGGTAAGTTTCATAAGAATAAGAATTCTTTATATCAGTGACCCAGGTGAGTGTGCCCATGATTTACTTCTGCTCAGCCCACCACTTGAGTCTTTGGGTTTGACATAGTCATCTTCCATCTTCTTTTGGCAGTTGTAAGTCTGCACACCAGGCAGGAGGTTTTGCTATTCTGGATCAGAACTGCTGCTCTGAAGCAGTCTTGTTCACGTGTCAGCAATCTCTTGGTGAACTGGTAGCCGCTGACTTGTCTAGGCACTGTTTGGTTTCTTATGGCAACCCAGCTAATGCTGCTTCTTCTAGCAATGAGTGCTGAAGAACAAAATGAATGGGAATATAAGTGACTATGTCTAAGAATGTCCATCTTGTTAGTAATCAGTGACATAAAAACAAGTTAAATCTTATGTTTCCTAGAAGAAAGGTTTACAAATGGTAGAGATGTGGGGCATTATGTTTTCTCATTCAATTTTGAGCACCAATAAGTAATCACCCTTTCAACAATACTCACAGTAGTATGTGTAAATATTTGAATTGAAGCTATACATTTGCCCATATATCAACTATATAAAAACGATTACTTATTATGAATGAGTACTCATAGCACATATAGAAAAGATGTTTAAAATGGCTCATTGGAGCTTTGTGTGAACTGTCAAACATCCAGCACAGCTGTCAGAGCCGAAGTTTAAAGCCCAGTTACCTATCAAAGGCTGAGAAAAGCAGGTGGTGCACTCCAAATGGGCAATGGACCATTTGAATGAAGGTGTTGCTTACATGCTTTGTTTATAAGTTTAAAATGGTAACAATGATGGTTCAGTGCTCTGGAATTAATCACAATGGACATTTCCATTATCTTGTGGGACTACTCAGAAACCAGTGACAGCTGTGTGTAGAGGGCCATGGAGCTCAGAGGTCTGATCCACAGCAGAGGGAGACCACAAAGTCAAACAAAATAAGTTGGACGGAAGTGGGCATGTATGTACCTATCTTTGCTTTCCTCTTCTCCAGATCTCATGCCAGTGGCTCTTCAGTAAAACTAGCCCAAAGCCACAGGCCTGCAAGAGGTGCTGGAGACTCTGAGCCACTTCACGTAGCCAGTTGAATGCAGTGTTCTAAGGCCAGAGCAAGGAGGGGCAAGTAGAGACAGGGTCTTGAGAGATTCATCTGATGATATGGCAGGATGACAACATGATAATACGAAGGCCCCAGCACCTGCCACAGTGGGAGCAAAGTCCTCATCCATGAAAGACATAGTCCATAGTTACAGGATCCAGAATAGCTCCTAACTGTACTAACATTGCTTTTTGGCTTCCGTAGTTTAAGTGAGTCAAGCAGGATGTGGTGTTTTTTTGCATAAAAGGCAAAGAATAGTAAGGCTCTCGGCTTCACAATTTGAGTAATTTTCCTATGCAGCTGCATGCAGGCAATACAGACTTCCTATTAGGCTTTTAAGAGGGTTGAACAGTCATTTGTCATCTTCTTTTGGGTGTTGGAAATGTGCACACCAGGCAGGGGACTTTTCCGTGCTGGACCACAACTGCTGCTCAGAAGCAGGCTGTTCAGGTGTCAGAATCTCTAGGTGAACTGGTCCTGGCTGCCTGGTCTAGGTGCTGCTGGCTTTTTCATGGCAAGCCAGCTGTATTCCCTGGAGGAATTGCCTCCTGAGACTATAGCTACAAAGTGTTTCCTCTAACATGATCAAATGAAGAAAAATTAGTTCAGTGTCTACAACTTAATACTACATATAAAACATAAAATAACTAAATCATTGAAATACCCAGAAATATGCACAGTAAATTACTGTTCACTCAGTGATGGTTAGGGGCAAATGCAGAGACAAGAAACGGGAGATTTGCCCGTACTTTAAACCTTAATGAACATGTATTTATCTGTAAAAATTATTTTTTAGTTTAGGGCCACGAAGAAGACTTAAAACTCCATCCTTCTGGCCTAAGGAAGCCTATACCTTGCCACCTGGTAATCAAATTGCTTTCCAAATGTAGGAAGTATGCATAAAAGTGGAACTGGGGCTTCTGTACTTTCCAGTTTCCGAGCCTCGAGGAAATGAGAGAAAACAATTTGGTGTGGTTTTGAGAGGAAAGCCCCCAACAAGCCAAGCTCATGCTTCCCAATGTGAGATGCGGTTGCCTAGGGCACATAGGGGAAGTCAGGGGTGGGGGGAAGGGAGCTAAAGCTACATTGCATGTTCATAATGAACATAATGTTACTGTACTTCTAACAATACTGATTAGGCTGCAGGTTCAAGGCCACCCAAGCTCTAGTTGCTCTACTAACAATTCACATCCACAGTATTCCCAAGCCCAGGCTAGGCTACAGCCTGGAAATGGGAGACAGGAGGGGCTGTGGTCAAACCGAGCCTCAGGTGTGAAAAGTCATACTGTAAAAACAGGTGCATCTTTGCAGTAAGTGCTGCTTCTTACTCAGAGATGACTGATTTGTTTAAACGTACTTGTCTTTGTAATGCATTGACTGATAATTTGTTAGGAAATAAATTCCTATGTTGTTTGCTCCTAAGTACATAGCAGAATTTTTCCCCCTCTTTGGATTTGGGCATGGGAAAAGACTATTGAGACACCCAGAGTCTGGTGAACTGTGGAATTTCAGGATCTTCCAGCTAATAGCATTGAAATCACACCTAAGAAATCCAGACTGCAAAATTTCCAGACACATAATACCGGCATAGAAGTCTTAGATACTATTCAGCTAACTTTATTTTATTTATTTATTTTTTTTTAATTTTTATTTTTTTTTTATTTTTTTTCCTCCTTTTTTATTTTTGATACTTTATATACATTTCCAGTGTTTCCCCTTTTCTGAGTCTCCTCTTTGGATACCCTCCATACTTTTAAAAGTTATTATTAGCCTAAGCTAATAACACGTGATAGTTGGTTTCATTACGACCTTTTCATATATTTGTGTAATGTTTGTCAGTCATATTCATCCATTACCTTTGGTGTCCCATTTCAACTTCTATTGAGTCCCATTCTTTCTCAAATAATCTCCTTTCTATTTTAATGCCTTCTGCTTTTCCTTTTGTGGACCAGTGGTTTTAATTGGAGTTACATACAGGAGCATAGGACATTACCAGAGGTTATGACACACATCCCTCCTTTCCCTAGGGACCATTAACTGCCTCAGGCATGGGAGGAAACTTTAAAGACCCTCCCCCAACCTCTGATGGAAAGTGGAGAGGCTCAGTCTTGTGCACACCTTCTACAGGTAATTGCAGCTGCTGTGATTTCAAGATACAAATATCTTCTGTCTGTACTTTAGAGTAACAAACAACCATCCATGATTTATTGTTAGATTTTAGTGGGAGTAAATTATATTGTCTCATGATTTATGCTTGTGTATCCAGATGGAAAATGCCAGAACTTATCCTAGGGGTGACTGGGAAGGCTCAAGGCTGATATCATTCCCTTTACCCATAAGGCTTATTTCTCTTTCCTTGATCACTTGGATCCCATCTGACAGCAGTGGACACTTGTATGCATGGGCTATGTGGAAGCAGGTGCTGAGCACTGTGCTGTGAAATTATGTGATTTGAAGCCATGAGCATGAATTTGAAACTGAGATGTAAAGGGATCCAGGGAATCACTGGCTGCTTGTTTTTTATTTATTTTTCCTTTTCGAACAGGCATGTAAGATGTTATATGTCATTATACTATGTATTTTGAAAGTCACAGGGAACCTTGCACAGCCATGTTTCTTGCATTTGTATGTAAGGAGATTCAATCAGGTTAGATGCTCATCAATGGATGGATAATGAAAATGTGGAACTTGATTGCAGTGGAATGTCATTCAGGGAGGAAGAATGAAATCATGACATTTGCAGGAAAATAGTAGGATCTGGGAAATACAATGGTAAGCAAAATCACACCCAAACTCAAAAAGACAAAAGCCACATTTTCTCCTTTGTGTGAAGACCCTGGCCTATAATGTGTTCATGTATGCATGTAAACAAGTATGGCTGTGGATAGAGATGAAAAAGTAGAAGGGAGGTACAGAGCGGGTCATGATTGGTTGGTTAGGTCATCATGGAAGTCAATATGGAGGGCCCTTTCAGGGTATTGGATTCTATGACTTGAAAGGTCTGTGCCAGGAAGTGAGCACATCACCATGAGCCTGGGCTCAGGGCTCCAAGTTCCAGTTTTACATTCACACAGAAACAAAGCATTGCTAATTCACTTACTCCCTCTTAAGTGTCTCGGCTGGGCAGATGGCTTACTGATTAAAGGCACCTGCTGGCAAATGGATGGAACTTGAAAATAGCATTCTGAGCGAGGTAACTCAGTCACAAAAGAACAAACATGGTATGTACTCACTGATAAGTGGATTTTAGCCCAAAAGTTCGGAATACCCAAGTTTCACTTTACAGTAACCACTGGACTGAGAGTGAGGTCTCAGATGGAGGAGTTGGAGAAGGGACTGAAGGAGCTGAGGGAGTTTGCAGCCCCATGGAGGGAGCAACAGTGTCAACTGGCCTGAACTCCCCCCCCATCCTCCTGGAGGCTGGACCACCAACCAAAGAATACACATCGAGGGACCCATGGTTCGGACCACATATATGGCAGAGGAGGGCCTTGTTGGCCATCAGGGGGAGGAGAGGCCCTTGGGCCTGAGGGTGTTAGAGGCCCCAGTAAAGGGGAATGTCAAGGTGGGAATACGGTAGTGGTTGGGCGGGTGGATGGGAGGTGGAATTCCCTCATAGAGGCGGGGGGAGGGGGAGGATAGGGGGTTTCCAAAGTGGAGACCTAGAAAAGGGGGAAACATTGGAAATGTAAATTAAGTAGCAAAAAATAAAAATAAATAAAAAATATACAAAAAAAAAAAAAAGGCACCTGCTGATATGAGTGCTGGTTTGCTGACCAGCATCAGGCAAATAAATCACAAATATCTGTATCTACACTCCAGGGGATCTGGCACCCTTTTGAGGTCTTTACCGGCATAGATACAGACATAGACACAGAAACAAGAACTAAATACAGCTTTTAAAAAAAAAGAAACCCTGAATCAGTTATTATATGTCTTCTACCACATTAGGCCTCCTGCTAGTTCCATGAAGGTTTTTCTTGCTTCAGTAGCCCTTAAGATAATTCTTCACATAAACAAAAGAAACCAAAACAAACTTCAATGTCCTTCATTTAGCATTTAGCATGCCAGGCCTGGCCTTTGAAAACTGGCTATTACTCCCTTTTCTTTTCCTTTTTTTTCAATTTGATCGTCTACTACCAACCACACCAAATTACTCCCAGTCTCCACTTCCCCTGTTTATGGTCTTCTATGCTTTAACTCTAATGAAACCTTTTAATGCGTTAATAATAAATCTCTATAACCTGATAATGACTAGTGGGATTTGTTGGAAATATAGATGAACCACATAAGGTATAGGGTGTGAGAGAAAAATACATTTTCATGGAAAAAACTGCAACAAAAATGATTTATCTGAACCAAGCTGCTGAGGAAGAGTAAAGGAGAGACCACATGGTGTGTGAACTGAGCAAGCAGAGAACAGGCCCTGCAGGTAGAGACAGCAGGCGGCTTTCTGCGCTTGGTTTGTTTCTCCCCTGCTGCCTTGGCCTTTTCTGTACTTGTCTTTCACTTTAAAACTCTGAAAGGTAATGGGATGCATTTGCCATGAGAGACAGGGAGGATTTTTGGAGGAACAACAGAGGAGGACAAACAGGACCAAACAGGATCAAACAGGAACCGAGCACACTGAAATACATATGAAAATGTTATAATGAGATGTGTAGCTTCTTTCTTAAATGTTTACATTTCGTGTGTGTCTGTGGGTATGTGCACATGAGTGCAGTGTCTTTGGAAGCCAGAAGGAGATATTGAATTCCATTGTGCAGGAGTTCAGGCAGTTGTGAGACACCCGATGTGGTACTAAGGGGCCAGACTTTGGCCCAGTGCAAGAGCAGTGTACACATTAACTGCTGAGACATTTCTCCAGCCCCAGAGCCCCTTGATTTCTATACTAACAACATTTAATTTAAAAACCTAGATGGGTAAATGCTATTAATGTACTGGAGAAGAATGAGGAATTCTTCATCTTAAAGAGTTTTTCTTTGTTTTAGGAATTCTTAGATTTAAGTGGATCAATGATTTATAGCTATTCATTTATATTTACTTGTAACTATTGGATAAAAACAATACTGAACCTTTTTGTGTGCCTTTAGTGTATCATAGTTCCCTTAACACAAATAAGTGGTTTTGGTAGAATTGCTTCCATCTTCCCTATCCCCTAGAGCTCATTGGCATTGCTACTAACCAGGGTTGCTAAAACCACCTTGTGGCACAGAAACAGATTCCATCAATTTATGAGGTGCTGCCTCTGCATCTCCAGCTAGACATCTGCATAAAGTGGTGGAAAAGGCAACTACAGCAGGTCGATAGATTAGCACAAACAACTAGGCAATCCTCAAATCCTAACTTAATTCCTGTGTGCTACATCTAAGCAGCAGTCGCTGGGAAATTTTTCTTTCTTTAAATGTCTCTATGTATATGTGTGCATTCATGGCACTATACAACATTTATTTATGAAGATTTATTTTTATTTGTGTCTCTGTCTGTGTATGGGCTTATGCACATGAGCACAGGTGGCTGTGTAGGCTAGATCCAAGGTGAGTGCTGGAATTTAACTTAGGTCCACTGTAAGAGCAGTGTATTGTCTTAACCACTGAGGCATCTCTCCAACCCCCATAAAACCTTTTTTGAGAGGTGACAGCCCTGCTTTTTATTAGCTTAAGGCTGTTCGAAGATGCTGTGTAGTATCTTTCAGTTACTGATGTCAGAGGAAAATTCAGAGAATTTTCTTTTCATAGCTTTCATGTGCAAAGACCTTGAAATCTGTCACCGAAATAAGAAAGCAGCAGAAGCATGTGGACATTAATGACTTTTCCTGGCCTGAGACTGCAGAGTGAAGAGGAATCAGGAGATGGTTACCACTGGGGTCACATCCTACACCTGCTTCCCTGGAATGAAGCCACAGGAGTTAAAAGCCAGAGAGGTAAAATTAAATGGTAATTTTGATTAATGGTTTGGGGCTGAGTGTGGACAAGCGGTAGGGTAGAGGTTAAAGGGCCCCCATACTGCTTGACTTTTCCATGTTTGAAACTCACTGGGTTCTCATGGTGACTTGCTGAGGAAACTTCCTTCTTGGTTCCAGCAATGAAAGGGTCATAGCCTGTTTTGAAAATGCCTAAAGGAACTGTTGTCAGAGACTAGAGGAGACAGGCTTCATGAGGACCCTTTCTTAGGTAAAGGTATTAGCCCCATTAAGCCAACTCTTGACTTGCAGTGTTGGTGATAAGGTAGAGACTGCTAGACAGCTGGCTCAGGACATGATCTGAGTCTTGAACCCACTCTGAGATTAAAACTAGACGATAACAACCCTCCCTCACGCACACTGCCTTCACATCCTTGGCTTCCCTGCAGTAATGGGAAATATAGACAACAGATGCAAGGCAGGGACCTTCTCTGCAATAGAGTTCTTAAAGACGTCCATGGCCAATGGGAGAGAAGATGCTGGACAACAGGGAAGCTTCAGGTTTTTGCCCATGTTTAATGCCCAGAGAAAGTTACACCTGGCTCTCCTTCTCAACTCAAGAACATAAATCACAACAAAGACTTGTTTATCCTATTCCTTTTCATCTAATTCAGTGATTTTTTTTTCTTCTTTAGGGAGAGGGCTTTATGGTTCCTAGGTTGTCTTGAACTCATGATTTTTCTCCCTTCTTACGTGCCGATACCACATGCCCGTGCCACTGTTAGGGAAAGAACCTCAGCTTCATGAATGCTAAGCAGTTTCTGAACTCAACACAGCTACATGTCTAGCTCCAATGTCTGAATTTTGACAACAACAAAAATACAAAATGTACAAACTACCAAAACCAATTACAGTATGTCAGAGCCACTATCAAAACTAAACATTAAAAAATGGAAACTTTCCATATGATCAGGCAGGAATTATTCGGAGACTTATTTGCTTTTAAAGAAAAAAAACATATAGGCAATGCTTTCAGAGTATAGAAATCCTCAGAAAGAGTTACAAGGACAGAATTTATTTTTTAAATAATGAAATGTAAATAAAGAATGTCTTTGGTTTCTTCAAAGGTCAGATTCAGCAAGATTGAAGCTAGTTAAATGGGAAGTTCCCAAGAGCTATAAGAAAACTGCGTGGTGGCCAGCATGTAAGGCATTAAAACACCAACAGAGAAAAGACATGAAGCAGAAGAAATGTTTGAACTAATTACTGCTAAGAGCACCCCCAAATTAACTGCAGACACCAAATCACTGACACAGGGTACTTAGAAAACTAACAGTATAAATAACAAACAATCCAAACTATAACACTCACAAATGGTGTCTCTTATATTCAATAAAATCAGTCCATCAAGGGGCCAGTCAGATGGCTCAGTGAATAGAAGACACCTGATCCAGAGCCTGGCCACTGGGTTGGATCCTCATGACCATGTGGTAGACTCCCAGAACTTGTCCTCTGAAGGCCGAAGGTCTGCAATGGTATAGGAACTTACAAATAAAGCTGAAACAAAAAGCTGAAAATATATTAAATCTAAGGGAGGTAAAATAAAGTTGTCATCATCTGCCCTTCATATTAATTTCTCTTTATATAAATATACATATATATATATATATACACACACACACATACAAACACACACACACACACACACACACACACACACATACAAACACACACACACACACACACACACACACACACACACACACACACACACACACACACACATATCAAACACATCAGCCAAGAAGATAAGTGTAAGGAAATGCTAACGAAAATGCTTCATGCAGCCAAATGATAAAGGGCAGAACCTGAAGGTTATAGTAAATGAAACTATTAAAACA
Organism: Uromys caudimaculatus; assembly: GCA_028551405.1. Lineage (NCBI taxonomy): Eukaryota > Metazoa > Chordata > Mammalia > Rodentia > Muridae > Uromys > Uromys caudimaculatus. The sequence continues at coordinate 64,652,282 of CM052711.1, read as the reverse complement.
GAATGAATTTAGAAAATATTTATTTCTTATTAATCTAAAAGGTGACAATCATTAGAAGTGATTAGTAACATATTTATAGAGTGGCCACAGCATGTGCTCAAGTGAAATAAAAGGCAGACATGCCAACAGGAAGTTTTGTCGGTTTGGGTTTCCTCCATTCTTCCCAGATATATCTGCTTGATCTTGCTTACCTCTGAATTTTAAAAGTATGAACATTTACTAGACATGAGGGAGGTAATTCTGGACTCAAGAGAAGCTTGTGCTCTGAGGGTCTTTCTGGTAGGCAGGCTTCGCCTCCCTGGTATAGTTTCCAGGAAGTGAGGGAGGAATTTCCTTAGAAGAGGCCTCTCTGCTTGGCATTGAAATATCAGTGTGTTATCTGAAGATAAACTGATAGTAAAGATGTCTGCTATAAGCAATAGAACAACCAGGGAGACCCTTTAAAATAGAAATATAATTGGTTGGGGATGGAGAGATGGCTCAGAGGTTAATAGCACTTGCTAAACTTTCAAAGGACCCAGGTTCAAGTCCCTGCATCCAGATGGTGGCTAACAGCTGTCTGTAACTCCAATTCCAGAGCATCTGATACCCCCTTCAGGTCTCCCTGGCCTCTGAATGTCCTGGTACATAGACCAATATGCAGGCACAGCATCCAGATACTTTTTAAAAAAAGATAAAATATAATTGGTGAACAGATTGTCCTCTGATTGAAGTCTCAGAACTTTGTAATACACGGCTCTATGAAGGACTGACATACTGATTTCCACAGACAATAATAAGAACTACAAGGCACACAGGTAGTAACTCTGTGTTGGGATGCTGGCTGATGAAAGCAGAAATATGGCAAGGAGGAATAGCAAGATGGATCAGTGGATAAGGGTGCTTGCCACCCAGACTCATGGCCTGAGTTAAATCCCTGGCACCCACAGAAAAGAAAAGGATTATTTTCTGAAAGTTGACCTCTGACCTCCAGAGGAGTGCAAGTATACATGAGTATTCACACTCATGCTTGCAAGATAAAATTTTAGAACTGCAGAAAATGAAACAAAAGCTCAAATAGAAAAGAAAAGAAAAAAGACAAGAAAGTCATGAAGTCATTATGTGCCACTATTTGACCTGCTTTGCTTTGATTAAGGCAAGAGTTATGATATGAGCTCCCTATTTTAGGCTGAGATACCCAAGTGTGGCAAACTCACAAACATATTGCCACAGATAAATGTTATCCCTACAGGTTAGCCCTGGAGTGTGGTCTTTCTGTAGGAACAAGTATTGTCTCTCAGATTTAAAAAAAAAAAGATTTTCTAAGTTATCAGTACGCACTGTGGGATTTCTAGGTTGTCAGTACACACTGTGGGATTTCTATGTTGTCAGTACACACTGTGGGATTTCTAGGTTGTCAGTACACACTGCGGGATTTCTAGGTTGTCAGTACACACTGTAGGGGCCTCCCATTGCAACTGTTCTGTGTCATTGCAACTCTCTTTGGTGGCTACTCTGTACGGCTCTGGTCCCAGCAAGGAGTATATGGCAGCATTAGGCTCGGAGCCCATACACTGTAGTCAGTCAACCACATCCATTGAAGAAGACAGGAGAGTGAGGAGTTCTGTTATCGATCTTTGTGTGGGTGGTGTGTTTGCATGTGTATGCCTGTGGATAAATTCGTGGGCACTTGCATATGTGGCGGCTGGAGCTTGATATTGGCATACCAATCACTGTCCACACTAACTTTTGTGACAAGGTTTTTCACTGATCCTGGAGCTTGCTGTTTCCCCTAGACTGGCCAGCCAGCAAGTCCTGGGAGCCACCTTTCTCTGCTCCCTCACCACTAGGGATACAGATATCACCACACAAGGCTTTTACGTAATGATGAGCATCTATCCTGAGGTCATCTATGTCAGGTGGTACATCAGGCACTTTATCTGCAGAATCATTTCCCTGGCCCCTGGATCTTGCATTGTAATAGACCAGTTGACTCTTCACTGAATGGCTTCCAAAGTCAGTTCAGCTTCCAAACTTTTGAGACTCTCCTCATTCACCCATTGATCCCGATACCACCACTCCATAACTTTGAGAAAAATTTCTCAAAACTCTTGTCTTATACTAATGCTCCTTTGTAGAAATAAGGACAAAATACAATGGCTCATAGCAACACGTTCCTAAAGCACATTTTGGCAGGTCTCTATCTCTTACCTCCAACCATTAAATCCTTGTCTCACATGGAAGCTAGTAAGTTTGAGTAATGCAGAAACCAAAATAGCAATTTGGGGTTGGTCTTCACTTTCTCTTACATGGGATGCAAGATTCACTATGCATATATTCAAGACAGGACTATTTGTCTTCCATTTCTAATACAAGTGTCCATCTCACATATATTACATAGGGCAGGCGTGACTGTTGCAATGCTGAAGTGGGTTTTAACTATATTTCTATTCTATGTGATTTTCTTTAAATACAAACATGTCTCCTAGGCACCTCCCTGCACTTCTGATTAACCTAGTGTGGTTACTATGGAGTCTATGCAAGAGGGCAGGAGTTACCCTGAGTGCTCTGTGAGACAGCAATGGGGATGTAGAGCTACTGAGAGACTGAAGAGGAGTCTAAACCACTTCACAAGGAAACCTCTTCAGAGTTTTCTTCTCTGCTCTATTGCCCTTAGGTCTGACCCTCTCAAAATGTTATTTTCATAATGGTATTGTCACCTGGGAGGGAGAGAGGCATCCATACAGGAGGAAGTGTGTGCTGCAAATTGAATCTTCCATATGATAAAGGGATAAAAGGGAGAGCTCAGAAACAACACACACACTACTTTAAAGCTGTGTTTATTGCACAAACTCCCAAGTGAGGAGTAATTTCTCCTTCAGCATTGACTTAGGACCGATGAGATTGATTTCTTTAATGTCGCATTTTAGTACCAAATGTAAGATTGTGCACACATGTTCTCTAATTAAAATCAGTAGCATTTGTTTTACAGATCATTTTCAGAGGATGACTTTACAGACTTACGTGATTGGCTTTTATTTCAGAGGAAAGTTAAATTATTGCATTTAGGCTGAGGGGAGGCACCACAACATGTGACATTTACATAGTACAAGCCTGGCTCTTCCAATCACAACACTCTGGAGGTGCCCAGGGATGTACCTCATGAGTTCTTTTTATTGAATCTTTGTGTATCTGCATGCGCATTTAGTAGTAGTGGCTGGGCTGTGTGAAGACCAACCTTGTAAGTCACTTCTACCTTGTTTGAGGCAGGATCATTTTATTGTGTGCTCCTGGATGCACCAGGCTAAGAGACCCACAGGCTCCTGGGCAAATTTCCCAATTTACCTGTATGTTCCTCATACTGCCTGTAAGAGGGCTAAGATTACAGATGCATGAACTACCGTGTGGTGGTTTCTGAGGATTGAAACTCCGGTCCTCTTGTTTCACAGCAAATGCTTTATCCACTGAACCATCTCACAAGCCCTTTGAAAGTTATTTTAAATAATTTTAAGTCAG
>CM052711.1:64638020-64648687 GCA_028551405.1 Uromys caudimaculatus | reverse complement strand
CTCCTCCTCCTCCTCCTCCTCCTCCTCCTCCTCCTCCTCCTCCTCCTCCTCCTCCTCCTCCTCCTCCTCCTCCTCCTCCCCTTCTCTTCCTCCCCTCATCCTCCTCTCTCTCTCATCTCTCCATCATCTTTCCTTTTTCTAGTCTTGCTCCTCCTCCTCTCTCTTCCCCTTTCCCTTACCCCTATCCCCCCTCTCCCATTCTCCCACTCCCCATCTCCTTTTCCTTCTTCAAGCTGGTCTTGAACTTGCTTTGCCTATTCACAACTTCTTTCAGTGATATGTTGATACTTCTTAGAGCATAAGTTTCACCCTATGTAAAATGAAGGAAAAGCTCACTACCAATGTGTTTGATAACAAAATAAAAATGAAAGTGGAATGTGTGTCCTATAAAATACAAGATATATTTTGTATATTGAGCCAAGTTTTACCTCTGTGTGAGAGCTCTCAACTTCATCAATGTACATCGTGATTCCTCTCAGCAATAAGATATCTTACTCTTTCTATTAACACGTGGTAACTGTACCTATCATGGAGCTGTGTGATATCTCTGTAGCAATATACAGTGCGTACTAGTCAGTGCCAACCACTCTATCTTCATGGGTAGCTGGGTAGCTACACCATTCCCAATATATACTCGTCACTACTGATTCAGGTCAACACTCTAAAGTTTCTAATATTAAAAAATTGCAAATATTTACTCATAAAACTAGCTACATTTTTAAACATGTTACCCTCTAGTTATATCTACTTTTTGTGAGAAAAATAAGATTTCTGCTTTCTTAATGGTAGTAATGATAAAGTATGATAATGTAATAATCCACTATGATTTATCCTAAGTGTTCTTTTCTTTTTATCTGTTGATGGATATTTGGGATGACAATATAGAGGTGTTGTGACTAACTCTGTAATAAATGCAGGGTTTCAGGTATGTCTTGGCAAAGTGATTTCATTTCTTTTGGATATATACCAATATGTGGGCTAGAGGGATGATAGAGGGGATACGCCTTGGTTAGGAGGAACTTCTTCATGTTCTCTGTAGTGGATTTACTAATTTATTTTCCATTCTGTTTCATAATAGTGAGAAATGGGTAGCAAACAGGGAATAGGTCCAGACAACTAAACCTCAAAGCAAATGCTATCTACATTGACTCAATTCTTCATCAAGGTTCTACCTGATAATGATTCTGAAACCTCCAAGCAGCACTCCGCAGGGGCAAATGTTCAAATACTGGAGGACAGTTTACACTAAAACTACAAAAAAACCCTCATCAGAATGAAAAGTTCTCTTGTGGTTATGGCAGAAGTCACTGAACTTTGGGGGATTTTTGAGATTATAACATGTATATAACTCTACATCTGCATTTAAAAGAGGAAACTATTTGCAGAAACTCCAAGAATTCACTGTGCTCTAAAGGGTGGTTAAGGTTGACTATCTGGAAATGTACCTTCCCATTTGACTTTCTCATCATAAATGATGAAAAAATAAAACTAGTAAAATGTTGTCTCTGGAGCATGATGTGACCATTATCTTCATGAACTCACTGAAGGCATGGTTACTGACACAAGATCAATTTGAAAAAAATCACTGGTTATTCCAACAGGCAGCTCTATATGAACCCATGGAATGGTTAATAAAAACAGAGATGACCTGAGGACCTGAAGGGAGCCGAGAACATATTGGGGAACCTAAAGGAGCAGGATACAGGAGAAGGGAGTTCTGGGGGAAGTTGTGGAGGAAGAGTTTGATATATATGGGATCATGGTACATTGTTTTATTTATGAAGTTATCCTGTAATAAGTCAAAGATACCCTATCTTTTTCAAAATCGAGAAAGCTATCTTAGTGCAAACTATACTCCATCTCTGCTTCCTAAATACAACCAGCTGCCTCAGACTTCTACTGTTTGTCCACCATGATACACTGGACCTTCAAACTATGAGCCAAAAGATGCCTGTCCTTCCATTAAAGAAAAAAAAAAAAAAACCCAAAAACTGAAAATAGCTTCTTTGACTGCCATAGTTAAGTAGCTACAAAATATGACTCTATAACACTAGAAATGGATAAAAACACAGTAGTTATGTTACTATTGAGCTGAAGAACAAATGTTCAAATATTAAGACAAGGAAAAGACATTGAAAACCCTGTATCTCTTTAGATAAGCATTTTTTTCCCAATTAAGAGACCTAAGAGTCTTCCCTAAGCAACTTCCTGGACAAGAAACCCTTGCTACAGTTCTGTAGTTCTCAAAATAAGGATTTGGAGTATCATCACGGAGCACTGTTGGAATGTCCCTTTCCAATATCATCCACTGACAGGACCACACTGAAACCTTAATTTTTTGATAACCATACCTTATGTGCTGACCATGTATAAAGTAGTATGAAAGATGAGTGTATTAAGAATCATCTCTACTGAATAAAACTCTACCCTTGGGGAGGAGGTACAGAGACTGAGTAGATAAACACATTGTCATTAGAAACTGAGAATGAGGGGTGAGAGCCATATGGTAGGAACATGGCAGATCAAATAGAATGGCTTGGAATGCAGGAGGCAGAGATTCAAATAGATTAAGGAAGATGTATCTATAGAAAATAATTCAAATGAAAGTTTGAGAATGAGAAGGAGTTAGTTGTTAGAGAGAAGAGGAGTGATACTCCAGGAAAGGGAGATTATTATGCAAGTGGGTCCAAGTAAGGAGTCCAGAGTTCTTTCCAAAAAGTAAAAGAAAAGGAAGGCTGAGAAAGAAAGAATGAATGAATTAGGGAGGATGGGTCCAATAAGAATATATATATTCAAGGAATTGGTCACATCATATCTCAGTTGAGAGCAGAGTAAAGGATGAATTAGTCAACACTGCTGGAGCTCACCTTGGTTTCTCTAGTTATATGATTCAGAATCTCCTTTCCAGGAAATGGCACCACCCACAGTAGATATATCTTCCCACTAATCAAGATAATACCCATGGATACACCTAGAGGCCAAACTGATTCCTCATTGAGAATATTCCCAGATGATTATACCTTGTGCTGTGTTGACAATTCAAACAAGACATCTGTGCTGCGACTTGCTTTGTATTGTAGAGAAGTGTCCACAGCATAAAAACTGTTTATAGTTTATGGTCCAGTAGCATTCAAGCACAGTACTGTACAACTGCCTTTTCATTATGTTCCAGAACGTTTTATTCTAGAACTAGCTTGCTTTAGTTTTTTGCATGAAAGCCTCAAGAATATTAAGGAGTTATTCTCCATATTCTTTCTGTTTCTAGATTTTCCTATCCTGGCTAGTCCTTTGAATGAGATCGTGTACTTATCGTGTGACAGCTCTATTCACAATCACAGTCACTAGGAGGTGAAATTAATCCCAATGTTTATTCTTAGTTATTGGTTATTATCTGCCATTTGTTTGAGACAGGCTCACCCTCTTGTTCTCTATTGTATTTAGCAGCTTTCTGGCCTATGGACCTCTAGAGAGTCTCCCATCTCCAGCTGTCACCTTACTGTAGAAGCATTCAGATTTCAGCAGTGCATGAATGAACCTAGATTTGGATTTACATAGGTTCTGGGGATTCTAAATCAGGTTCAAGCACTTTCATGGCAAGTGAGCCACTGAGCCATCCTCCAGACCCTGGAAAATATTTTAAAAAGGGTGTGAAAGAATGCAATATTAGTAGTATACACCTTTAATCCCAGCACTCTGTTGGCAGAGGCAATTGGATCTCTCTGAGTTTGAGGCAAGACTAGTCCACAGAGCAAGGACTAGGACTGCAAGGGTTACACAGAAAAACCCTGTCTTGAAAGAGAAAAAAAAGAAAAAAAAAGCATCATCTTTTAAAAATTCTAATTGTCTGTGGAATGAAGGATTAATTGGAAGAAAAAAAGAGAATGATGAGATCAAAAGTCATTGAGAAAAACAGAGCACAGAATTTGCTTAGGTAAGGCGCTGGCACCAGAGAGAGGGAAGCTGGCACCAGAGAGAGAGAAGCTGACACATTAGGAAGATGTGTGGGGATAGACTCATCAGTCTTTGCACCTGACTGAATTTAGAGGCTGGAATGGAGAAAGAAATCAATGCAGACCACAGGTGAAGGACCCAGCTGTCACATGTGAAGCACTAGACTGTAGAAGACAAAGGCTTCAGGAGAAAAGTCAGTTACAAGGAAGTGATTATGTCCAATATGTGTCAGCAGGGTGGTAGAAGAAGTGGAACTCTTAAAGGAGTGATGTAGTTTTAGAAATGATATTCTCCGTAGTAATGTGTACAAATATAAAGTTCCTCTGGAAGCATTTAAATGCTATTTTGAATTATTTATATATATATATGTATATATTTTATATATATATACATATATATATATGAATGAATGACATACGCAAGTACTTCTGTTCCTAATATAAATGCAGTATAAATAGGCACATACACCCTGAAAGAAAATGTATTTTATTGCATTAGTTTTCCAAAATTGAGAACTCCTAAAATTTTCATTGATATCAGTGTGGATAAATTAACCATGGGTCAGTCATTTGATAAAATAGTGTAAAGTGATGGGGACAAAGCTCAACTGCATGTGGCATGGCTGGTCCCCAAAGTACACAGCAGCAGGGGCATTCCTGTGTTTTGTGCCTGTCCCCACCTTATGCCTCTGTAGGATCTTCATTACAGTTTCCTTATAGGAACTCTTTCTTTGGTGGTTTTGGACTTTGCATGGCTGTGTTTATCTGCCCAACTCAGCAAGCATTTTTTGAGCTCCTTATAGAAGCAGAGACAGAATTGAGCATAGCTACAGTATGACACGTAAAATAATTCTCGAAGCATATTGAACAATAAAAAGATAAGTAGCATTGTACAAGGCCACCCCATAGAAAAGAGCAGCTGAGGAGAGAAGACTGGAGACAAAGACCCAGGTCTGATGCTACTTTGTGGACCTTCCATCCCAACTCGGAACTACCTTCTCATGCTCGAGGGAAGTACATAAAATGGTGTATGCTTTGTTCCATGTTTTCTTTTTTGGCAGCAAGTTACAGTCCACCACTCATCTCCACCCCCAACACCCTGCCCACCTCTGCTCCTGATGCCCACCCACACGCATTCGAGGTTGGTTATTGATTGTACAGGAGCATTTGGTACATGCTGGTGTACATAACTGTGTGTGAATGTGTGTAGATGTCACAGGACAATTTTAGATGTCTTCCTGAGGCGCTAATCACTCTATCACTCATCTATCTATCTATTGATCTATCACTCATCTATCTATCTCATTAACATGGGGATGGCTTGGGGCTGTGTGGCCACACCTCTACCTGAGGAGGGGTGGTAGCTAACTTTGACTGGAGCCAAAAGCCTCCTGGGAGCATGTGGATTGTTCCACTGGGTCGCCCAGATTTTATTCCTGTGCTCAACCGGGTACCATTTTGCCTGTCACAGATCACTGCTCCACACCACCCCAGCCCTGTATCATAAGTGCATGCCACCACACCCAGTTTTTCTCCCTGAGTTGTGAAGATTTAACTTGGGTCCTTATGCTTGCTTAGCAAGTCCCAAGTTATTTCTACCAGGGCAGAGTCAGAGAATCTGTTGAGGTAAGAAACTTCTCCCAGGTTTCACTATGAACAAGTCCTAGCGGTGACTTCAATGTATCAATACCCCAACACACTTGACCTGCTTTTCTCCACAAAACCGAATGTTTTCTCAGCTCCTTATGCATCTCTTGTACAGGCAGAAATCCTTCTTCAAGCAGTGGTTAGATGCCTGTGTCTGACAGCTGTTTACCTCATCAGGCAAACTCATAGCAGAGAAAGGAGAGCCATCCAGGAGAACTGAGAATACAAGGACTTCTCAGTGACTCTAATATTCTTCCAATATGTGCCTACCTTAGCTTAAGGGAGAGCTCTAAAGGAGAATGTCTTAGAGACAGTAAAGAGTTCATACATTCTGCTACTTTGTCTGTGAAGACTCAGCTTCCTGTCTGCAATATTGTTTTGTGTGTATTTACATGTTTGTGTATTCATGTGTATGGATACACTTGTATCTATTTAACTATATGTGTGGAAATCCTTTGACCATCTACATAGATTTCCAAGGACAACCCTGGGTCTCTATAATCAGACTTTGTTTATCTTGATTTTTGTTTGTTTTAGGGTGGGGATTACAAACTTGTACCACCATTGGTGGCTTTTCACATAGAATGTAGGAAGTGAACTGGGATCGTCTCTGCTGCCCACACAAGCCTTCCTGGACCATCTCAGAGACAAACCTTGAGCTACTCTCAGGACCTAGAGACAGACCTTGACAGGCTTTGGCTCAGCCAGGCAGGCTACCATGTGCCTCTGTTCCTTTTTGTGTCCTTCCTCAGAAACCCACAATTAGTCTTCTGGCAGACATCACCCTGTCAGGTAAATGCAGCCACTCAGTGTCAGTGTATCCATCTCCTCACCATAGGGTATCATCATCATCAACATCATCATCATCTTCTTCTTCTTCTTCTTCTTCTTCTTCTTCTTCTTCTTCTTCTTCTTCTTCTTCTTCTTCTTCTTCTTCTTCTTCTTCTTCATCACCATCACCATCACCATCATCATCACATTTGTCCTATTTTTACAAGCCCAGGCAGACATACTTTCTTGTTATGTTGTGTGCTTTGTTGGTCTGTGTAAACATCATCCCTACATGGGATATTTTCCCTCCTGTCAGAGCCAAGCTTTCTCCTCTCCCTCTGCTTCACTTTTTTGATCCATCACATTTCATGCCTAAGATTTTCTAAAATATTTAGACAGTTAAAGAAAAGACAAGAGCCACTGTATCACAAAATGTGATTTCCTTATTATATATTTTTTTTCTATGAACTTTGTTTTAGGGGTGATTGATGTGTGGTAATTTTATTTTACAAGAATTGATAAACAAATCGTGCCAGATCGGGTGACTTACAGAAATATAAAGGCATTCTCTCCAATTACTAAGAACAGAGTTCTTAAGGAGGGAGTCATCAAGCCAGTGGCCCTCCCAAGTCTCCAGATAGAATTCCTCTGTTTCCCTCTGCAGTTACAAGCAGTGCTTAACATTCCTTGGCTTGTGGCTACACACTCAGCTGTGTGTACATTTTCATATTGCTATTCCGTTTCTGGCCCTGTGTTTTCTTTAATGGGAGACAGTTATCATTCATTTTAAGGAAGGCTGTCCAGGATGATGTAGGATAATCATGTCTCAAGGTTTTAAACTAGCTATACTCACAAGGGCCTTCCCTAGGCTTGTTTGTGCTGAGTCTTTTTTTAGAACTCATCATTACAGCTGACTGTAGACTAGGTGAAATGGGAGGTTCCAGACAAATGAACTCCATTATTTTCCAGAAGAATCTTGCTAATTACCATTACCTAGTAATAGCTGAGGTGCCATGTTTCCCTCCCTTAGATTGTAAAGCCTAAACATATTCATAGCTAAAATCTATTCTAAACATATTGTTTTGCTCTAAGATAAGCCTTGTATGGAAATACATATAATTAGTGAGGTTTATTTTATTAAATGATCTAAGATCTTTAGAAAAATATGGAATACTAATTATGAGATGCAATCTGCTTTTGTTACTCTGTGTATCACCAGGCGCTCTTATCTGCTAATCATTTGCATGCCTACTTGTTTTGAAAGCCCTACTTTTTTGGATTTTCATGTGCATGGGACACACATACACACACACACACACACACACACACACACACACACACACATACACACACACACACACACACACACACACACACACACACACACACACAAAGGGGAGGGATGGTGAGGGAGGGGTAAAATATTATCATATTAGGTACTTAAAACACCCAGCAGAAACTGACTGAGGAAGTCCCTTTAAGGCAACCGCCGGATTTCCCATAGAGAAACTCAGGCAGAGCCTAGTGTCCTTGAGTTATGCTTCCAAGGAAAAGGACAAATAAAACAGCTAGAGATGACATCATCCAATCTGACACCCAGCACAAACCAATCAAGGATGTTAGAGATAGTTGCCTGGAGTTCTGACTGAGCTTTCTCTCCATGGCTGAACTTCCTGCTCCTCTCTGTACCACAGGCACATTTATATCAGAGGATAAACAGCCGCTGAGTCTTTAGATCCTGGGAATGATTTACCTCCTGGTTGTGCTCAAGGACACACTGTTTTTACTCTAACAATTTAGAGTCCTGTTTTCAATGACACAGTATTTTGATTCTTAGGCTGTGTAAGCTCCACCCCTTCCTGTCACAGAATTAGGAGGTCCACCCCATACCCAGACAAAGGGCCTTAGAGGACACTTTGAGATAAGTATTCTTAGGTCAAGGAGGAACAACATGGATTCCAGAGCCAGCTTCTCAGTGAGATTAAAATGTGACAACTTACCACTACAGTGTATCTTGTATTAATTGTCTGATTCAGAAATCTCTCTGCTTTTAATACAAGTGGGGGAACTATACAGAGGTTTGAAGAAACTATTGGTCTCAACTCCATTGTAACCTGGATCACTGGTTTTGCCTTTGATAGAGAAATATTTATGCACTTAATTTCACTGTGTTTCCTTAGACGGTGTTGCCACTCTTAAAAATAGATCTGGCCTGACTGTGAAAATCTTGACAGGAGAACCGCACTGTGTTATTGTTTCAACCACACTGACTAGGATTCCTGAGATTATCTGAAACTGCTGCTTCAATTTCCTCTCAGTCCAAGTGAGTGCAAAGCACAGCCCCATGAAGCTAATTAATTATGGAAATTGGGTTGTAGTGCTTGAAAATGAGGGTTTAGAGAAGTTGCTTAGAGCAACATTTGCATGGTTGGGCTGGGTATGTTTGCACCCTGAGTGTGCATTCGTCCATATCCTAGCCGTTGAGCAATCTTCCTTCTGGAGAAAGAAAACAGTGTAAGAGTTGACATCCTCCAGGGCCCACGCTGGCCCAGCCAAGCCTACCACACAAGTATTTTCTTGGTCCCTCAATTGAAGTAATAAACGAACATTCTTGACCTTCAGTTGATTCTGCCATTATGTTCTTACCAAAGGAAGTGATTAGCCATTATTATCTTTTGGGAATATGTCTTAGTGGGATTTTTGCTACTAGAATGAGTAGCCAAACTGTAATGGTAAGGTTTTCTATACAAATACCTAAAAATGTGTTCTTAGGATTAAGCTAACAATATTCTAAAATAGTAATCATACCCCACATTGAAGCATTTTCACTGATGTGTGGGTGGTCAGTGGTAACTGTGCACTTGCCCCCATCACCTGGGTTATGAACCCATGCTTATGAGGGACTATCATGAGTGTATGAATTGAGGTGATAAGCTGCCCACTGTGGGTGTCATCATTACTTTACTGGGAATCTGGATTGTTTAAATGGAGAAAGCAACTGAGAGCCAGCTAACATGCAATTCATTGATCTCTTTGTCTAGTTAAGGGCGTAATAATGGCCAGATACTTCAGTCTCGAGCTCCTTGACCTCCCCATCATGAATTATTGAACCTTGAATAGGGAACCTAGAAAAGAAAAAAGAAAAGACAAGAAAAGAAAAAAAGAAAAGCCACTCCAGTTGTTGGAGGACCCACATGAAGAGCAAGTTGCACATATGCTCTGTGTGATTGTGTGTGTGTGTGTGTGTGTGTGCGTGCGCACTTCATGGACAGGGATAGGTCCAGCCCGGGCTTGCTCTTTGGTTGGTGGTTCAGTCTCTGGGAACCCCCAAAGATTTAGATGAGTTGGATCTGCTGGCCTTCCTGTGAAGTCCCTGTCCCCTCCACGTTCCTCAATCCCTCCGGCAACCCTTTCGCAAGACTTCCCAGGTATAGGAGGCAGCTGTGATCAATCGTGATGTAAAATTAATTAATTAGTTAATTAATTTAGTGGGGAAGAAAAAAAAACTTTTTCTCCCTGAAGTTGCCTTGTTGGAGTATTTTATCACAGCTACAGGAACATAACTAAAAGAAGAAAGTAAGGCAAGATGAAAGTCCAAGAAGCCACTCTTCAGTTACACATTTGTTATTTTTATTTCTTATTTAGATTTGTTTCTTTTTTATTTAATTTTTTCTTCTTAGACTTAGGTAGACAGCTAGGTCTTTCACTTGCCATACCTGGTGAAGTGGCAATGAATCAGGTGTTACTGGAGATACATTCTCCGCGGAAATGGCACCAAAAAAAACACTCCACAGGGTCTTCCTCTCTCCAAATTAAAGCAGAAACAGGAGTTTCTTTGTTACTTCTAAGACTAATAGAACATGTAACAAACAGCAGGTATTCAAGCATGTACTAACACTGAAGTGAATACAAACTATGTCTGTTTTGTTCAATAATAAAAGAACAATGGAATTGGGTCTTGCTAGAGATTTCTTTTGTGTCTAACTGCCAAACTTGAAAGCAATTTTAGCTGGTGATATGAAAGATGTAATTCTGGGGCCTTTGATCAGTAGGAGACCTGCATATATCTCATAAAGTTTAGGCTAGAGTATTACAGAACTTGGAAGATGTCACACTTTCTATTGGTTATTTCTTCATAAGGAAAATTATTATGTCATGGAATATGGAAGAAAAAGAAATACAAGGAAACCCTATGTATCTAAGGATGACTCTCAACTTCTTACCTTTCTTTCACATCACAAGAGATTATACAGTTGTGGTCCCACACTGAACTTACGCTGCTCTGCTGGGGCTCAAACC
>CM052711.1:64598020-64633020 GCA_028551405.1 Uromys caudimaculatus | reverse complement strand
GGAAGCATTCATCTCTGTATTTGTCAGGCTCTGACAGAGTCTCTGAGGAGACAGGCATATCAGACTCTAGTCAGCAAGCACTTCCTGGCATTGGTGACTGTATATGGGAGGAATCCCCAGGTGAGGCAGTCTCTGGATAGCCTTTCCTTCAGTCTCTGCTTTTGTGAGTATTTTGTTCCCCTTTCTAAGAAGCACTGGAGCATCCACACTTTGGTGCATCTTCTTGAGCTTCATATGATCTGTGAATTGTATCTTGGATATTCCAAGCTTTTGGGCTAATATCCACTTAGAGTGAGTGCATACCATGTGTTTTCTTTTGTGACTGGGTTACCTCAGTCAGGATGATATTTTAAAGTTCCATCCATTTGCTTAAGACTTTCATGAAGTCATTGTTTTTAATAGCTGGGTAGTGTTTCACACATGCGTGTATTGACTTTGGGTAATCCAAATTACCTAGCCCCTCTCATTCCCACTCTGGAATCCTTCCCTCTCCTGTTACATTGTTGTTCTGCTTTCCCTAAACTTGCTTGGATCAGCATGGGCAGGGGTTTGATTCCATGGAACATGGTAACTTATCAGTGAGTATGGCACTGAAGAAAATGGAACCCACTTTTCCCAGCACCAATAACTGCCCACCATCCCTCCGGAGCCCTTCCCCCCATGCAGGAGGAAATGATCAAAGGTTGAAAGTTTTGGAGATGATTACAGTTGGAGTTCAAGAATACAGAAACTCTGTCATGTCAGAGCATCGAGCATTTATAGCCACCCCCGAACCTCTTATCCTTATGTTCTTTCTACTTCCTCTTCCACAGAATCCCCAAGCCTGGAAGTGGGAGTCACTGTTTGTTCTCTGGACTTTGGCTAGCCACGAATCAAATGCAAAACTTTTTTATGAAAGCACTTTTAAGATGTGGATATTTTATTAAGCATTTTGTTAATCTAGTGGAACATATGTTAGTATTATTGTGCTTTCTGTACTTGAGTCCCAGGGAGTTAAGAAATATGGCAACTTTTAAACAAATATGTGTAACTCTTTTAAACTATTTCTTCATTATATGGTGAAAGAGAAACTGGCTCACAAAAAGAGAAAGTAGTACATATTTGGTGATTAGCATTTCAAAATATCACTAAAGTATATCTGTTCAACCCCATTTTGATAATCTAGGATCCTACATGCACAGAAATCGTGTGCAGTCTGACAAAGTAGAAGTCTTGTAGAGTTTGTGACCCATTTCTACATGGCTTTGTCACCTTGGGGTCAGTGGTTCTTCCTGGCCATTAGCAGTTGCCTTCTCTATTTTCGTGTTATTTTTCTTTATTTTTGATAATTGAATAATTAAGCTCTAATAGAACATTGGATAACAACACACAATCTGTGTATGACTCCTAAAACCAAAATATCAGTCACACCTAAAGTCCACCCAAACTCTGCATGTTAGATTTCTATTCGAGTTTCAATTCTGTTGCTATGATGAAATACCCTAGCAGCCAAAAACTTAGGGAAAGAAGAATTTATTTGACTTATACCTTCAGATTATGGTGAATTATTGTGGGGGAGTCAAGTTAGGAACTTAAAATCTGACACCCACAGTCCAGAGCAGAAAGAATAAATGCAAGGATTCTTGCACTGATGGCTCTCAGCTAGCTTTCTTCCTCATTACAATGCTCAGGGTATCCTGTGTTGGGGACGGTACTACCAATAGTATCTTTCTGCATAAGCTAACTTTGATGACAGATCCCCACAGATAAGTGCTCATTAATAGTGTCTTTTATCAGGTGGTTGTAGGTTGTGTCAAGTTGACAGCAAAAAATAAGCCACACAATTCATATGTAGTATGCATATATCAGGTACATACAAGTTCATAGCAGGTGTAGAAGTATGCCTAGTCCCTATAGAGGATCAAGCTTGAAGGAGGGCGGTGTACACAAAGTTCCACCCTCAGTCAAACAACTCCCAGCAAGAGAATTGATAAGGAAGAGGTTGTTTTCTCTAACAAGGTGGTGACTGGCAGGTTGCCCACATTCCACTTGAAGGCCACACGTGAATGATAAATAGAAACAGAATGTGATAGATGAACAAAGAGGTACAAAAGTATGTGGGTATGGAAGGGAAGGGAATATGGGAGGAGCTGAGGGAGAAGATGAATATGCTCATAACACATTGTATAGAATTCTGAAAAGAGCTATTTTTTAATGTGTCCAATATTTCGACAAGCAAAATTGGTGCTACTTTTTTCATTTTTATTTTCTGATATGAAGATATTATTATGATTTCTTTTATTTTTTGAAATTATAATATGGTTACAGCATTTCCCCCTTTCCCTTTCTTAACCTCCCTAACCCTCCCATACTCCAGTCCATGCTCTCTTCCAAATATAGTGCCTCTTTTTTCCATTAATTGTGGTTACATGCATCTATGTATATGATATAAACATATATTTCTAAATTCAACCTGCTCAGTCTATAATGTTACGAGTATGTGTGCATTCAGGCTGACAATTCATACTCGCTAATCAAATGCTGTGCTCTTCCCTAGGGAAGACTGTTTTTCCCTCTGGCTCTCAACATTCCCTAGTTGCCTACAGTCCATCTTGCTGAGGTCTCATTGGCTTTCCTGTCTCCACTTTGGCATGTCTATCGTTATTGTCTTTGCTCAGCTCATGTTTAGGCATTTCTGTTGGTGAGACTTTATAGGTGTAGCTTCTGGCTTTACTGGGACACATAATCTCTCAACAATCAACCTGATCATCTTGTTCCCTTCCTGAATATTCCCTGAGACTTAGGAACAGGAACTGATTAATGGCTAGACCTATCAGGACTAGGCTCCTTAGTTCTGCATTTTGATCAAATGTGTGTTTCTGTAATGGTCTCTAATCTGTTTCAAATAGAAGTTTCCTTGATGAGAGATGAGAACCATACTTATCTGTGGGTATAAGAGCAAATATTAAGAGTATCATCAGGAATTATGCTGGTTTAGTTATGCGATGTTTGTAGGGTCTCCTCTAAGATACTTTATTTCATTAGTCTTGAGTACTTGACTACATTTCAATACTAGGTATGATTTCCTTCTTGTTGAGTTGGTCTTAAATCCAACTAGAGAGCTCTTCTTCACTGCTAAGGTATGTATGCCACTATTGCACCCTTAGGGTTATCCTGCTGTGCTAGATAGTTTTATGTTGACTTATCTGAAAGGAGAGAACCTTAAGTGAGAAGATGCTTCCATAAAATCTGGCTATATGGCATTTTCTTATTTAGTGATTGATGGGAAAGAACCCAGCCTGTTGTGGGTGATTCCATCACTGGACTGGTAGTTCTGGGATTTATAAGAAAGCAGACAAAGTAAGTCATGGGAAGGAAACCAGAAAGCATCACTCTTTCAACTCCTCTGCCTGAGTTCCTGCCTCCAGGTTCCTATCCTCTCTGAGTTCCTGCCTTGGCTTCCCTTAGATATGAATGGTCTCCTGGAGGTGTGATTTAAAATAAAACTCTTCCACCTTCAAGATGTCTTGATGGTGATGTTTTATCACATGAGTAGTAACCTTAACTAGGACACCTTCCATGTTGGTTGTAATTGTGGTTCATGGGTGTTATAACTGGGTATGACTGATGGGTGCTTTCCTTCTTGAAAGCATGCATAGCACCTTCTGGTACCATGAAATCCACTCCCCAGAGGGTGGCACTAAGGTCAATTATATCTCAGGAGCCTCTGAGCCCTGCGATTGAAGTGCATAATATTTTCAGCAATAGAAACTTACCTTTCACCTCTGAGGAACAACCGAGGGCAACAGCAATATTCTATAATGTTTTGGAAGTCTCTTGGACAGTCTTGATTAACAATTCGAAAAGGGCCTTCTCATGCCTAGTATTGAGGTTTACGTTAAGTGGTATGTGGCTCTTGAAGGATAAGTTTTTGGCCCAGATAAAAAATTCCATTTACATTTTACATACATGTATATTTGTACACAGACTTAGTTTTTTGTTCAAAGCAGGTAGTTAATAATATGATTCCTTATGACTTTCACAGAAATCCTCACTGCTGATTGACCCTCCTCCGTCCTCCTTATGTATTTATCTCCCTTCCCTCGTTGCCGAGTTTACTCATTTCTCCCTTGTCAGATCATGTGCACCCTGCTATTTCCTACTGTGTACCCTAGCAATGGTTCCTTTTTACTTTTCTGATTTCTGAAGTTACTCTAGGCTACGTATTCACATCTGAAGACTTGGAGTTTGGAGCCTATGATGAGAGGGAACACATTTGTCATCCTGACTCTGGGTTTCCACACTCACCATGATCTTTTCTATTTCCATTCATTTCCCAGCAACGTTTATGAACACGTTTTTCTGAAAGAACTAAATTTAAAAGGAAAATAAGATAAGACAAAACAAAACTTGCCTTATCAAAATGTTGCAATTCCAAGTTCTTGGAAGCTTCTCTCCTTGTTCTCACACTGTCATAATCACATGGCAGACTAGGAACTCTGGCTTCTGATTTTAATTTCTGTTTTAGATAAACAGAATATCCTCAATATTCACGCTTTCTGTGAGTTCCACTGTGCCCTTGAAGTCAACAGAGTTTATTCCTAAAAGCCTTGGCATCACTTGATCATAGCCATGGCTTAGTTCACCTCAGCTTCTGTACGAAAATGTCTTAGCATTTCAGACAGTTGTCTACCAACTGTCAAAGAAACCAATCAAGAAGATCCTTAGGATTAGAGCAAGTCTCAGAGGTTTCTGGACTAAGAAGTAACTAAGTGCAGGTGGAAATTCAGTGAAGAACAACATGCTCAAATGGACTTTTGTTACTCAACAATCTGTTAATTATTTATTTACCATTCACTGTTTAATAAAAGATGTGAAGGGATAGAGTTAGCTTAATCTTTAATCACTGAGGACTGTCATTTTCTTGCAGATAAACTCTGACAGGTCCTTAAAGAATGGAATAATCAGATTTAATGTAGCCATGAATATAGAGCTCTCCCACAAACAAGGACTCGCCAAAGCCAGTAAATTATAAAACCAAAACAGCTTCAAGGTCATGACACTACCTAGACTGGCACCAACTCCAATCCAGCAGGGAAGACCTCACCTTGTTTTGTTCTCATCTGCCTCTAAATCTTTGTCATCAACAGAACATGTGCTATGCTTGCTGAGGTCCTTAAATTATTTACTAAGAGATCAAATAACTCAGAAGCCATAAACAAAAGTACCAGAAAGAAAGGGACTGACATTTAAAATATAAAAGGTTGAGAGATTTATTGTTTGAGACAGCACTTGTGTGAATGGTTTCTATTCTGAGGCTGTAGAAAATTGCCTCTCCCCAGTTTTGGTACTACTCTGTGTCATTAATTAAAAGGCAAAATGAATTTAAATTCATATTGTTTTATAGAAGGTCTTTTGAATACTTGTGCCAAATAATTTTGTAAGAGAAATTCCTAAAAGTAGCATGCAAGTCTATGTGAAATAACTCATATAAAACAGGTCTAAACAGGAGCCCACAGATATTAGGAGTAATCACGGATGGTTACTATTCAGGGGTTAAATAAAAATTGAGAGTGCAGTATCAAGCTAACAAAGCTCAGCAGGAGATGATGATTGCTTTATTTATTCCCTGGAACTGACTACTGCAGGTGGCAGTACTCCACTTGTCTGAAGCACATCAGTACCAAACCTGTCACAGTGTCTCCCTTGATATAACTTATATTTCTGTGGGAATAGAGACTTCCCAATCACACTTGGTTTGGACATTTAGGGTCCTCTGCAAGCTCATGGACTTGACCAAATTACTCAGCTTCTTGTGGTACTGTTTTGGGGGGTTGTGGAATCTTGAGGAGGTAGGACATAGATGGAAGGTGTGGGTTACAGGAGTATGAGCCCTATTCCTTGTCCTTTCTGCTTGCTGATCTTCAAAGATATGAGCACGCAATCCACAGACCTGCTGACACAGCCAAAGAATGCTTGTGCTACCATGCTTTGCCTACTATGAAGGGCCATACCTCCATATCGTGGGCCAAAGAAATCCTTCTTGCAATCAGCTGTCTTATGTCAGATGTTTGATCACGGAAATGGGAGAAAAATAACTAAGGTACCAAATTTTCCATGTAAAGGCAGCATCAGGGATAACAAGGAATAAATATAGACACAAGACTAATGCATTTTTCTACTTGCTCTCACTTATTAGTAACTTCCCACCTACACTTTGGATCCTCTGTCAAAATATGCCAGCAACACAGGGATGGGTTTTGCATAAACATTGCTGATGGCTCTGGAGGTCAGGGGCATCTGCATGAGTAAATGTAGAACTTAACTAAGGAGCTCTTGGACGCCATTGGCTTAGAGAACATATTTTTCTTGGCGGTAGTAGCAAATGGCTGCTTCATCTTCTATAAATAAAATTTGCTGTGTAACTCCTGTACACTAGTCACTTGGGACAGGCTCATATTAGTCACCTATGTAAATGTATCAATATAGAAAACATACAGAATTAGAATTAGGAATTAAAAGATAACTGGATTTTTATATCAGAGATATTTAGTCAAATATCTTCTTTCCCCATTGGCAATATTTTTGTATGGAAATGATGTTCAGACTTACATATTTTGATCATGTGGAAAATAAAATAAATGTTTTTATGATCTGTGTTTAGAGCATTTCTTACTGCCGTGACAAACATGTGATAAGAGCCACTTAAGGAAAGAGGGGCTTATTTTGTTTACGGTTTGTGGGTACAGTCCATCCTGGCTGGAGCCTGAAGTAATTGGTTAGTCATGAGACAGAGAAATAAGAATACTGGTGCTCAGCCCACTTTCTACAGGACGACAGTACATGGGACAGTGGTCCACGCTCAGGATGGGTCGTCCAGCCTCAGGTATCATGACCTAGAATTTCCCTCACAGATGTGCCCAAAGGTAAGTTTCTTATATGATTGTAAGACAACTTGAATCATCATATTCTTTTCTAATCATTATATTCAGTCTAAGTTTGGCTGCATCACCACGTTTAAGATAAAATTATTTTTTCTGACTGACATTGGACATTCAGTTGGGTTTAATCTTCATATTTACTCTGTAGATGACAATGCTAGTTTTGCTACTGGCCACTTCGAGGCTTCCTGGATTCGCTCTTGACTGATGGAGAGTATTTTACCTTCTCTGAGGTTATATGTCCATTTTTACCTCACAGACGAATAGTGTAAAACAAACTTCAGCTGTGGTGTTTTACCTCCTTCAGCTGGGCTTACTTCAGCCTTATATGGTGAAGGCATAATGGGTGCATTGTGTTGGATTATATCCTGTCATCTAGTTCTGTGCCTTCTTCTTTCTCTAGCACAGATGAGAAGGCACATTTCTGCCTGACCTGCTAGAACCTGTCTTTGGCTAACTGTGAAGAAGGTTGATCATGAATGTGCTGCTTTTATCTATCTGGGTTTTTTGTTTGTTTGTTTTTATAACATTCTAATTTTTAAAAGAGTGTGCGTGTGTGTGAGTGTGAGTGAGTGGGTGTGTATGTGTATGTGTGTGTGTGTGCACAGCATGTGCATGTGAGTTTAGTTCCCACACAGACCAGAAGATGCCCTGGAACTGGAACCACAGGCAGTTGTAAAATACTTAATTTGGGTATTGAGACCTAAATGAATGTCCTCTGCAAGAGCAATATGTGCTCTTAACTTCTGAGCTATCTCTCTGGCCCCATTGGCTGTGTTTTATGCTATATGTTGCTTTTTCTTTCCTCTCAGAGGTTATGGTTACAATCCCTCTCCTAGTCTCTAGCTAGGCTTTAATGACTCCACTTTGGCGTCATCCCAGGCATCTGTTCATGGAGGCTGACTGTTCTTTCTTGCTCATTTCTTTGAATAGGATATGTCTTAGTCTTTGGCGAACTCCCTTCGACCAGCATTCTGAGCTTCGTAGTTCTGTGAATCATGATCTCTTTGACTCCAGCTCAGGCTCCTTTCAATGCAGTTCTTCTGTCCTGTAGGGCCACACAAGGCAAGTCCATCTCCATCATAATCATTGGACAGTCTTAAGTGACAGTGAAAGACTTTACAATCAGAACGCTAGGCAGTGGTCAAGTCCCTGGATGGTTTTCTTAAATGGAAAGGGGGAACCCTCCTTGGAGAGGTTCATCAGTGAAGGAGCGTGGTGGATGTCATGAATTCTAGTGAAGCCCCTGAGAGACACTGAACACCTACTGCTTCTTAGGGACCGGCTGATTCCTAAAAGGCAGAGCAGTTGCAGCAGTGCCCCATATGTCCCTTGGCATCTTGCTTTAGCATCAGGAGCTCTTCCCTCCCACCTGCTTCCTCTGTTTCTCTGGAGTCACAGCTGAACTATGACAGGGCAAGTTTTGCCTCTACATTAAAACAAAGCAAAGTTATGTGATACAGAAATATGAGGATGAATGATTATGATATTCTCTTTAAAGTTTTCATTTGTTCTTTGGAGATTTCCTGTGTGGATACAATGTATTTATTTTATATCCAATAAAACTCTCCAGGCCAACTCCTCATGGACCCCTGCCATACTCTCTCTAACTTCATCTCTTCCTCCTCTTGCTCCTTTGTTGTTCCTCCCTTGTTCCTCCTCTTTCTCTTCACATATAATCTTCTGAGTACAATTCATTCATGTAACTTCATTAGAATTTGACCTGAAAGCTTTGAAAATAACGTTCAATCAAACATAATAAGTCATAACTATTCTTTACCCATGAGTTCACCTACATAGTAAAGCTCTGACAGTTTATTTTTATTTACTGATTTGTAGTAGCATATATTAGTTAAACATAAAGGGTTTCACTACCCAATTTTCATACATGTATGAAGTTTATCTTGATAATATTTACTCTCCCTTTCTACCCTAACTCCTGCTGGTCTGCTGTACCCTGCCTAGAAAACTACTTCAGAGCTTTGGTTGCTTGGACCTTATATTACCCTGATCACCCATCCACACCCAGTCCCTCTGACCTGTTCTTTGTTGGCCATCAATTTTTTGCTCTTTAGCGGCTTTTCTTTGATTATTTTGTTTCTTCTAGCATATATTACAAATAATAATATGTTCATTATGACAGCTTCATATATGTAATTAATTACTGTGATCATATTCATCTCTAATGTTGTCATCCCAGTGACCCTCTTCCTCTTCCCAATGTGCTTTCCCTCTTCTACTTTGATGTGAGAGAGAGAGAGAGAGAGAGAGAGAGAGAGAGAGAGAGAGAGAGAGAGAGAGAGAAAGAGAGAAGAGAGAGAGTTAGTTTTGTGTTTCATCAGGGTTGCTTACAGGTGCATCTGAGAGGGGTTAATTATAGCAGTATGGACACCTTAACAGTGAATGTACCCTTGAAGATAATTTCTTTCTATACCCAACAAACAGTAACCATTGAAAGGAGGGTTGGGGCCTCAATATACCCTTCATATTAGCAATCATTAACTGTTTTTATATGCGGGGGTATCTTCTTTCACATTGAACCTTTATGTTGTTCTGTTTCTTTCCTAGGACTATCATTTCTATTGAGATACAGGTTTCTCCTGCCTACCAGGAGCTGACTTATTTTCCATCTGTAAATGTATTTCTTTCAAGGAATAAAAACACCATTTGGAAGAAAAACGAAGATCCAGCTACAATGGTAACCTGCTAAACCCCTAACCTGAGACTCCTGTCTGCTTCCTTCTATGGCTACTGAAAGGCTGTGTTTCCTCAAACATCTTTTCTTTTCCTCTTCTCATCCATGCTCCTACCTTTGCATGGGTGGTTTTCTTCTCACCTTCTGGGCGACTGTCTACTCATCCTTAAAGATCCTGTCAGCTCTGTGTTTACAAACCTTTAAAATATAGCTAAGTGAAGAATATCATGATCAATTGATGAACAAAAAATCCAAAGGGGAATTAATTCTCTTCTCCAGGATACAGAATATTTATTTGCTTATTTTTATTGTACATATCATCTATCTATCCATCTATCTATCTATCTATCTATCTATCTATCTATCTATCTATCTATCTATCTATCTATCTATTTATCTATCTATTTATCTATCTATCTATTTATCTCTCTATCATCCATTTTGCATGTTGTGACAGACACAGTGTTAGCCACATTATAATGTTGGGTCCTAGGACAAGCTGTAATAGTCTGTTCTCTCCATCCCCCATATGTGAATCAGATATTGAACTCAGGTCTTCAGGCTTGGTAGCAAATGAATTTACCCACTGGTAGGTATCATCGGCCCCTGAATATTTTCTTTGAATGCTATGTAGTTTCTATAAAAGCAAGCACATAGAATGTTCCTGTCAGCTTTTCAGATAAAGATAACAATATACATTAGTATTAATATGATTGACTAATTTGTTTGAAGGGTATTTCTTCTATCTATCTATAATCTATGTATATATGCATCTATGTATTTATATATCTATCTATCCATTCATCCATCCATTCACCCACCCACCCTTCCATTCATCTATCCATCCATCTATCATACATCTATCTATCTAGCTATCCCTCAAGCTTACTATGCAGACAAGAAGACTGAACTCCTGATTGCCTCTACCTTCTGAGTGCAGGATTCTTCTATGTCCAATTTTTGCAGTGCTGAGAATTAGAGCCTCATGCATGCTTCAGCAAGCTCTCTACTGACTGGGCTATATACACTCTCTGGGAAATCTTAGCGCTTGCAGTGCTTTTAGAATTTAGGAATGGGCTGTTTCATTAGAGGAACACAATCATATAGGACAGATAAAATAAATGTCAATAAATTAATTAATTGATAGATGAAGAAATCAGAGTCTTATATTGTCAGCTGTTTGAAGATAATTATTACCCATATTCAGTATCAGTATGTTCTCATCTCAGATCTTTTAAATTTTATTTTTAATATTTATTTTTATAAGGTATGGTAGTGGTGGGGGGTGGTGTGTGTGTGTGTGTATGTGTGTGTGTGTGTGTGTGTTTGTATGTGTAAGCTTGTGCATGTGAGCACAGGTGACCATGGGAACAAGAATAGATATAAGATTTCCCCAAAGCAAGAGTTAAAGGTGGCTGTGAGGTAGCTGACATGGCTTTTGGGGAACTAAACTCAGATATTCTGGAAGAGCATCCGGCTATCTAACTGGAGACTTGGGCCGCCTCCCCAGCCAGAAAAAAGTTTTATTTTTCATAATATAACTATCTAAGCATGTTTCAGATCATTATTGAATTTTCTGAGATTAATGTTCGACTTACAGGAAAATTTGTTGAATGAATTGAATTGTATATATGTACCATTAATATTAATAAATCTTTGTCAGGGTGTAAAATTCAAAATAAAGCCATATTATTCTTGAGGATTCTATGCAGTATATTTTGAATATTTCATGCCCTTCACTTTTCTCCTTACCAGCCCTCAATTCTCCCACTCCTGTCCAGCCAACTCTGATGACTTTTTTCTTCTTTTCTAATCAGGTCCAGTTTGTGTTTCCAGATACCTCTTTCCATTTACCTGCAAATTTCAATTTTTGTAACAGTGTAATAGTACTCTATTTCAAAACGTATCGCATTTCCACTATTTATTCACCAGTTAATGGACATCTAGACTATTTTAATTTCTTGGCTATATTGATTAGAGAAGTAAGGGAAATTGGTGAGCAGCTATCTTTGTAGTAAGCTATAAAATCTTTTGAACGTATGCCAAAGAGTGGTATAGCTGGATTTTTGTGGTAGATCTATTTTCAGTCTTCTGAGGAAATTTCACACTGATTTCCATAGTGGATGTATCAATCTGCACTGCCACCAGCAGTGAATAAGTGTTCCCCTTTCCTCACATTCTTGCCAGCATGTGCTATCATTTTTTATTAATCTTGGCCATTCTGCCTGGAGCATGATGACATATCAAGTAATTTTTATTTGCATTTTTCTTATGGACAAAGATGTTGAACATTTAAAGAAGTGTCTCAGCCATTTGTATTTTATCTTTTGAGAAATATTGTTTAGTTTCATGACCCAATTTTTAAATTGAGTTGTTTGCTTTCTTGATATTTAGAGTCATTTCTTTGTGTATTCTAGAAATGAACACACTGTTATATGTATGGTTAGTAAAGTTTTGTTCACACACATTCAATGGACTTCCTCTTTGCTCAAGATGGTCCCTGTCTGTTCCTGTACAAAGCTTTTTAGTTTCATGTGGCCCCTATTTATTAATTGTTAGACTTAATGCCTGTTTTGTCAGGATTACATTCAGAAAATTCTTTCCTGAGCCATTGTGTCCAAGCTTACTATTTATCTTCTAAAACTTTCAGAGTGTCAAGTTGTATGTCAATGTCCTTGTTTCTATTTGGAGTAAAATCTTTTGCATGGTGAGTAATATGTATCTACTTTTATTCTTCTATAAGTAGCCATCCAGTTTTACTAGCACTAGTTGTTGAAGATGCTCTTTTGTACACTGTGTATTTTCTGTTCCTTTATCAATAATCAGGTGACCATATATAGGCAGATTATATCTGGGTTACAAGTAGTTGTGTAGTAGCTGACGTGTTCTGGGAAAGAAACTCAGGCTTTCTTGAAGAGTATCAAGCCTTTCTGACAGTGAGCTAGCACTGAAGTTCTACTGCATTGGGTGACGCATCTATTTTTATGCTAGTACCATGCTGTTTTCATAACTATAGCTCTGTAATATAACTTAAAATTAGGAATGGTAATACCCCTAGCAGTTCTGTTATTGTTCAAAACTGTTTTGTGTGTTTCCAAATGAAATCTAAGATTATTTTATTCAATGCCTATGAATAGTTATGTTGGAAATTTTATGGAAAATGCATTGAATCTATGAACTGCTTTCAGTGGGATGGTCATTTTCATAGGATTAATCAATGATCACAGTGAGCTTTTCATCTTCTAATGTCTTCTTCAGTTTCCTTCAACGTCTTAAAGTTAGTTTCGAAGTGTTTCACTTCCTTATTTAGATTTATTTCAAGATAATTGTGTTCTTGGGATTGTTTGCCTAATCTATTTCTATGTATGCATGCCTTTGTATGTAGGAAAAAGTTTGTATATCAATTTTGTATCCTACTACTTTACAAAAAAGAGTTCATCAGTTGTAGAAATTTCCTGGTAGTCTTTAGAGTGTTTCATGAATAAAATCATATAATTTAGAAATAAGAATAATTTGAGTTCTTTGTCTATCAGTTTATCTTTGATCTTCTTCATGAGTCTTATTGATATAAGATTTTAATCACCTTAATAATTATATTTTTAGTAATGTATATGAGTATGAGGCTTATGCGTGTGAGAGCATATGTTCACAAGGACTAGGAGACAAAATCAAATTCCTTGGAGTTGGAATTACAGGTGTTTCTGTAGTAGCTGGTGTGTATTCTGAGAAACAAACTCAGGAACAGTAGTAAACCCTCTTAATAGTAAGCTAGCCCTCCAGTCCTCAATCTTCTCCTGCAGTACACACATCTACATACTTATCCAATGATTGTTGAACATTCTAGAATTAACCTCCTACTTAAAGGGACATTATTGTATATATGCGCCTTGAATATAAATAAATTTTCAAATCTTTAGCAGGGTCTAAAAATCTTACCATTTCTAAGACATATTGAATGATGAATGTTTACTAAACCAACTTATCAAAAATATTTAATGGCAATATGAAAATTATCTAATAATTTTTGTTCTACATGGACCAAGCCTAAGTTTCTTCATGTATAAATGCCAGACTATTTAAAAATGATCATTGGTTATATACCACAAGATGCATTTTTGGACATGAATCATAGTAATCAACATTTCTGTATTGTTTGTTCTTCAGGTTGCATTTCCTACCTTGGATCCAATCTATGTATTATAAGGAGCTTATTGAAAATCTGGAGCATAACATAAAATATCCAGTGAAATATATGGAGAGGTTGTGGCAGAATGAACAATTGAATAAAATGGGAGAAAAGCAGAGGTACATGAAACAATGTTCATGATGTGGAGTAGCTGCCATTCAGAAGGCTCAGAGCTGTTGTATATAACTCTAAAGCACAAAATCAGTGTAGTGCCTGCATGCCAGCGAGCAAACCATTTCCAGTTTCAACACAAAAGACCCTTCTTTATGTAATCTTCCCAATGTGGGAAAGAATTACTTCCCTGAACATTAAAGCCTCCTCCTAAAAAATGTATGAACAATTTGGGGAGAACTTAGAAAAAATTTCTATCAGAAATCATGCTCATCTTAAAAATTAAACTACACAAAGTAGGAATAAAAATTGTTCAAAAGAAAAAATCTGCTTTGTGTACACTTTCTAGGAAGATTCATGTGGGTAGAAATTATTTTATAAATAACGGCATTTTATATCTATCATGATATTGTTTCATTATGTGTGTGTGTGTGTGTGTGTGTGTGTGTGTGTGTGTGTGCATGCACATGAGTGCAAGTATCTGTGAAGTTCAAGAGATGGCATTGAATGATCTGGAGTTGTAGTTACAAGTGGTTGTAAACTGTCTGATATGACATAGATACTAGGAATTGGACACTGGTCCTTTGCAAGTTCGTTATGTATTCTATAGTGATTTGAATAGGAATGGCCCCCAGAAGTTCATATATTTGAATTCTTGGTCATTAGGGAGTGGCACTAATTGACAAGGATTAGGAGTTGTGGCTTTATTGGAGTAGGTGTGGTCTTCTTGGGAGAAATATATTACTGGAGGTGCACTTTGAATTTTCAAATGATTGAGCCAGTCCTACTGGCCTGTCTTTTCCTGATCCCTGTTGATTCTCTTATGATTCTCTTAGGCTATTTCTCCAGCAACATGTCCTGCATGCTGCCATGCTTCCCACCATGATGATAATGGACCCTATATGGTAGCGAGTGTTGTACTATGGGTGTGTGGACAAATACAGAGGACACCACTTACCATAGACAAAATTTAAAAATTGTAAAATATTACATAAAATATTTTAAGATATTAGGCATCAGTACATAAATAATGAGGATCATTGCAGATGAGAAACAAAGGACGTGCACAGAAGATCATCTCTCTGAATTCATTGATATTTCTGAAAACTCACAAAGACCAGAATGAAAAGAGCAAAAGAGGATGTTACAGATAAAATTCTAGCTAGCAGAAGGCAACTCTCGTGTCTGAAACCGACATTCACATACAGGCACATGAAGATACTAATCACAAGGGAGTAACAATATATCTAAATAAATTTAAAGAAAAGTGATCTAGGGTTAGCATAGGGTAAGGGAGATAATTTAGAAAATAAGGATACTTTATGAACAAGCATGCAAATCTGAATTTAGAATTCCAGCACTGAGTAGGGAGCTGGGTGAAATGATACAGGCTACTGTAACCACAGCATGCTTTGAGATGGACCCTAATTTTTACACTTTGACCTCATTGGAAAATGAGAAACTGCTTGCATCTTTGGAAGTGCATTATTGTATTTTTGCATGATTAATGGATTAACAGCAATATAAGAAGATTGAATTCCTTCCCACAAACAAACTACATTATATAATGACCCCTGAAGATGTTTATAGAAACAAACAAACAAACAAAAAAACCATTCAGAAACCAATGAAATGAAATTTAAGATAGATACTACTGGGTGCAGATACTCTCTGATCCTATTCTAGTTGAATTCTAGGATTGCATACTTTTGCGTTGATTTTAACATTGAGTCTTATAATTTTATTGTTCAGTTTTCTTCAATATGTAGTTCAAGGTAATAAGTAAACTTATTTTTCTCTTTACATAACAATGTTAATTCATTCAAATCTCCATCTTACTCAGATACTTTTGTATTTAAAATCCCAGAAAATTGGGATATTACAATGTCATCATTTTCTGTACCTTGAAATTACATGTGTGATTACATGCCATTTATCTGATGAATCTACTCATATCTCAAGGTTATCTCTCTCTGACTTTTTTATTTGTATTCTTAGTTCTATTCTGTGTTTCAGGAATTATAGCTTCATTTATTTTCTTTCTATGCTTATTCCTCTCCTGAGTCCAAAGTATTGCTTCTAGTGTTCTCCAAAAGGGCTGGTTTAGTGGACATGGATTTCTTAGCCTATTTATATTTTGGGAAGTTTTTCTTACTCTCTCAGTTATGACAGATAGTTTTGGTGGATACATCAGTCTGGGTTGGCATCTGTGATGGAAATGACATAAATACAGTAATAGTGTACAAAACTGTAAAAGTTAAATTATAATATATGAATAACTTGTTCAAACTTAAGAGCCAAATAAAATATTGTGAAATTCAATATATTAGTTGTACTGTCATAATTAATCATGTTTATGATTTTATTGTTATTCTGACCATTTCATTTTGTGAATATTACTAGTAAAATCTAACCTGGGTTCTTGTCAAATGGTAAACATTTTGTTCATATTAAAGTACCATTTCTTTTTCATTTTAGAAACAAACTAAAGCTGAGAATTTCTTACCCAGTTCTTAAAAATTTTGTCACTAAATTCTCTAAATCCTCTCTCTCTCTCTCTCTCTCTCTCTCTCTCTCTCTCTCTCTCCCTCTCGTATATATGTTTAAAACATATTCATATGAGTATGTGTCCTTCTATCTGCAGGTATATCTGCCATTGGAGACCTTCTTCCTTGATCATTGTCAACCTTAGTTTTTGAGACAGAATCTCTTACTAAATTTGGAGCTCATAGATGTGACAAGACTGGCTGACCAATGACTGCCAGGGATGCTCCTGAGTTGATCCTATCCCCATGCACTGTGTTACAGGTACACACTTCTCTACCCAGCATTTTTGTGTGTGGCAGGAATCTAACTCATGTCTTCATTGTTACCCACTGAAACATGTTTCTAGCACTTTTTTCTTTGATTTGCAGTATATTTGGGTCCTGGTGTTCCATATTTCATCCCTATCTACGTTGGACATGTGGCTCTGATTCAGGTCCATATTCCTGAATGGAATCAATGACTGATTATAAACCATCTTAGTGACCTGCATTCATGTAGAAATGAGGCTCATTGAGCCTGTGATTGATGGCACCTTCTGTATCAATTTCACATTCAGAAGGAGAACGGCAAATCTATAATTACCCTAGTCAATAGCATGCTGTTTCTGAAACCCGACAGGGTGGAGAGAGAGACCCTTATTGACATATTGTTTCTGTGAACAATTAGGCTTCCTTTTCAGTCCACAGTAGCCACAGCAAGAAGATAATACATGAAAAACAGATGGTGCCAGAGAATTTGGACATTGGCTTGTCCTGTTAATAAAGCCGCTGGCTTCTGCTGTCTCTTTGTCTGTTGCTTTTATTATTGTCAAGGTTGAATTGGAATTAATACAGTGGTTACAGCATAGTACTGCCAGAAGAGTGCTCTGGAATGGAGAATTGTTAGCCTTCACTGCTGACAGAGGACCTCATCTGTCTAAGAAATGTAATTTGGAATTGATTTTAATGATTCCTTTGCTTGCTTGGCTTTAAAAAGTATCCAATAGGACCTTTCTTATTTTGATAAGTTTCCAATTTTATCAAACTTTAAGAAAGGATTATATTAAAAGAAATGTCTTAATGATGTGGGTATTTAGATTGCATGGACACATTTCTTTTTCATTATTTTATTACAATTATTTATTATGCATATGTGTAAATACGTGCATGTCTTGGATACAAGTAGAGGATCAGAGAACTTTTAGGAATTGGTTCCTTCCTTCCAACATGTGGGGATCCAACTCAGGTCATCAGACATGGTAACAAGTGCCTTTACCTGCTGAGATATCTCACTGGCCATACATGAGTAAATTTCAATGTGTAACATATACTATTTGTAATATTAATATCACATATAAAAACTAATTATATATCTTTCTAAAGCAGAAGTGAAAATACAAATGTTTGAATCAACCCACAATTTCACAGTTAGAAATATCAGTCAATTGAATCCAATTACCTACAAATCTTGGTATCTCTCTGATCTCTGATAGGTATTATGTAGTTATGGAGGTATTTGATTATTGATAAAGTTTTCTTCCATGCCATAACTTGCCTGTTCTTTATATTCCCCAAAAGAAGCATAATTACACTTGACTTTATTGAGTAAAAGATCATGGTAGTCTATTAAAACCAATTTTATTCAAGAAAATCACCATAGCTCTTGGTTATCTAATCAAGGTAGATTTACCATGCATCCACGAATCAGAATTAGTGAGCTAGAAACATATAATTGTGAGTGGATTTTATTGCTTGAATAAAACATCTATTAGAAAATAGGAAAAGAAATATGACTGTAGTTATGAAATAGTTTATATATCATTTAATTAGCTAGAAATAGTGAAAATTTTGAATTTAAAATGTCACTATGAAAAAATAATTTAATTCCAGGTTTTTTTGTTTTGTTTTGTTTTGGTTTTAGCCTCACAGTGCTTTTTAATGTATTTTGGTGTGGTCTGCTAAAACAAATATAACATCTACAACATAATTATAAAAGTTCTCAATTTTCTGTAGAGGATTATGTTTTTGCAGTGTCACCAGAACATATTTGTCTTTTTACCATCAAAGGAAATTGGTTTCACTTGAGTTCCATCAGGTCAGGCCTAAGAGTCACATAAGATGCTACATATGAGCTACTTCTTTTTGAGTGAAGCAGAAGATAATGGGTAGATGGTGAGTATTTGCTGTCTGCCACTCTCCATCTCATGTCTCAAAGGTAACCATTCTTTAATCATTGAAGAGCATCTGTTATCCCTGTTTCTGAGGAGAGGCAGGGAGAAGCGCAGCAGATGAAAAGCAGCCAAACTCCCACATGTGAGAATAGAGACTGGTGGAATAGAGACTGGCGTCTGCTGATGCAGGCATAAATAGCAGATGAGTCCAGGATCTGTGACACAAGAGAGAGGTGATTATCTGACCCATTATGTTAACTTACAAACTGCAGGGAGAAACATATATCAGATGGCCGAGTATGTTAATTTAACTTTTTAATTTTGTGTGTGTGTGTGTGTGTTTGTGTGTGTGTGTGTGTGTAAATGAAGGTACATGTATAAACTAGAAGAGTGCATTGGAACCCTAGAGTTACAGGTAGTTGTGAACTGCCTGATGGAGGTATGGATATTAGATTCTCTGCAAAGAATGGAATACACCCTTACCCTCTGTACTGTTTCCAACCCCAAGAATTCTTTCAGTATATTTTGCTATCACCATTTTCCATGTAGTTTTTTTTTTTTTTTTACTTCATTTAGTCTGTATATCTTTTCAAATTTTACTATGACTTGTATCTGCATTACTTTCTATTATATTAGCCAACTATTTGATAGGATAAATGTTACCCACTTTTGTTCCCTCTAACTTTAGGTGTCTGACAAGTTGGATTTTGAACTTAGAGTAGTCTGTAGCTGTACTTACTGGCAAGTATCTTACCAGCATATACATGCACAAAACTTTAAGTGGTGAGAAAAGAGAGATCAATTCAGAACAGCTCACAATGTTTCTTTGAAGACACTTTAAAGTGAGTACAAATTGTTTGAATCACTCCACCCATTAAAATGTGAACCATGAAATAAATTAATAGAAGTGTGCAGTTTAGCTTTAGAGTGCAGAGCATGGGTTAAGCCTCTAACTGAAAAAGTTTACAAAACTATTTGACATTTCACATTGAACCCAGAGTTAGGTATCACACCCATGACTGACTAAGGTGCCTATTTAACATATGAAAGCTCTCAAGTTCTCCTACCATCCTTCTGTCTCTACCTCCTTCAGAGTATGACTGGTATACCCTGTCTCCTATCTTCCACTTTTGTGCTCAAAGACTGGACTTCCCTACACCCAGCTGTTATAACCCCATATAGTCCAGCCATTTGGGTTATGCCTGTCCATTTTACCCTTTACCCTCCTGGCCTTTTGGTATCCTGCTCTCTTGTTTCTACCTTCTCCCCTCTCCACTCCCCTTATTCTCACACAGCCAGGCTGAGGGTCAGATTCACTCTGGACTCTTCCAAGTGGATATGTTCTCTGCCTCTGGGTATGTTCTCCTTTTATCTACAATAAACATTCTTCTCTATCATACTTAGGAGCAATCATGTCCTTCCTTCCTTCCTTCCTTCCTTCCTTCCTTCCTTCCTTCCTTCCTTCCTTCCTTCCTTCCTTCCTACCTTCCATCCTCCTCTTCCTCTTTCCTTTCATCCTCCTCTTCCTCCTCCTCTTCTTTCTCCTCTTCCTCTTCCTCTTCCTCCTCCCTCTCCTCCTCCTCCTCCTCCTCCTCCTCCTCCTCCTCCTCCTCCTCCTCCTCCTCCTCTTCCTCCTCCTCCTCCTTAATTTACTTAGGTACTATGATCAATAGATTTTTCATAGCATTGAAAGGATTCAATGTGCCAAATGGACAGCAGACCAACCTGGATTTGGGCCTGACTGAATTTTGGTCCATGATGGGACTTTACTAGACATAAAATACTCTAATGAAGATTAAGCTCCTGAGGTAAGAAAACAATGTAGCTCTATCCCTGTACCCGTGAAGAGCTAACACCTGTCTCAGAATTGAAGAAAAATGTAAGGGCATCCCTTCATTAAGAGAAGAATAAAGTCTATTCTTAATCAAACTATGAAAAACTAAGCTTATCTGAGAACAACCTTCAGAAAAAAAATTAGAGATAAGAAACTACACTATATATATATATATATGAATGAAATGAACTATGCTAGTTGGTTTCTATTGCCAACTTGACACAACCTAAAATCACCGGAGAGAGGGAACCTTAATGAGAAAGTATATAGTTGGACTATGGACATGTCTATGGGGAGTAGTCTTGATTGTTGCTTCATGGGGGAAGCCCCAATCTATTGTGAACAGAATAGGACCCGGGTTTATGGTCCTAGACTATATAATTGATGAACATTAGCTAAGCAAAGCAACCTAGAAAGAAGGTAGCATGGTTGCATTCTTGTTTTGTTTGTTTTTTGTTTTTCTGCTCTTGAATGTAGATATAATATGACTAGCCACTTGAGTTCTTGCCTTGACTTCTTCAATGTGTGGACTACAAACCTGATGTTATAATCTGCATAAGGCACTTCCTTCTTGCCCTAAGTTGTTTTTGGTAGAGGTGGGTTTTTTTGTTTGTTTCTTTGTTTTTGTTTTTTTTTTTGTTTGTTTTTTGTATTTTTGATTGTTTTCCGCAGCAATAGAAATAAAACCAGGGCATCAATGAAGACAGGAAGAGCAAGGCTGGATACCTCTTCTCTTAGGAAAAGATTATGTATGATAATCAGAGACTATTGCTATGCATATAACATTTGAGAGATTCTATTATACAGAGCATATTGTGGCCTGAATTCTTGCATTTGATAGCATGAATGGTAAAGAGCAGAAACAGGCCACTGAGGAAACTTGGCAGAATAAGAAGTTTAAAAAATGGGATGAATGCTGGGCAGTGGTGGCGCACGCCTTTAATCCCAGCACTTGGGAGGCAGAAGCAGGCAGATTTCTTAGTTCAAGGCCAGCCTGGTCTACAGAGTGAGTTCTAGGACAGCCAGGGCTACACAGAGAAACCCTGTCTCTAAAAAACCAAAAACAAACAAACAAACAAAAGGATGGGCTTAATGGATTTTCGCAGCTCTATAGAAACAAGAATTTCTCAGTACTTAGGATGTAGCTCAGGGCCAGGCAAATGCTCAGTAACTGAACCATGCTCCAGGAACAGAAAGGGGGTCCTAGATTATTAGCACATGAGAGATGACAAAAATTCTTCATATCAGTAGTATTCCAGGAGTCTTACTCTGATATTCTATGAGTCTTCTGTAGTGTGAATATATATTCCTGGGTTTACAACCTAGCTCAGTTCATCTGGGAGCTATAGTTCTTTAATCCTAATAGGTGGTTATAAGTATAAACAGTTAATTTTTATAAACTAAATAAAACATGTGCAGCACTTTCCAGCAACTTATGGCAAGATGATGTTCCTACTTCTCTATTCTTTTTCATTATTTAAATAAATATTATTATTTTATTGTTGTTTGGTTATGGTTCTTTTAATGTAGTACACTGATTCTCAACTTCTGGCTCATGATTCCTTTAGGAGGCCAAAGGACCCTTTTCACAGGGGTCACCTAAGACTGTCTGAAAGCACAGATATTTGTATTACAATTTGAAACAATAGGAAAATTAGAGTTATGAAGTAGCAATGAAAATAATTTTACAGTTGAGGGTCACAACCAAGTAAGGAACTGAATTAAAAGGTTTCAGCATTAGGGAGGTTGAGAACCACTAATCTAGCATATAGAATGATAGCTTCATTCTGAAATCTCCACATACATGTGGCCCTACATATTTTTGTTGTCTATTCCTCTTCCCTGCTGATTTCTCTTTTGCAATATTTCTTCCTTTTACAAGTTCCTTTTCTTCTCTCTTTTAGTCTCATGATTCACTTTGTTTACTATATCCCTTAAGATTTCTTCTTCCTGTTTCTTGATCCTTTACCTAGTTTTGTGTCCTCCTCTCATAGTGTACACACACACACACACACACACACACACACACAAACAAACACACACACACACACAAATATATATATATATATATATATATATATATATATATGCACACATATGCATGATTTTAAATCTAGGTAACAACTGATTTTTCTGTCTTAATGTGATGATTTCCAGGTGCATATATTTTCCTGCTAATGCCATGGTTTCACTTTTCTTTCTGGCTGCATATATTTCATTGTGCATGTGCAGTTTCTTCCTCTGTTCAGGTTTTGATGTCCAAGTGTTTTGGTTGCACTTACTGAATCGTGCTTCAGCAAATGAATGTGCCAGTATCTCTGTTGACTTGGAGTCTTTGTGTATATGTCAATGTGGCATAGCTGTGTAACACCACAATTTTATTTTCAGATTTTGAAGAACCTCCATACAGATTCTCATAATGGCTGCAACAGACTTACACTCCTTCCAGCAGTGAGTACGACTTTCTCTCTCTCCACATCCTTACTTTTTTTTGTTGTCAGGTGTTTTCTTGGTGATGACTGTTTTACTTGGGATACTAAGGAATCTAAACACAATTAATTTGCTTTTCCATGAAGAAGTGCAGAACATATTTCACTATTGGCATTCTGTATTTTTTTCCTTCTGGGAAGTTTTGTTCAGTTCATCAGCTCCTTTAATGACTGGATGATTGGGGGTACAGTTTCAATTTTACAGCTCTTAATACATCTTTGATATTAGTCTTCTCTCTTAGATATACTTGACAAAGGTTTCGTCCAATCCTTTAGGCCACCTCTTCCTTCTGGTGAGGGTCTTTTTTGCTGTTTGAAGCTTCATAATTTCATGGGCTCCCACTTGTCAATCCTTGATTAATTCTGGTCTGTACTTTTAGATTCCTTTCAGAATTTTTTTGTCTATGCCTGAATATTGACAATTTCACTTTATCTATTCTTCTAGCAATTTCAGACTTTCAGGTCTTACTTACATTACAATTTCTTGTCCATTTAGAATTGTTTTTTATGTATTATATTCAGCATAAAGAAATGGATCTAGTTTCTTTCATACATATGGAAATATGGTTTTCTAAGCACCATTTGTTCAAGAAGTAGTCTGTCTTTTCCCCAATATTGCTTTTGGTAGATATTTAAAAAATAATTGGCTATCCCTGCATGGAGTTATCTGAACCTCTGTTCTTTCTGTTCTATTAGAATTTATGATTTTGTGTTCACAACAGGCTGATTTTGTTACTGTAGCTTTGTAACACAATTTGAGATCAAGTAGTGTGACTCCCCCAGCATTGCTCTTCCATTGATGTGTGTTTTGGCTCTTCAGGGTCACTGACATATTTCTGAAATCTTTTGCTTTGTCTAGTTCTATGAAGAATGACATTGGGATTTTGATTGATATTATAAAGGATCTTCAGATGGCTTTCTCTAATATAACTGTTTTAGGATATTAACTCTGCGTATCCATGATCATGGAGGATTCTTCCATCTCTAATTCTCTTCAGTTTCTTTCACCAGTGTCTTAAGATATTTTTTGTACAGATCTATAACTGTTTAAAATTAGGTTACTCATGAGTATTGTACTGTTTTATAAAGCTATGATTAATTGGATTTGTTTTCCTGGTTTCTTTCCTTGTAAATTAGTTATCGACATGTAAAAGTTACACAGAAGATTTTACAGTTTTGGAAAAAATTCAAATAGTAATATCAAAGTGGGATTAGAAATGTAAGACCTAAATATACCAAAACTGACAAAACATAAAAATGTAGTTAAATGTACAAAGCGTAAAAAGGAAAGTACATAGAAGTCAGCGAGAGAGGAGAGAGAGAGAGAGAGAGAGAGAGAGAGAGAGAGAGAGAGAGAGAGAGAACAGAAAAATTATCATGAATGGGGACAAGCAATAAAAGCAGCAAACATAACATGTATTAACAATTTCATTCTGAAGTCTTAGAACATGGTGACTGTTCATTGAAGTGGGAATGATGGAGTGAACATATGGGCTCTTGTCTTGCTAGTGGCTTATTCCCTTGTAGAATTTACATTGGACACCTCTCTGTTATCCATCAGAGATGTCTTTCATAGTAACAATTTCTTTTCTTTGTGTACAAGAAGCTCTGCTGGCCACTGTTAACTTGGTGTTCTATGATATGTAGATATTGTCATGCACCTGATTATCATACTCCCTGAAGTGTGAATGTTTTAGCTCTGGTAGGAGTCTCTCTCTCTCTCTCTCTCTCTCTCTCTCTCTCTCTCTCTCTCTCTCTCTCTCTCTTTCTCTCTCTCTGTGTGTGTGTGTGTGTAAGTGTAAATGTAGAATGGATGTCACTGACAATTAGTTACTCATCTATTGATTTAATAAAGTTGTTGTGTATACTTTACCTATACTACATTCTGATTATAATTGTTTCAAACTAACCTTCCATCTCAGAGTAGTGAATATACAAACTGAGTAAGTTCTTTAGGAGCCCCAGTTTTGAGAGCTTACTGAATTAACTCCTGTCATAGATAGCTTCTACAATCTGACTGTGCAGTGGGGTAAGAAAATGCGCCTTTATACATCTGTGTTTTTCTGGCTTCACTTACAGCAGTAAAGATCCCTTACATGTAGTCACCAAGGCTTTAGTAAGGTGTAATTCAGGTCCTATATATCATACCTAGCTGTCACAGCATAGCAAGTCCAAATAATCCCCTAATCTTTTCTTTTGGTTCATGATCATTTATCAATCAGCACAGGTCAGTAGGTTGATCGCCATGGAAGAATAGACACTGCAGTTGACACACTTCCCAGGAAATTGCCAGTAGTTTTTGTTGTTTCTGCTGTTGCTGTTGTATTTATTATTTTAAAAGAGGACATATTATATGGAGAATATCAATCCTTTATTCAAAACACATTTTGATTGTGGCATACATACCTGTTAAATGATTGTGACCATGTATGTCCAGGTGTATGTGAATATGTATAGCTGTGCATGTGAAGACCAGAAATCAATCTTAAAAGCTTTTCTCAACTGCTCTAACGCGTTTCTTTGAGATGTGTGTGTCCTGAACCCAGACTTCACCAGTTCAGCTCAACTGGGTGCCCACTGAGGCTGAGGTATCATCTTTTCTCTTTCCAGTCCTGGGATTACAGCTGTCTTCTGCCATGCAGGCTTTTTGTAGGGTCTGGTAATCAGATTCCTCCTGTTTCAGTGAACACTTGCTCACAGTGCTACCTTCGCAATCCCCTCCAAACAAAGATGTGATATTTAGTTTTTAAAATACAAAAGAAACATTATGATCGAGAATTTATACATCATAAAAGAAAGTTTTAAAAAGACCCAAACTTCTGTTCACAAGAGTATGAAGACCTGTAGCCACGGAGCAGGTATATTCTGTTAATCATTTGAGAAAGATCATTAGTCTAGAATGAATGAATAAATGAAGAAAGTCATTTCCCTGTCCCAGTCTCAAAAGAGACTGAAGAGCCTACAGTCTGTTGAGGGAAGGAATCCTGCATCTCTTCTCAGTGTAGGGCAAGCTGGGATCTGACAAGTGGAAGATATTATAGGCTGAAGGGAACAGCATTTGTTACTTTTCTGTCCCTGAAAAAAAATTCTCTAAAGCCAACTCTTTATTTTGACTCATGCTTTGAGTACAGGGCAGGGCAGGGCAGCAGGTGGCAGAAGCAGAGAGCTGGTTGATCTTATTTTATCCCATATATGGGATGCAGGTGGTGGGATGATGTTATTTATTAACACTAAAGTGCCAGTGATGGACTTCCTTCAGACAAGTTCCTCCACCGGAAGATTCTGTGTTTCTGAGACCCATCATCTCTCATGATCTTATCAAGTTGTTGACTACACTGATAAAGAAAAGCCATGAGGACATCCTCTTGAGTATGAAAATTCCACAAGGTGCCTGTTCTTACACAGGTATGGTGTGAAATCAAACAGTGCCTTCTGGGTACGGCAATATATATCAAAAAATCTATATGTGGACATTTCAAATTCAGATGACTGGAACATTTATTGGTAAGTAGTGATTCTGGTTTCTGCTTAAACTTAAGGATAGAAAAAAGTCACCAAAACCTACTGTTTCCAGAAATATGACAGGAGTGGGTGGGAGGGGGAATCAGAGGACAAAGAAGGGAAGGGGACTGGAAAGAGCCAGAAGGAAGCAAAGGCAGCAGTTTTCAAAGTCTGGGCTCTAATCCTACAAATAAGTCTAATATAGGTGCCATCAGAGGATCAGAGGCACTATGTTTATCTTCAGAGACTGGAATGTGGTTATTACATAGACCATTCCTGAAGCAGTACAATGACATGTTACAAAGCCAGTATATTAATGTTATCTTTCTCTTGCAGGTGAAAAATGTTCAAATGGTTAGGTCTTGAATTACTAACAGGGTGTTTTTAGCATTTTACTGGTGATCTAAGTGATAAGGCTAGCCTCGGAGGATGTCCACAAATAATCTGTTTCTTTCAAGCCTTGTGCATACTCTGATGTGGTGCATATAATCTGATGGATTTTGAGTTAAAAACAATGAAAATCACACTAATCTACTTAGGAATGAGATGTTATTAAGAATAATGGAATTTTGCTATAAGAACTTCATTTCTTAATGTCTAGTTTTTAGAACTCTAGCTTTCAGATAAACAAAGATGATCATGAGTTATGGCTCATTGTCTTCCATGAATACTGCTATATTTATCACTGTCAGCTAAGGAACCACTGTAAGACTGACTTCAATAACCTGAAGGAAAATAATATATGGAACTATTGTTCCTGGGGTGTATATTAGCAAAACATGTTAGGATTCAATTCTCATAACTTGTATTTTTATCATTGCTATTTCTTTACTTTTGTGTGGGGAGTGTAGCCCAGTCATATTGCATGTGTGAAAGTCAGAGAAGAACTTATTGACCCAGCATTGAAACTCAGGACATCAGGCTTGGTGGCAAGCTATGTGACCGAAAGATCCCTCTCACTAGGCAAGCTCTCTGAATTTCTAAATAAGTGATCTTTCTATTGCAAGATTCTTGCTTTTCAAGAAATACCATATTACTGAAAAATAAGTGACATTTTATCATTTCCGTTTACTTGGTATCATATTCATTTACTCATTTGTCTCATTTATTTTTTAAATGATGACTACATAAAAATTATTTACATCAATGTAGCTGTACATATATCTTCCTTGGCGAACACCACCTAATCACTTGGATATTTATCATTCCAGAGACTGTAAAACACAAAAGCAAATGAAAGCAATGAGAGCTGACTATAAGCCATTCACATGAATGCAAGATGCATAGCTTTGTGTGTATATATGTCTATGTGTGTGATGTGTGTACAGGCATATATGTACATGTTTATGTACAAACATACATGTGTGTGAAATGTATATGGGGGCCAGAAATCAACATCAAATGCCATCCTCAACTGTTCTTCAACTTACTTTGTGAGTCAGCCTCCCACTAAACCTGGAGCTCACCAACTTGTTGAGACCGGCTGTCCAGCAAGATCCAGGGATTGTTCTCTGTCTCCCTACTCAGCCTTCCCATTGCAGCTGTGCACCACCACTGGACTTAAGTAATTTCTGGGGATTGATCTTAGGTACTGAGGCTGATATGGTACTGACTGAGCACTATAACATTCAGGAATTTTGCCAGAACTAATGTGAAAACTGAGATACAGGAGCTGCAGAGATGGTTGGGTGACTAAGAGCATGCCATGCTCTTGCAGAAGAACTGAGTTTGGTTTTAACTAGTCACACAAAATTACCTATAATTCCAGCTCCAGGGTATCAAATGTCCTTTTCTCGCCCCTAAAGGCACAGCTCTCTGAGAACATACCCTTCCCTACCAAATATACACAGAAATAAAACAAAAAACTATGATATAAAACAAATATATTTCTTGACATAAGATACCGCATATCACCTGGAAAGGGGGAAACATTGGAAATGTAAATAAAGTATCAATCAATCAATAAATAATTAAAAAAGATACTGTATATTACTTGTGTGTTGGTAGAACTAGTCTAATTTGATTATATATATTATATATATACATACATATATATACATATATATATATATATATATATATATATATATATATATATATATATATATATATATATATGGAAGTATGAGTGAAAAATATTCTCCATAGACTCAAATATTTAAACACATGATTCACAATTAGAGTGCTGTTTTGGGGGAATCTTTGTGAGATGGAGTCATTATGTCACTGGGCATGAGTTCTGAATGTTTATAACCTTGCCTCACTTCCAGTTTGCTCTCTTGGCTTCTTATATGTGGATATCTTCCTTAGGACCTGCACCATCCCTCCCCCACCATATGCCTTCTCTCTCTGCAGCTTTCAGCCAAAATAAACACCTCCTTCTGTAAGGTTTTTTTTTGTTGTTGTTGTTTTGTTGTTTTGTTGGGGTTTTTTTTTGGTGCTGGTATTATTACCACAACAGAAGAAAATCAACTAATACAATCTTTGAAGTTTAAAAAATAAGTTTTCCAAGACATGGGGCCTTTCAAAACTTTCCTTTAGCCTACATGTGCTTTGGTAGATAGTGATCATTTTGCCTGCTTTTTTATGTGTCCAAGAGAAATGACAACAATCCTTATCTATACTACCATGTGTTGCAGCAGCTAGCATTGATACAGGCCATGAAATATAAGGAAAAGGAGAGGAAAATAATTAGCTGACACAGAAGAAGGAAGACAGAAGAACAACAAAAGAAACCTTTGCCAGAAGTAGCAAAAGGAATCAGAATGTTGGAATGATGCCCGGCAAGGGAGTTGGGAGCATGGATTCATAATGACTGAAGCAATACATTCTGAACAAGTTGCTAGGTGATGATGATGCTGTTAGTTCTTGAACCATACTTTGAATGGTACAGACACATGATTATTGAGACCCTTCCTGTTCCAAAGGCTGTTATGAAGCTATAAAATTCAATAATCTATTTGGTGTAGATGGTTACAAGTGCTCACACACTTGTAACCTCTGTTCTGGGAAGCAGGGGAGGAAAGGAAGGAGAAAAATAGGTCTAATGCCAATATGAGCTATATGGTGAAGGCGCATGGGGCTGAGAAATAGTATATTAAGAGTGTTTACCGAGCACCTAGAGAATCCCAGTTTCAAACCTCAGAACCAACAACAAA
The DNA here is from genome assembly GCA_028551405.1 of Uromys caudimaculatus. Classification (NCBI taxonomy): domain Eukaryota; kingdom Metazoa; phylum Chordata; class Mammalia; order Rodentia; family Muridae; genus Uromys; species Uromys caudimaculatus. The sequence continues at coordinate 64,603,430 of CM052711.1, read as the reverse complement.
ACAAAGAGCAAACTGCATGCATGGATGGATGTGTAGAATCTACATGGGATGAGAAACCATGGTAAAGAAATGAAAAGTTGTAATCATTGTTACAATTTGTGCATCTTTTAGCAATGTTCTGTCGAGAGCTGGGAAGATAGCTCAGTCTATAAAGTATTTTATTGTAAGCATGAGGACCTGAGTTTGACTCCAAGAACTCACATCATAAACAATAATACTAAAAGAATAAGCATGGTGGTGCATACTTGTAAATCCAGCAATCAAAGAGTGAACACAGGCAGATTCTTAGCTCTCTCTGACCAATCAATCTAGCCTAACTCATGAGCCCCAGACCACTGAAAGACTCTATCTCAAAAACCAAGGGAGCTGGCACTTATGGAGGGTGACCCCTCAGCTCCACACACATGTGCATACATATGCACAGTCAACCATATTCATGCATGCTTTAATGTTATTTCCTAATATCCTAAACACATGATAATTTAAAACATTTCTAATATTTGAGCTGATGAGATAGCTCAGTGCATAAAGGCACAGGAGTTCGGTCCCCAGAACCCACATTATAAAAGGAAAGAATGACTCCTGAATGTTGTTGTCTGACTTTCTTTGTCTTTTGTCTTCCAGATATCCAGAACTTTAGATGGGGAAGACAGAAATGTTTACATGGATGCAAACATGGTATATGTAGTTAGTGCTGCACCTCTTCAATTCCGTCCCATCAGAAAACATTTTAATAAATATATGCTCTTTAACAATTTTGAAGCTGGGTAGTGGTGGCGCACACCTTTAATCCCAGCACTTGGGAGGCAGAGGCAGGTGGATTTCTGAGTTCGAGGCCAGCCTGGTCTACAGAGTGAGTTCCAGGACAGCCAGGGCTACACAGAGAAACCCTATCTCGAAAAAACAAACAAACAAACAAACAAAAAACCAATTTTGTACATGTACACAGTACATATTGATCTGTCTCACCAATCTCAACCCTCTTAATTAGGTCCAGAATCTTCCTTCCCTCTTACTAATTTTGCCCAATGCAAGATAGTTTCCAAAAGCAAGGATATCCCACTCTCTCCTCCAGATAGTGCCCATTGCACAGCTCAAGTGTGGGAGGGGAACTTCTTCCATTTTGAATATCCTGTTTTGATATTTGAAATACTTTGAAGACATAGCTATTGGGTCTTTTGAGGATTCGTCAATAAAGCAAGTCTGGTGGGTATAACCCAAGAGTCACTGATTTATAAGTTCTTTCTATGCTATTATTATTGTAGCAGGGTGTGAGGTTTGCTGAATTCATTCTATGGGACAGACAAAGAATTCACTGTCTGGTAGAGACAACAATGCAAAGAATAGACAACGACTAAAAGAGAACTCCCAGAAAACAAAAGTTGATTGATGAAGGCTGACATATTCCATAGAGAGGAAGCAAAACCCAGAGTCTTGATCTGCCCAGTGAGGGGTGGGATCTGGGTTCTCCTGTTTTACTTACAACCTTCCTCAAGTGTTTGTGTCTGTGTAGTCTCTTCCCTTCTCATAGCCTTTCTCATGAGAAAGGAAGCAGCCACCTTAGGAAGCCATCCTTTTTCCCTATCTGCCTGTATCCTTCCCTCACTACTCCATCAAGTGAACAGTCCTATCCGTTTTTTCATTTGTCCTTTGAATCTTCCCTTCCATTTATCTACTGCAATGTCTGCCCAGCTACTGATCTACCTTGCCCCCATGTCTGAATCAGATCCCATTTATTGGTCACCTCTGCTGTAATGTTTCCTCACTATCTTATTTAAAATCATTGTAACTATATTGATTTCCAAAATATATTTTTCGCTCATTTTTTTTGGTCAGCTGACATTTACCATTCCTTGTCATAACATAATATTTTATTTTTTATTTACTTATTACACGTTGTACTGGGTGTGCTGGTGGTCATACAGTGGGTTGCCCTATTGATTGAGTTCAGGCAGCATGGAGGTCAGCCATATGCAGTGGGCAGAGAGCTTGAAAACCATAGCTGGCTTTTGGACAGCACCTGAAAGAAAAAGTCAGAAAAGGAAAACCCAACACTTTTCTGAGTTAGGCCTCAGCAAGACAAGCTGACCTAGCCTATCATCATGAGGGCTTGGCTTTTTAAGGACTGCAGCTATACAGCAGGAATTCTGGGAAGGAGAAATGCATTATCTTAAAGTAAATCTGCTTTCCCAGGGGTAGTTCCCTAGCCAGATCCTTGATGTGTTTCTTTAGCAATAAAGAAAAGGAAAGGAAAGGAAAGGAAAGGAAAGGAAAGGAAAGGAAAGGAAAGGAAAGGAAAGGAAAGGAAAGGAAAGGAAAGGAAAGGAAAGGAAAGGAAAGGAAAGGAAAGGAAACAAAGGAAAGGAAAGGAAACAAAGGAAAGGAAAGGAAACAAAGGAAAGGAAAGGAAACAAAGGAAAGGAAAGGAAGCAAAGGAAAGGAAGGGAAACAAAGGAAAGGAAAGGAAACAAAGAAAAGGAAAGGAAAGGAAACAAAGGAAAGGAAACAAAGGAAAAGAAAGGAAAGGAAAGGAAAGGAAAGGAAAGGAAAGGAAAGGAAAGGAAAGGAAAGGAAAGGAAAGGAAAGGAAAGGAAAGGAAAGGAAAGGAAAGGAAAAGAAAGGGAGCATTCCTTCATCTAAAGGTAAAGACATTGTTTATATTCCTTACATTACCCACTCTAAGGAGATAGCCCTACATCACTTAGAAGATGATTCTTCATTTCTCAGTAGCTCTCAACTTTCAGTAGCTCTGCACAAAGGGCTGTGAACTTGAAATCCCAGCCTGCCTCATGTCACAATGTAGACTGGATTGATCTTGTGCAGGTGCTTCAATGGTTCACTCCATTACTATTGTTAGTAAAGAACCCTTGTTTTATTTAATTTGTATTTTTATTCATGGCATGATACTTACGTTAGTGAAGGACTCCTTCCTCTGAGTTGAGAACACATTTAAGTGTTCGTTGAGGATATCGCATGATATAAACTTGATTTAAATTTCCAAACAATGATAGGCAGCCACATCACTTGAGTTTTAATCTTCAGTTAATAGTATAGGGTTGACAATTAAGACAATATATCATGCACTTAATAAACACAGGAAGTGGCACTGTTGGAAGAAGACATATTGTTCAAGTAATGCCGCATAATGATCAGGGCAGTGCATGAGGGATGAGATTAGATTAGTGTACAGTCTTGGATTCTGCTCCATTTCATTTGGCTGTCTGTAGAGAGGCCTTTGATGATGAGCAAATGAGCAACAGGAGGCTGTTATTTCAAGTCAACAGAACTCAAAGAGTTAGTTTAAAGATCCAAACTGTGCCTTTGAATAAGCATGCGGCTGTAAGACACTAGACAAAAAATGGCCTGGATTCTAAATGAGTTGAAGAAAAATACATAATTATTGAATTTGTCCCTGAGAGGCAGAATACCTCTTGCAGATTCTTGGTTCCATGGATGAAAGAATGTTAAAACAAACCCAGAAGGGAACTAGAAAGTAATTTTTTGAGTTAGAAAGAAAACGGCATCAGAGTAGGCAAACTGGAGATCTTTTCTAGTTTCATTTCTGTTGCTGTGATAAAATATGTTGGCCAAAAGCAACACATAGGAAGAAAAGGTTTATCTGACTCACAATTAAAGGCTTCAATCTATCATTTTGAGGAAGGCACAGAGCCAGGAGCTTGAGAAAGCTTGTTCTGACATATTCATAGTCAAAGGCAGAGAGAATGTGTGAGGGTTAAAGTTACATTTTAAGTTTAAATCACTGTGCTTTAGAGAGCACAACAACAAAATATGCATCTTCCCTGTAAACCCCACTTGTCCAAGAACAGATAGCTTCCTGGAATGCTGGGGGCTGTTGTTCATGTAAGATAACAAGCTAAGTGCTTTCATTTCTTGTAAACAATGCTGGTTGCCTGAATTGCACAGGATGTGCTTGATGACAGATAGGTGGGAGGTAAGTAGGCAGGAAGCATGTCAGGGTGTACGCTTGCCCTTGATTAGATGACAGCAGGAAAGATGTAGCCTGAAGGGATTTGCCTTTATATGCACCTGATTATCTAATATAATCCGTGGCTACTTTCTGAAAATTCCAGTTATACAACTGGCTAGTGTTCATTGTCCTGGTCTGTATTTTTAAAATCTTGCTTCGAACTTGCTTCAAAATTTGAGATGGTGGTCTTATTCTCACCTTGTAGTATTTACAAAATTTATATGACTTTACTACCTGTTTGCTTGCTGCATAGCTGCTGTTTTTCATTCTTATACAGTTCACAGCCTCCTGCTCAGAGAATAGAGCTTTTCCCATTAAAATTAGTAATTTTATATCTAGCAGCATATGACTGATCTCTACCTCTTTGTGCCTGTGGACTGGCTAATGCCTGGAAACAAATACCTGAAATTACATATTTAATTCCCTTTCTTGCTTTCCAGTATCCCTTGCCAGCCTGTATCTCTAGATACTCAGTTCTGAGAGCTTTTCATATTCCAGAATTCTAGACTGGGAACTGGAACCTATATTGTTGTGGGGTCTGATTCTATCCAACATAATTCAAACACCAGGTCAATGCAGATGACAAAAATTTATTGTAATCAAGCTGCTACTGTTCTATCAGGGCCTCAGAATAGACTCTGGAGAACTTTGACCCCTGAAGTTATACTTTATGGATGAAATCATAAAGTGAGGGGGCGTGATGAGCTGTAGCATTGTCCAATCATATATTGACATAAGAGGTTGAGAAAGTGAGTTTTCATCAGTAAGGATAAGAGTTGGTTCCTGAGCCTGGGAACATGAACTGAGTTTGAACATGCTAGCAAAATGGAGAGGTTGTCCTTGAGATGTTTAGACTCAGACAACTGTTTCCTTAAAATAGAAGCTGTTCAGCTATTGGGAAATCCCCATCTCCCCTACGGCCTGGGACCATGGATTTAATTTTTCCCTATGATTAAATTGCATCCTATGACTTAATATGTCTGCAAACATGTCTGTCTTCAGGGTCATCTCTTTGAACTGGACTTCTGTGAAATTCTCTCTTTACTTTTCTGTGATACTGATTTTGTATGTGTACATTTTAATTATGTCATCTGCATACACTTTTTTTTAATTTATTATTTTTTTGATACTTTATTTACATTTCCAATGTTTCCCCTTTTCTAGGTCTCCTCTTTGGAAACCCCCCATTCCCTCCTCCTCCCTGCCTCTATGAGGGAATTCTACCTCCCACCCACCTGCCCACCCATTCCCATATTCCCACATTGACATTCCCCTTTACTGGGGCCTCTAACACACTGAGGCCCAAGGGCCTCTCCTCTCCCTGATGGCCAACGAGGCCTTCCTCTGCCACATATGTGGTCTGAAACATGGGTCCCTCGATGTGTATTCTTTGGTTGGTGGTTCAAACTCCAGGACGACCGG
>CM052711.1:64553543-64597520 GCA_028551405.1 Uromys caudimaculatus | reverse complement strand
TTTAAGTCATTGTTTTTAATAGCTGAGTAGTACTCCATTGTGTAGATGTACCACATTTTCTGTATCCATTCCTCTGATGAGGGACATCTGGGTTGTTTCCAGATTCTGGCTATTATAAATATGGTTGCTACGAACATGGTGGAGCATGTGTCTTTATTACATGTTGGAGCATCTTCTGGGTATATGCCCAGGAGAGGTATAGCTGGGTCCTCAGGTAGTATTATGTCCATTTTTCTGAGGGTCCGCCAAACTGATTTCCAGAGTGGTTGTACCAGCTTGCAATCCCACCAACAGTGGATGAGTGTTCCTCTTTCTCCACATCCTCCCCAGCATCTGCTGTCACCTGAGTTTTTGATCTTAGCCATTCTGACTGGTGTGAGGTGGAATCTCAGACTTGTTTTGATTTGCATTTCCCTGATGACTAAGGATGTTGAGCCTTTCTTTAAGTGCTTCTCAGCCCTGCGAATTTCCTCAGTTGAGAGTTCTCTGTTTAGCTCTGTTCCCCATTTTTTGATGGGGTTATTTGGTTTTTTGGAGTCTAACTTCTTGAATTCTTTGTATATATTGGATATTAGCCCTCTATCGGACATAGGATTGGTTAAGATCTTTTCCCAATCAGTTGGTTGCCGTTTTGTCCTATTGACAGTGTCCTTTGCCTTACAGAAGCTTTGCAATTTCATGAGGTCCCATTTGTCTATTCTTGATCTTAAAGCATACGCCACTCTTACCTTCCTCCTATTCCTGCTGGCTCTTCCTCTGAGTCCCCTTTACATATTCACATATTAATTTTGCCACGTAACCTATTCGAGAACTGTTCTGTATCTAAAAATAGATTTTCTCATTCCAAGAATCTTCTTTCTTTGTTTCTGACTCCTAATTGTTTTAAAAGAGACACACTATCACCAAATGTTTATTTGTATTATATAATTCTATTAAGAAAACAATGACACATTTGAAAAATAATTCAGCTAGCTTCCACAGCTCTAAATTTGTTCCACAAACATACCATTATTTATATTACAAGCGAAATCCCAAGGAGATCCACAGCCAGGCTAAAGAAAAATGTTTATTAAGGATGCTCATTCCTTAGGGAATAGTTACTTATAATTTTTTTCCTGAAATTTAGAGCCATATATCTGCTACCACAACAGACTAAAAATAAAAAGAATCAAATATTTTGTCTATGTATTTTACATACTTAAGGCAATATATACATAATTATATAGAGAGACATGATTCCATATATACATAATAATATATGCATATTATGTATGGGATATTTAGGACAAAATGTCATAGAATTGATAATGTATGGGTGTGAACTGTTCATATAAAAATCCTATGAGAAATGATTAGAGAGTTATTTTTAGCAAAAATGTGCACATTAGATGCTAGAAATCATAATTTTTAAAAGCACAGGACACATGACAAATTCAACTTTATACTAATATAAATTCTCACAAATTCTACAAACTTCCTGCTTAGTGGCTTGATTCTTCTCTTTAATGTACTCATCATCCTTTAACTTGCAAATCAATACTATAGGAACAAAATAGCTATTTTAGCAGCCAATTTTGTGGCCATTTTAGTGGCCAATTTCCCAGCCACTTTAGCTCTTGTCATCAAAGCATGCTTTATCTGGTTGTTCTACACACTGGCAGTTCCTGTTCCCAAGCCATTCCTGCCATGTGACCAAGTTACAGCTTTGTTTTTCTTGACACTGTGGAATCAGTAACCTAAGTCATTGGCTGTTACACTCTTGCAGGAGACTGCAGATAATTCTGGTTATATATATATATATATATATATATATATATATATATATGGTCGCATGAAACACAGGTGCCCATAGAAACAAGAAGACGGTTTGGGGTCTCTTTGAGTTAGAATTAGAGATTTGTGTCCATCTCCTAATGTAGGAATTGGAAATTAAACTTGGGTCCTCTGCAAAAGTCCTGTGTCTCTTAATTGTGGATCCATCTCTATAGCACCAAATGATATTCTAATATTTTAAAAATGTTTAAATTTATGTTAATTTCTTAGAGGCCTGTACCACAAACTCTGTGAATTTGAGAGGCATTAGTTTTGAGCACCAATAGCCCTGTGTTGTGTAGATGGGATGGTGGAATTCAGCTTTATGAATATATTTTACTGTCTTCATGATGTTTCTTTGTAGCACAACAATTCTGCTTTATCTTCCTCTTTGCCTACATCAAATACCTTTCTAACTATATATTATTTATTTGTATATAATATAAAATATATTATAAATGTACTATATAGATATTATATATTAGATACATTACCTTTTTTCTTGTTTGTGTGCTTGCATGCATGCCACTATGGCACTGTATGTATGGGACACATGACCATAGGTGAGAATAGAACTCTGTGAATCCTGCTGTGATGTTGTCTGTATTATGTATTTAAGAAATGGTCTTTAATTTTACTTGCTGCTTGGCTGGTGAATAAAGCCTCAGTAATCATACAGCTTCTGCTCTTGACAGCAGTTGAGTTACAGGTACATGTGTGGACAGATGACAGCTTTCAACATGGGTCCTGTGAATTTGAACTTAGGATGTCATGCTTACGTGCCAAGTGCTCTTATTTCCTGAGCCATCTTCCTAATCTTTAATTCTATATTTAGTTTAGCACCAATAACATTATATCCTCTTGATTGTACTTAACATTCTCAATGTATGCCCAGTTTCCATTTATTTACATTGTATGTTCTTATTCATACTTCTGTCTTCACTCTGTTCTTCCTAAGATCAGCATTACTTCAATTCCTATCTCAATTCCCACTGACTCTAAGAACAGAGGAGGTGGTGTGGATTACTGGTTCAGGGTGTGTCCTGCTCTTTAGGAAATGGAGTTTACCTTGGTAAGCGGCTCACAACCTACAACCCCAACACCAAGATATCTAACACCTTTGCTGGCCACCGCAAATACTCAAATCATATGTAATACAAAATAAATGCGTAAGCCAACTACATTATCTTAGGGGAAAAAATACAGAATTATCAAATATCTGTACGCACCTCTCCTTCCGTTCTTGGCTATAGCAAGGTCTATAGGACAGTAGTTAATAATGGCAAGCAGCTCTCAGCAGTTACATTTATATAGTTGCTGCCAATAGAGGTTTGTCTTTTTACTCAATGATATTGATTTCTTCTTGAGTTGTCTTTTTGTGTATACCATTATAGGGGTGGTTCCAACTGGTTTTTAAATTATTATTTTCACTGGCATTTCATTTAAACAATAACATAATCAATTATCTAGCCCTCTTCCAAGAAACTGAATGCAATATAATCAAGTAGAATTGAGCCTATAAATATGGAACGTGTTGACCCAACCTGCATAATTTTAGCACAGATCCTGTGCCAATGGCTTTTTTCTTTTTTTGCCTTTCTTCAGTTTTAAGTAAAGAATAAGAATATAAATTTAGCAAACATACAAAGGATGACAGATTTGTATACAAATGCTGAATAGTGTTAAATGTCACTTAAGTTTTGAAATATGCAATATAAATTAAAGGCAGTGAAGACCTTAAATGATGGAAATGTGGAAACTATGGATTTACATTTACTAAAATTTTATTCTTAATTAAATGAAACGCTCTTTTTCTATGTATGCATGTGAGTATCCTGCATTTGTGCCATGGCACAAATGTGACTGTCAGAGAACAATCTCAGGAGTCAGTCCCCAACTTCCTTCTTGTTTGAGGCATGGATTCATTTTCTTATCTCTTCACAGCTGCACACTGCGGGCAATCTGTCACTGCAATCTTCTAGAGATTCTCCTGTCTCTGCCTTACCTATCTCCTTGTGGGGATGCTGAGGTCACAGACATGCTCTGCCACATCCAGCTCAAGGCAAGGTCGGGAAATCTGAAGTTAGATCCTCTTTCTTGCATAGCAAGCATGGCAGTCATTGAGTCAGCTCCCTAGCTCATTTTCACTTTAACGTTACTAAAAAGACTAACGATGATATGTGCCATAAAGCATCGAATTTTAAGCTGTGTGGTGGTGGCACATGCCTTTAATCCCCACACTTCATCAGACAGAGGCCAGCCTGGTCTATATAATTTCAGAACAGACAGGGAAAACTACACAGAGAAATCATGTCTCAACAAACAACACACAAATACACAGGAATGAACGCAGGCATGTGTTTGTGTACACACACTCACATATTTTTATGATAATTTAATTTCATTTTTACCTATATTTGTGTACTTGATTATTAGACTTGCAAATGATTTGCAGCTACTTAGTGCCTCACTGGAAGAAATGGGTCATTAGGACAGGCCTTATGGGCCACAGACTATCTCTGAACTGAGTTCCTTACCTGTTTCCAGATCTACAGAGATGTCAGTGAGCAGCTTATGCTCCTGGGCTGCAGCTCTGTGCCCTCTGGTTTCCATGCCTCCTTCCTGAGCACTGCACTGTCAAACCAAGGGCCAGAAGAAGCCCATCCTTCTCTTGCTTTGCTGGTCCTTTGTCATGGTGACACGGAAACTAACTAAACATAGTCAAAATAAACCAAAAGCATTCCTGCAAATTTGGCTTGACTTGATAACCTAAATTCATGTCTATTGCCAAGCTACATTAAAACAGCCTCCTGCCAGCCTCCTCCAATCCATGTCTTAAGCCTGCACCTGCTTTGCTCTTGTTGGCTTCCGTTCTCTGAATTCATTGAAACAGCTGCTGCCCTTCCTCCCTGGCCCCACTCCTTATGATGACTTTTCTCTCCTGAGCTCTTCTTTGATATTTAACAGCCTTATCCCAGTGGCCTGCTGGGTGTCTCCTTTTGAAGACTGAAGAGGCAGTTAATTCCCATTAAGACCAAATTAGAAGCCTGTGGTCACGCTGCCCCAAACCCAGCTCTTTCTTCTTGTCCTCAAGCTCAGTGGAAACTTCAGACACTAGTTGCTACCTGCCATGATCAGTGTATGCTCAACTCCTTCTTAATTTTAAAATTTTGTTTTGAAATTATAAAACAGTTCCATTTCTTCCTTGCCTTCTTTCCCTGCACACACTGCCATGTGCCCTTGCCCACTTTCCTCCAAACTCATGGCGTCTTCAACTTATGTTTATTCATTTTATGTGTTTTACCTAAATTTGTATACATCTCATCCCACGCACATGTACTAAAGCTAAAGTGTGCCTACATTGCCGATATCATGGACTCACCCTGCAACTTCAAAGTCATAAGTACAGTATCTCGCCATCTCTTTGTATCAGCTGATTCTTCTATTTTCCCTTATAAAAGGAAAATAATGTGGCTATATTCAGCTCACCCAGGAAATTTAGGACTTTTTTTTTAATTTAAAGATCATTCCTTCTCTAATCATGTCTGCAAACTTCCTTTCTTTCTTATGAGTTAACATAGTCATAGCATCTGAGGATTAGTATGAACACAGAGGTCAATATTCAGTCTCTAAGAGCTAGCCGAATGGCTTTCACCTGTGTAGTTAACAAAATCCCCAAGGTTGTATCCTCGATTTCTTTCTCTGGTATATATCTCTTACAGATACACATGTATGCACATATCTATGTGTGTCTCTCTCTCTGTGTATATGTATTGTGACTGTTTGTTTGTCACCTATGTATTTCTATAAATCAATGTGTACGTTTAATTTCTTTTGTTGTGATAAAGATACCCTGATAAAAGCAATTCATTTCACTTTACAGTTTCATGAAGTAGTATGTCACTGTGGAACTTCAAACAGCAAGTCAACCCCTCAATCAAGAGCAGAGAGAAAGTTATGTGTTCCTGCTGATTTACTGCTTAGTATACCCAGCTTGATTTCTTCACTCTTGAATAGTTTAGGACACCCTGCCCAGGGAATGGGTTGGACCCAAAGTGTGCTGGGACTCCCCAAATGAATCTCATAGGAATCTCCTGAGTGTAAAATCAAAAGTAAACCACAATATGTTTCTGTATGTGCATTCATATGCATATGTATATGTACAGATGCTACGTGACACTATTATCAGGGAGATATAAACAAGTATCTACATCTCAAATAGGTAATCAGTGACAAAACAATGAATGGGTACCACTATAGGCCAATCTGATGAAACAATGACTTTCACTGGGATTACTTATAGGTATGGAAATTATTCAAAGAATGCTATATCACCGAAAGCCCACACAAATATAGATGGTAGTTCACAAAAGCTGGAAACATGGAGCACACTGCATACCCTTCAAGCAGTTCAACAGGTTGGAGGGTGTCCTTTCTAGGCAGTTAAGTTCATCTGAGCCTCTTTCAGAAGGCTTAGCTTTCCTGAGAGAGCCTCTCAGCCCTCCTTACAGCTTATACATGCTTTGGGAGGAAGAGACCTGCTGAATTTGATTGGTTTCAGGAATTTCTTGAAGCTATTTGAATTTTTTTTTCTTGAGTTTAATGTACTTCCCGTTCAAGTTTCCCATGTCTTAGTGAGCTTTTTTCCAAGAGGGAAAGTTTTAAACTAAGAAGAAATTGCTATGCAATGACATATGTGTATGTACATATAAGCATTTGTGTGTCGAAATTGTGTGTGTATATAGATCTGTGTGTGTGCATATATGTGAAAATATAGGTATGTAAAATGTACGTGAGCTTATTTCTGTTTATTTTATGCATACCACACTGTTCACAGATAAGTTTCTATGAAAGGCATGTTAAGTGTTATTTCAGCCAACTTCAGGCTTTTACTGGTTTGTGATCACGACTCCAGGCCTTATCAGGAAAATTAGTAATTGAGTAGCCAAAGTCTCCCTAGTGAATCCTAGTGAATCCTCACAGGAGGACTTCTCATCCACACTTTCCCTTTGTCCTTTCCACTGGCTTGTGGATGGCTCTACATTCTTAATGCTGTCAGGCTCCATAAGGCCATGTGCCATCTCAAAGAGAGTTTTGCAAAACTTTGTGTGAAATTCTGTTTTCCCTTACAAGTTGTCATTGAGATTTGGAATCCAGTGCAATTTCCTTAAGACTAGGTCTATATAAATGATGTTTGTTCAGTACTCATGCAGTATCTGGTTCATGGTTCATGGAAATAAACAAACCAAAACCAACCCCTCTCAAACCAAACCACCCATCCATCCAAACAAACAACAAACAAAAACAAACACCAAGCCTTCAGTTGTGTCTGTTTCTTGTGAAGGCACTTTCCCTACTTCTGGCCAGGCTCACATACTACATATCCATGGACAATATATACTTGCATCATAAATTCTTTGGTCTATAAACTCTTAGGCATTTCTGTAACTATTCATATTCATCTATACTGATATAGACAGTATAAACTCAGTTACACTGAGATCAACCATTGGAAGAAAGGAGACTTTAAAGTATTCTCACTCATTCTCTCAGAAATGCCCATCCATATACATCTGTCTGGGCTGTCTTGGGACATGGAGAAGAAGAACAACATGGAAGAAAGTCAGTAAGTGAAATTGCTTAGTCCATGGTAGCCAGGAAGCAGAGCAGTGGTGAGGCAGGCCATGGACTATATACATTACAAAGCCACCCTCCATTAGTGACCTTTGTCTAGCTTAGTACTATTATTTCACATTCCCAACACGTCTCAAATTATCACCACGATCTGGGAAACCAGTCATTAATACTTGTGCCTATAAGTGAGAAGTTACATATCTGTCATCAAGGAGCGTGAACTACTGGGAGTGTGGTACACACCTATGCCTATTCAGCAGTGACAAATGGCCTACAGATGGAACAGCAGTTAATTTTTTCTCCTCTCCTTTTTTATGTTTGCTCTTCTCCTTCTCCTCTGCCCTCTTTCCCTCTCTTTTCTTCTCTCCTCTCTCTCTTCTTCAAACTCTCACTTCTTTTCCCCTTCTCTCTTCCTTTTCCTTTGAGAATCCCACATTATTCCTTGAAACTAACAATAAAAATGTAAGTGCACAAATGTCCATAAGGTCAGTAACAATAAAGTAACTTGACATAAGATAACATTTTAATGAGAAACTATGGAGTCACAAGACAACTTTTATTTGATCAGATCGAAGAGTTATATAATTAATGACATCCTCCCTAAGAGGAAGCTCCCAGAGACAATTGGCAGTTGATTGGTATATGAGAAGTAGTTTTATTTTCTGAAGGATTGTTTTATTACAAAATTTTATTATTAATATATCAGAATGTATGCACATGTGTGGAAGACCATAGAAGCCAAAGAGGGTGTTGGAATTCCTGGAACTTGAGTTACATATTTTTTTTTTACATATCCAATCTAAATACCAGGAGCCATCTGTAAAAGTAGTTAGCAAGTCTTAAATAGCATCTTGTGTTCTTAGTTGCTGAACATTATCTGTAGCCTTCAAAAGAGTTTTATCAATGATTTTCTTAACATTTAACTAAAATTTGATAAGCAAAGCTCTTGAAAATAAAAATATAAATAAATTTTAGATAAATGGAAAATTATTAGGATATATGATAAATAGATTAGATAGATAGATAGATAGATAGATAGATAGATAGATAGATAGATAGACAGACAGGTAGGCAATATTATATATTAGTTTATAATATGGATCTATGACTTCACTATTTTCTGGCCAATTAAGTAATATTGTGTGGACGATTTTCATACTTTAAATAGTAAAACTATGGAGGAATAAATTTGATTTTTGTTCTATCTCCTTCCAATAACAACACTGATCTGAGACTGTTGATATTATTGAGTCACTAACAGAAAACAAAGTAAACCAACAACAACAAAAACAAGAACAAAAGTAACAAAAAATAAACAATAAAAAAGCAAAAGATAAACAGCTCCCACAAAATAAACCAAACCAAACCAAATAAAACCAACAAACAAAAAAGTAAACACAAAAACTAGAGAGCACAACCTTATCCTGAAGTTTGATGGGGAATCTAATACAGTCATATACCTTTTTCAATTCAAGGGAAATGCCTCTCAACCAGTGTTTTCCAAGTCTAACACGAATTCATCCCATCTATCTAGGGTTTTGTTCTTTTTATTGTCAGTATGTACATTCACATTTGTGAGCAGATGTATGTAAATGAAGGGGACAGATGTAGCCACCATGTATGGTCCAGAATTGATCTGTACCTTGCTATCTGATGAAGGATCACTCAGTGACCTAGGTTCACCTAGTAGGCAGACTGAATGGCCAGCAAACCCCATAAACATGTTGGTCTCCATTTCCCAAGCACTAGGATTTCAGGTGCACACCACCACCAGTGGCTATTTGGTTTTAGGTGAGTTATAGGGGGCCAGCCTCAGGTCTTCATGCATGCCAAACACGTACTTTATCGACTATTCTATCTTCCCAGACCCAATTTTATTTTTTGATGTCTTTCACATTCCATGTGTCTAGATATGGTCCTTTGTATCTATTATGTACTCGTGACACGGCTAACAATTTAATTCTTGAAAAATAGCCTTTAATATATATGTCAACAGTCTCTTCCAATCAAGCAGAACTCAGCTAGAGTGTTGTCTCATGTCAAGAAGACATAATATCCCTTCATTTTATCCATTCTACATTGGATTCTGCTCTGTGTTCTCATGGTACACAAATGACTGATTGATTAGGCTACTGAACCATTTCCAATGTCTCATTGATAAGTATGGTATATCATTATGTTGGTGAGTTCTCTCATTTTACTGTTTTTTGCAATATAGATGATTAAATGGGGAAATAAATTATAGTGTGTTTTGATTTTTTTCAAACTTAGAAGACTATATTTACTTTTTAATCATGGTTATCATTATGTCACTGGCTACATAGTAATTTCACACTTGTTTTAGTTTTTGACATCACACTATGTGCTTTTGGGGGACTCAAGCCAATTTGTTCATAGCTGCTCTTAATTAGTATCTGGTACAGAGGTATTCATTTTCAAGATATTTCATAAACTATAAAAAATAATCACCAGCTTCAACTCTACAGCCACAGATACTAACTTTATTGGATATCATCAAAGTCTGAGTAGTTAAATTAACCCAATGGGCATGTTTTTCCAGATATGTAGGCAGTCCATTTCATCTTTTTTTCATAATGGTTTATTGTTCTGCATCAAAACATTTATAGAGTTTGGCAGGTTACATACTCACACTATCAGTCATCAGCCCCCATTTTTAACTTATTCATTATTTGAATGGGGTATATCTATATGTTTTATGTTTCTCATATTTTTATCTCCTATAAAAATCATATGTCTATGAACAATAAATGAGCTCTTAAGCAAATGGAATTACATAGACTGTATTTCAGCTCCTTACAGTCCAATGATATGTTTGAACACTCAGGTCCATTGAATCCCACATTCTGTTTTTGTTTTGTTTTTAATTTTTATTTTCTTTTATTAATTTGGAAGAATGTAGTGAGCTTACAGTGGAAGACCCAAGCCATTTGAAATATAAATACACAAAGATATTTTCTACTCTTTTTCAATACCATCTTCTCTGTCCAGTTCTAATATTTTGAGACTCTGAGGATTTTGGAAGTTCTTCCTTGTACAATGTTATACAAATATTATAGAGGCAAGAATGAAAATAGATTCATATTTATCACCTTACAAAAGCTTAAGTCCAAATGGATCAAGCACCTCAATATAAACAGATACACTGAATCTTATAGAAGAGAAAGTGAGAAAGAGCCTTGAACTCATTGGCAGAGGGGAAATTTCCTGAACAGAACACTAATTGCTCAGGCTCTAAGATCAACAATCGATAAATGGGACTTCATGAAACTGAAAAGCTTCTGTAAGGCAAAAGATACTATCAATAGGACAAATGGGCCACCTACAGATTGGGGAAAAAACAAAACACTTCAATAATCCTACATTCAATACAGGGCTAATATTCCAAATATATAAAGAACTCAAGAAGTTAGCATCCAGAAAACCAAATAACCCAATTTTAAAAATGGGGTAGAGAGCTGAAGAGAGAATTCACAACAGAATTTCTATAAGTGCCAAGGAGAAGCACTTAAAGAAATGTCCAAAGTACTTTGTCATCAGGGAAATGCAAATCAAAAGGACCCTTATATTCCACCTTACACCAATCAGAATGGTGAAGATCAAAAACTCAAGTGAAAGCAGATGCTGGCAAGGATGTGGAGAAAAACGTAGACTCCTCCATTGCTGGTGGTATTGCAAATTGGTACAACCACTCTGGAAATTAATGTGGTGGTTCCTCAGAAAACTGGAAACAGGACAAAAATGGTCTCTTAAGTAATATCCCTACAAAGTTATTACTCAGTGTTAGAAAATAGGTAATTCAGATTGACAAAAACAGGATACTATTTAAAGATTTGCTTTTATTTTTAATCATGTATATATGTATGTGGCTGTGTGTGCAAGTTGCTCACAGAGTCACGAGTGTGTATCAGATCCCCATGGGATCCAGGTGATTATTATCCCTGTAATGTCAACAGGAACAATGTTGTGGTCCTCTGAAAACCTACAAGTTCTCATAATGGCTAGGGCATTTCTCCAGCCCAAGGATGAACTGTTCTTGAATCATTTAAAACTTATCTTGTGTAATTTATTGAGAAGATTATCCTGATAGATACATGCAAGCATCTCATGAAACAAGCTGTGAATGTATTTTCTGTGATTTTGAGAATACATCTAAGCCCCCCTCCCTCATCTAGACTTTTACACTTTGCTGCCCTTTATTTGTGAAATGAACAGGGAGCACCTTTCTCAGTAACAGGAGAGGATGAAAGATGAAGATAGACTCTCATGTGTGCTGCACTTAGATGGTTGCACACATGTGTGTTCACATATGGCCTCCACAAAACCTTTTGCAGCTGCTGAGTCTTACAACTTGGTTTATTATATACTTCTGCCCCTTTGAATGACCACATGGAAATATGGAGCTATAAGTCAGAAAATTTTTAATTAAAATTTTCATGTATTTGTTTACGTAGCAAAGTCATGTATGGAAGTCACAGGATATCTTTGGGAGTTGGTTCTTTCTGTTGAACACTACTTAGAATTCAAGGTTTGAATAAGGTCATCCTGCTTCCTTGAAAACATCTTTACCCTCCTTGAGCCATTTCACCATCCCAAGTCCTAATGTTTAAAATAGATGAATTTAAGTACTCCAAAGAGGTTAAATAAACTTCCAAAGTTACATGGTAAATAAATAGCACAAATAGGAAGCAATGCTGTGTCAAATGTTTCTAAATATCACGAGGTTTCTGTTTAGATTTGAAGTTTTTATTATTGTATATTAAATATATTATATTTTCACAAATGTATGTACTATACTTTTCAATAATATTGCTGTAGCTTTATTTTGTGTTAGTTTATTTTTCCTTCCAAAGGAAATTCTGGTAATAATCAAGAAAATACTTCCTTTTAAAAACTCAGTTATGATGGGTATAATTCTAATAAATTATTATGTAATTTATTTTTAATAAAATAATACAATTTTTAAAATTGTACATATGCACATAAAATTCAAAAATTATAATATAAAATTATAAAAATTATTTAAAATTAAAACATAATTTAAATGTTAAATTATTTATTATTAGAAATACTGATTCATGTAAATTAGGTGTCCTAATTCAGTTCTGGAATTTACATTGTCTCTCGACTTATAACACGTATAATGATCACCCTGGAGAGTCTCTCTCCGTCTATTTTTCCACTTGAGGAGAGACGCTAATAAACCTTTTGCTATATTGTAGATTTCTTGAAGAAGTATGTTACATGTATCATCAGATTCACTCTCATGATCTGCTTGAATCTTATCTGTCTTAGAAAGAAATTTGGACTACAGCTGGTTGGAAACTATTTGCCTTAGGTTCTGGATGCTGAACTCAGGTCCTCTGAAGAGATGTACATGAGCCGTATTGCTTTTGAATGCTGAGCTCTCTCTCTCTCCAGCTCTGACATAATCATTTTAGTAAAGTTTATGCAAGTAAAAACACAAACAAAACAACAATAAAATGATAAAATATCAAGCCCCACTATGATACAACCTAACTAATGTTTACACTTTATTGAGATGCTGCCAAATGGGCTATGTGAATGCATATATCTAAGAGCAGACCTAACCACTGTGACTGAAAATCTCCAGTGTGTGCAGAATTCTAGTACAATGAAGGGACACCAAGCCATATTGCATTCTCTCAGTATCCTTCTCTGTATAATCAAAAGTCAGATGTTCATAGTTCTTATAGACCGCGCTGCTTACAATTCATGTAAGGATTCTAAGATTCTATCTCACCTCTATGTGTTATTAGTCTGTGATAAAGTAAAGCTTCCTCAGTATAATTCAATATATTGGTGTACATGCTGAGACAATGTTGAAACTGCTTGTCCGGCTTATAAACAGCGGAAGTGCTGATGGTGATATGGTACCTTTGTTAGTATTGCATTTTAGGTAAAAGAACAACAGACAGGGAATTCAGCGTGAAATCACAAACATTTAGAAAATACTTGTGCAAGTCATTTCCTGTATAGATAGAAATACTCAATTAAGGAACTACATTATAAGTAAGGCAACATAATTCTTGGAACTTGGAGACTTAAATGACATATGGAATAGTCTCAGACAGTATTTTTCTTACTTATGCCACCATAAATAACTAATAAAAGGTAGGAAACCATAAGGACATCTTCTGTGGTGATTTGAAAGAGATATGACCCTTACAGGTTCACGTACTTGAGCACTTATTCCACAGATAATGGTACTGTTTGGGGAAGTTATGGAACTTTTAATAGAAGTAAAACACTAAGGGTGGGCTTTGAGGTGTGGAAGATTTGCCTCTACTGTTGCTCTCTACCTGCTTCCTGTGTGTGACCAGCTTCCTGCTCAGGCACTATGCCCTCACTGACTGTTGTCACACCTTCCCTGCCATGATAAACTCTTATCTCTATGTAACTGTGAGCCAAGACAAACATCTTGTCCCCTCTAAGTTGCTTTTGGTCATGGGAATTTATTACAGAAACCAAACTGTCACTAATGCACACTCCAAACAGTATTTAAAAAAGATTTGGAATTCTGTTTGATAATTTAGAGTTCTATTTTATATACTATAGAGTAGCATCATTCTTAGTCTCTGCTCAGCGCTTTCTAGGCTCCAAAAACAGTCTATAATAGGAATTAATTCAGTTTTAGAAAATGAGTTCCTAGACATTTGGCCGTGTCATTTTAATGACTGAGTTTATCATGGATGTGGGGGATTATGCCCAATAACTTACAAGAACTTTTGCATTCTATGTTCATGTTCACAGTAATTTGGAGTGAAGAACATCTAAAACAAGTCAAAGTAAGTCACTCTGTTCTTGCAAGGAGAAAAGTAAGCAGGCATGATTCAAGCTTAGGCCATTCATGTCAACAAAATAATCCTTTTCCTGAATCACGTTTAATTTTTCATGCCCACTTCTGAGATGTTCATGCATCCCTGTATGGATTTTCCTATGTGATAGCACGTGCTTGTGAAGAGTGAATATATATACATGTGTGAAGGCTCCAAAGTGACTTTGCAATATGCTTTAATTGCTGTCTATCTTATTTATCAAGGAAAACTCTCTCTATGAAACTAGAAATTGCTAAGCAGGTCAGCATAGCTAGCCAGTTTATCGTGGGAATGTCATGTCCTGTTTCCTGAGTTCTCAGATTAGAGATGCCTTTGTTCTGGAGCCTATACTCAGGTTCAATTGCTTCTGTTTGAGCCCTCTACCACTGAGTCCTCTGTGATGTTCCCCTGACTATGTTTATTAGTAGATTTTTTTCTCTAATAAAAGAGGTTGTGGTATTAATTATAAAAGCAGTCATATTTCTTGTTACTAAAATATTTATTAAACAAGCAAATACTTTCAAAGGCATCTTTGGATTCATATATGACTGTGGTACAGTTTAGCCAAAGTACACATGAAGCTAAGACTTCAAGTAAATGTCCAAAGGCACAAAGATAGAATCAACTGTGGTATTTAATATATATATTGCTAAATCTGGGGTTTTGAAAGGAGCTTCTGGGAAACTCACAGATCTTTTTGTAGTTGTTAAAGGTTAAAAGCAATGTGTGTGACTTTGGGCTGTTCTAGCAGTGGCCTTTCCTAACTGTACAGACCTAGGTACAGGATGGAAGACTATCCTGGATGTCAGAAGCCAAGGAATGCCACAATGTCACATCACACAACACAACAAACCTCACACAAGAGATTTATTAGACTGGGGTGGGGGAGAATCAGGAATGTGGCTGCCTCTGCTCAGGCAAGAAGCTACAGAGAATTGAGCAGAATAAAGGGTTTATATAGGTCTTCTTGTGAGAGGGGAGGGAGATTTCTTTGGTGATTGTGAGGTGAAGGATCATATGGCCTGACTGTGGGACAAGATCAGGGTTTAGTGGATTTTTTTCTTCCTGTAGGGCAGGGCCTGGTCCCTCCCCCTATTCCTAGGGTTGGTATTGGACCTTGAGCCAAGGTCTTTTGCTGCAAGAATAGTTTAGGAGTCTGTTCACAGGAGGTCTCCAGAGGCATGGCTTACAAGAAGTCTGTGAGTATGGCAGGGACAGCCCTCCTGCCTGCTGAGTGGGTGTGAATAGCAGAGACAGCAGGGGAGAAGAAATGCCACTGTAACTTCTTTCTTCTGCTAAAGAAGAGTCCCCTTGATAGCCTCGTTTATAGAATGGGGACGTTCAGAATGGAAGACACACAATTTTAAAATATTGTTATGTACATCTATTCTTTTGTTTTGTATGTGTGTACACATTCACATACACATGTCGCTGTGCCTGCCACAGCATGCATGTAAAGGTCAAACAACTTGGGGCACTCATTTTTCTTCTTTAATCATATGAGGTCCATGTGGGTTGTTAGGCTTTGTAGCAAGAGATTTTATCTGCTGATCCATGTCATTGTATCTTGAGAATTAATTTTTACTTTGTAAGTAAATACGTACTCATTCCCAAGTGGTACATAGCAAATGTAGCACTAAACTATATAATTTTGCTTTATTAATCTAAGCATTGGTAAAGGAGAATATATGAAAGTCAGAAAGGAATCAGAATGGAAGTCTTTCCTCTGACTCCCTAAGAGAGATGCCCTTGGAATAATGTGGCTCAAGATGCCTTAGGAAAGCCCCAGAGAACTGAGACATTAAAGTGCTCAGATGAGGAAAGGATGGTAACAGCCACCTGGATATGGAGAATGCTTATCCTTAAGCTTCATTTTGACCTGAATGATTGACACCTCTCTGTGGGACCCAGAGAACATGCTCCATGGTGGTTTGCCCTGGAGGGAGAGTGAAGCACCATTTAGCTCCACATTATCTTCCCTTTGTATTTATTTCCTTCCTCCCACTTACTTTCATTTCCCCCCTCCCCTTTTGTTCTTTCTTCTTCCTTTCCCTTCCCTTTCCTTCTTCCATTCCTCCTCCACTCCTAGAGCACTCTCATTCTACTGAAAAGAAACTTCCAAGTCTTGGGTCACTGAGAATTAAAGAGCACAGAAAGACTTACTGCTCTGGCAATCCAAAATCTGCAAATTAGTTCATCCCTTCACAGATCAAAGGCAAGTTGATTCTGACCCCTCAGTGCATACTTGAAATTGCAATTAGTTCTGAACTCTATACATGATCATTTCCCCTGAATACATGTTATCCCATAATAAAGCTTTAATTTGGAAATTAGGGAAGTGAGTAATTGACAGTGTCTGATAATAAAATGTTCTGTAATACGGTTTAGAGAAAGCAGTCTGTTTCTCCTTCTCACAATATTTTATTTTAATGTCTATTGCTGACCATAGAAAATGAAAACAAGGGTATTGTAGAGCTGTTAAACCATGTATAGTTCACAGAAAAATGAATATATGGTAAGTTCCTGAAAAGAAAATCCTCACATTCTATTAATTGAACAATTACATGTGCATACCCAGAAAAGTTACACTCCATCTAAAAGAATTTACTGAGCTTGGAAAATTCTTTCTGAGCTAATTGTTGAAGGACTTCTTGAACAGAATGATGGCCCCAAACACCTACACTACATGGTGGCTGGTTTTTTTTCCCAATACCTGAATCCCAGCAAGACATTACAAGGCATATGGAGATGCAAGAAAATTTGGGCCACAAAAGAACAAGATAATTACCCTGAAACCAACCTGAAAACTGAAAATCAAGCAATTATTTAGAACAATGCTATTTTAAAAATTATATTTTCAGTAATATATTGGAAAAGAAAGGCATCTAGAAAAACCCAGCGATAAGCCACAAACGGTGTGAGAATTTTCATAAAAGGAAATGAAGTATAATTTAAAGAAGAAGAAGATTCTGAAGCGGGAGAATACATTTAAAGAAAGAAAAAATCTAATAGGGGTCCAGGGAAATAGATTAACTCTCTTTTGACTTCTACATCATATGTGCTTTGTCATGGGAACACTCATGCAACACACACACACACACACACACACACACACACACACACACACACACAAGAATTTACTGCAAAGGTACAACAAAGGCAGGATTGGAGAAGCCACATCTTCCTCCCAAATAAAACACTTGAAACTATTGATGTATAATATGAAAACTTATCACATAATTGTAGACTATGGGAAATAATGGTGTGAGGATGTCTGTCCTACTAAAGAAGATGTCAGCTGCAGTGCAATCCAGTAAGAAGTGGGTTTCTTTTTTAAAAAATGAAATTCTACAACTAGGCTAAGAAGGGCTGGGTTCCATCTCTAGCACCACATAAAACAGGCATAGTGGCACATGTGACCCCAGGACCAAGGAGGTAGAGACAAAAGACTTAGAAGTTCAAGGTCATTCTCAACTACATAATCATTTTGAGGCCAGCCTAGTCTGCATGACTCTTTTCTCAAAACTAACTAACTAAACTAATTCACTCCCTCACTCTCTCCCTCCAAGTAAATAGTTGATAAAATAAGACAGATTTTTTTAAAAATTCTAAAATGTACATTATATCTTATGGGATCCACACTGTGAAAATGATTAATGCTAAAGTCTTCAAACTTCCTGATTCAAAATATAAAATAAAATTATTCAAAGGTGTATGGTACCAGCTTAATTTCTCTATTTCCTCTGGCCAGTGTGCTTGGTGTCTTCAGCAATACAGTCTCACCACCAGTGCATTTCTAGTAGGCAACTACGAGTAATGGGAGTAGCTTCTGTTGGTTTGGGCTCTCTGGAAGCAGCCTAACAACACAAAGAAGGGTATCACCTTGTGCATACTACCTCCAATTAAACTATTCTTAAAATGCAGTTTAAAGAGGTTTATAAAATAGCATGTTTCTATCTGGCTCTCACAAACATCCTTAGTGCTACCCGGACTCCCACCCACTCCTCTGCTCTATTCTCTCATTTCTCTCCCAACTTAAATTTTATACTAATTCCCCCCCCCCCTTACACAGCATAACACTGGTCTCTTACTGCCTCTCCCCATGTAAGCTCCATTTTCTCTCCCTCAGTGAACTTTCTGTAGTTTCCTAGCATCTACTGGTACTTCAAGTGAAACACACAAATTAATATTGTATGGTAATATACTCATATTAGCAAAACCAGATGAACAAACATATAGCCCTAAAGTCCTCATATTAATTACCAAACAATCTTTGACAAAGTGTCAACATACATGACAAAGGGGGGAGATTCTTCTTGACAAATTGTGTTGTAAATCTGCACACAACACATTTAGACACACTTTTCTTCCATATAGAAAAGTGAACGTAAACGTTAATAGAAAGATCTAATAGAAGAAGACAGCACAACACTCACAGACTAGAACAGGTAAGCAATGTTTTAAAAAATTAGAACGAGGAATGCTTTTTGGAGACATCAGAACACACAGGGGACTGAAGGCAACATGAGCAAATGTGACTATGATAGGCTTGAGAATTTTTCTGAAGCAAAAGGAATAACTGGAATTACTTTTAATATGGTTAGTGAGATGTCTTCACTGATAAAAGCTGATCATGCAAGCCTGACAACCTGAGGTCCATTCCTAGAACTCTCAGGTAAAAGGATGTGTGTGTGTGTGTGTGTGTGTGTGTGTGTAGTTTTAAAGGCAAATAATGAGATATAAAACTACATTTGCTAAATAATATAAAAGGGTTTGATATCCACAACATATAAAGAACTTCTATGGTTAAATAAGAAAAACAATGAGAAACTATAGCCCATCACCAGTCAATACAGCACTTCATAATCATCAGCATGTGATGTCACACCATGTTCCTAAGACTCTCTTGCACCATTGAAATGACTGTGAAATGACCTAGCTACTGCGGAAAGCAGCATGGAGGTCCTACAAGAGAGGGAAAGAGAACTACCCTATGTTCATCCCACTGAGCGTAAATTTAAAGGGTTTGAAAACCAAGTCTGTGGAAGAAATGTGTTCTTTTCCATTTATTGAAGCTTCACTGAGACTCAAAAGTGTTGAGCATAAATACACAGGTTACCAGAAAAGAAAACATGGCTGATGCAATATTATGTACCCTTAAAGAAGAAAGACACTCTATTACTCTATTTTATGATACAACATTGGATGTATGGTAGGGAAAATATGATAATCACACGTGAGATTTCCTGTCGGAGTCTCTCATGTTTAAAAGAGATACTGAAGATTGAATGAGGATTGTCAATGTTGGAAAGGACAACAAAAGTAATTGCTCAATGGATATAGTTTCAGACATGAAATATGCAATTTTTAAAGAGGTCTGTTATAATACACATTTAGTGATTAGTGTACAAGATTATGGAAAGATAAATTTATGGTGTGCTTATCAAAATAAGTTTGTATACAAGCATTTAAATAAGCATGGTTCTATCTATATGCAAATGACATCATATATAATTAAATGACATATACAAAATATATACATATTTATGGATGTACTGTCACCATCTAAATTTCATTATAATATTTTATTTAATTTCATTTTAATGTATATACTTATATTTATACTTATATATTTATATATTTTAATAAATATATTTATATTTAATTATTATTTATTTATATTTATACACTTGTGTGTCTGTTTATGAATGAGGCATTGGATCCCTAGGAAGTGAACTTATAGGCTTGCTACCACATGGGTGCTCAAAATAAAAGTCAGGATCTCTTTAAGATCAGCTCCTGTTTCTAATTGCTGATCTGTCTTTCTAGGTTCCATATTTATCTTTTAAAAGTACGGTTTTGGTTTTAACTCAACAAAGTATACTTGTTTGTTTCTCCCATTAAAACTGGATTTTTTTTCAGGGCTGGGCAGACGGCGCCGAGGTTAAGAGCATTGGCTGGCTGAACCTGCTGAGCACCAGGTTTGGATCCTGTATTCAACACAGTGGCTCACAATCACCTGTTTCTCCAGTTCCAGAGGAATCTGACTCTCTCTTCCGGCCTTTGCAGGCTCCACACAAGCACATGGTGCATAGAGATACGTGTAGACTAGAACAACAGACACATTAAATGAATATTAAGTAAGTATTCAAAAAAATGTTTTAAAAGATTGAATTTCCTCTATCAAAACTATAAATGGTAAAAGAATATCAAAAGTTTAAACCATTATGATTGTTTTTTAAAGTTTCATTTAGTTAATTTTATCTTTCTACTTTAGATGTTTATCTCTAAAATATCCCAAAAGTATCTGCAAGAATAAATATAAAATGAAGGGATTTTGCAGCTATGGACTAACACTTTTATTCTCTCTGTTATTAAAATGGACGTGACCAGCCTTGATTACAAAGGTTTTTTGAGTCTGTAAAACATATTGACTTCCTCATCTTGATCCTGCTCTTTGGTTTTATTTGCTAAAGGAGGAAGGCCATCTGTTGTGAAATATTTCTTTTCTCCCCCAAGAGCTTAAACCAGCTTTGCATTTTCACACAACTGAAAGTTCAGCAAATTCTCAACTAGGACTTTTACAAATCCTCTCCCCAGATACCATAAAGATGCTTGGATAGTTTGGATATAGATTTCAGAAAAATGTAGACATTTATTTTCTGAATGTTGATCTACTTCAACTTGTAGTTCCGTTAAGGTAGTGAAAGCCAGCATCTAGGAAGCACAGTGCAGTGCTATTTTATATATAAATATAGGTGTGTGCCTATGTTTGTCTCAAGTTTTAAAAATATTTTACATTTAATTTATATCCAAATACTTTATGGAGTTATTTTCTGCTCATGTTGTACACACACAGGAGCATGCAGCTAACTTGTCACATTTCATCTCCACACAAGAAGCAGAGAGAAAAGACAAAACCAAATAAAATAAAATAACAAGACCAGAAAGTGTACCCAGGGTATAAATCCTCAAAGCCCACCCCCGGGAAACTAGCCCTTCTATTCTAAGGATCCACAATCTAAAGCTTCTACGATCTTCCCAAACAGCACTGCCAGCTTGGGGCCAAGTGCTGTTACCCATGAACCTGTGCAGAACATTTCAAATTTAAACACAGCCCATGAATACACTCATTGATTTCACTAGAGATTTGTTTAAATCTTTTGAACTTTTAATTGCTTATTCCTTTCTTAATTATTGTTTCTGATTAACCCTTCAGTCTTCTGTTCATGTCCACCTCCCGCTTTCCTCAATGCTCAGACCTTAAGGTAGGCCTGCACTCTCTCCTGTGGAACAGTTCATAACAGAATTCATTCAAAATGTATTCTAATATTTGATGTGCAAAGCTGGCATGGCTGTTCTCAGCAAGCTTACGATCATCATAGCAAAATTCACGATCCATAATTCATGAACAAAAGCCTTTATTTTGGCTCCCATTTTGGAATGTTCCAGTCCACATTTCTCAGCCCTGATATTGTTTGGGGACATCTGCTTAGAAGAAGTGATCTTCTCATGAAAAGGGTGTGAAGAAAGAGTGGGGGAAGGGATAGCTGTTTGCAAACCCTCTGGAGTCTTTCCTCCCTGTCATGTGAAAACCTCCCATGTAGATGACTTCCTTAGGATCTGCCACCCCTCACAATAAGAACAATGCCTTTAAAATGTGAACTTGGGGATTGGGCAGATGGCTCAGCAGCTATGATCTGTTTTTGCAGATAGAGGTTGGTGCCTATCACCAACTTTAGGCAGCAGACACCACCTGTAACTATCCGCAAAGGATCTGATGATCTCTTCAGGCTTCTGTGGGCACATACACAAGTGTGTACGTACACACCTATGTGTGATACACATACTCCTACACAGATACATACATATATGTAAAACTAGAATCTTAAAAATAATTTTCAGCTGAGTGTTGGTAGTGCACAGTTTTAATCCCAGCACTTGGAAAGCAGAAGCAGGTGGATCTCTGTGAGTTTGTAGCTATCCTGGTTTACAGAGTAAGTTCCAGGATAGCCAGGGCAACACAGAGAAACCTTGTCTCAAAAACACAAACAAGTAATAAAAAAAATAATAATAATAGTAAAATTAGTAATAATAAACTTGAAAATAGTAATTTGCTATTTTGTTGGTAAAAATCGATAGTATCCCTATTCAGTGATTTTATAAAAAGTAAGAATAAAGCATTGGAGGTAAGTGATTTAGCTAGAAAATTTACTCACAAATTATACGAAGTCTTAGCCCCTGATGAGTATGTAGACACATCTATTATTTTTACTCCTCCTTTACTTCAAATGTCAATCAATGCTTCAGTGGCAGACTTTCTCTGCTCTGGTCAGGAAAGTACTTTGTGGAGGGTAGATCTTGAAGTCTTGTCATCATGACAGAATATTCTCATCTTTCTTGTGATGCATTTACTTTGTCTTCCCATGCTTGTGTCTTCTTGACCCTGTTGCCTTTATCACCCACACACAGACATTTCACAGAATAGAGTGGAGATAATTCATGTCAGTTCAAGCTCTCAGTCATTTTATAGAACTAATTATCTCAACAGAATCACATGGAAGATTTGTAGGTAGGTTCGGGTTGTAAAAATTACTCTCCCCCAAACATTGTACACTGCTTTAACATCAATTATTAAGGCTTTTGTAAATACAATCATAATAATTGGGAATTGATTTAAGGCTTAGTCATTAAGTCTTATTAAGAATAGGGGAAGGACTGAAGGAGCTGAAGGGGATAGAAACCCCATACAAAGACCAATGGTATCAACTGACCTGGACTCCTGAGATCTCCCCGAGACTAAGCCACCAACCAAAAAGCATACATAGGTCCAGCACATACGTGTAGAGGACAACCTTTTCTGGACTCTGTGGGAGAGGATGTGCATAATCCTGTAGAGATTTGATACCCCAGGAAAAGGCCATGTGTGTGGGGGAGGGTGGATGAGGGGGATGGGTAGTGTGAGTTAGAGAGCACCCTCTCAGAGGTAAAGAGAAGAGAGGATGGGATAAAGAACTCTTGGAGGAAGAACAAGAAGGGGGGCAACATTAGAAATGTAAATAAATAAAAACAATTTTTTTAAAAAATAGAATATTATCAAAAGAAAATTCACTTAGTCAAGTGGATGCATATAGACTTGAATTTATGAGTTTTACAGCCAGGACTGAGGGAAAACAAGGTGGATTAGCTCCCTTCTTCCATGCTGTGGCAGAATACAGTACAGAAGCAATTTAAGGTCAATTTACTTTGGCTCCCAGTTTGGATAGGGAAGCCATGCTGGCAGCAGCTGACCACACTGCATTCCCAGTCAGAAAACAAAGAAAAGTTATGTGGTGCTCAGGTAGCATTTTCCTTTTTATTCAGTTTGGACTCTCAGCACACAGAATTGTGGTCCCTACATCCATGATGGTTTCTTTTCAGCACCGTTAACTCAGTCAGAGAATGTCCTTACAAACACAGCAAGGAGTATGTATCCATGGCAATTCTAAGTCTTCAAGTTGACAGTATAGATTAACCTTCATTGGAGGTGAAGAACCAGAGCTGGGCCATTTCCTCCAGGCCTTGGTAATTACAAACTTAATCAGCACATTCTCCTACGAGGGAAGGGTGTGTGCTCTGCAAGAATATTGACAGATTAAGTTATACAAATGACTGTCTGTGAGCAAATTATGCTTTAGTAAATTTATCATATTGTAGTAAACACCATTATTAATCAGATCCCTTGGGACAAAATGTCATGAGAATACCCATGAAGGAAGAGGCTGTTGTTTCAGTAATACCAGAGATGCATTGAGATTTGGGATAAAGGATTTTAACCTGTTTTGATTTTTGTATTGCTCTACCTCTCCTTGTTGAGAGTGCCAGGGTCCATAGGTTTGTAATTACTATGTGAATGTATAAAAGTGTATTTGAGAATTGTATTCTGAATAAGTTCCAAAAGTAACCTGGGTTGGATGACATGCTTAGTTGGTAAAGAGCTTGTCATATAAGCATGGGGATCTAAGTTCCGATCTGCAGAATCCATGTAAGCCAGGACAAGGCAGCATGTAACTGTGGCTCCAGAATAAGGAGTAAGTGATTTGTGGATTCTGGGCGCAAGCCACTCTAGCTAAGACGGTGAGATACATATTCACTGAAAGATTGTGTCTCAAAAAATGAGATGTGGAACGCCTGGGAAAGATGAGCAATGCTGACTCTTGACCTCTTTATATCTGCATACAGTTATTCTGTACATACACAACCCCATTCAAATATACATGCAGCACACACATCCAAAAGAATTTGTAATCTGAAGAAAGTATAGAAACTCCACGTAATTTAATTACTTGTTGTTGCATGTAGTTTTATGCTACTGTCTTTGCTCTGGGACTGGCTGAGCTACCAGCTCCCACCTGACTTCCCTTTTGTTCTACTTGCCTTTGCTCTGGCAGTTGACTGCACTATCAGCCCCTTCCCAAGACTCTTTAATCTGCAGATAAAAGACACACACAGTTTGTTCCTTTACAGTTTGCCTTCTTGGCGCAATTTCTGGGCACTACTATCTCCTGCCTGGAAAAGCATGCCCTTATCAATTTAACTCAGTTTCTTCCACCTGTCCTAAATTCAGTGGCTAAACCCATATGGCCTCTGTCAAACATCCATGACTACCCGCCTGTAGTAGTCGCCCCAGGCCCAGGCTCCTCCAGATATCTCATGGCTACTGAGTTCTTCTAGTTCCAAAGCATGGTGAAAAACTCATTTTCCTCGCGCCCTTCTGCCTGCCTCCGGGCACCAGGAAGTCCCGCCTCTACCTTCCGCTCAACAATTGGTCCACGGCTTGCTTGCTTGCTTGCTTTTTCGTTATTTTTTGTTTAATTTTTATTTTTGTATATTTACTTTATATACATTTCAAATATTTTCCCCTTTGGAAACCCCCTATTCCATTGTTGCTTCCCTGCCTCTATGAGGGTGCTGCCCCACCCACCCACACACTCCTGCTTTCTTTACTAACAAATCAAAAACCAATTGGAGAACAGGACCCTAGCATCAGCCCCTCCCCTTACAACTCCTTGTGTGATTGAACTGGGGTATCAACAAGATCTCGCCCAAGGTCTACTCCTATAGTGTAACTTAGGTTGCAATAATACTGTTTTGTTTCACTGTAAAAGTTTAGAAATTTTCAAGTAGATTTAAAAGAATTGGCTTTCTGATATAAACTGGGAATACTCTAGGTATATTTGTGAATATTAGCAATTATATTGTATAGTTAAAACATTTTATGACAAATATTATGAAAATTAAAACAAAAATTCCAGTTGAAGGTAATTTTGATAAATGTAAAATAAATCACACACATCAAGCCTCGAGCACAAGTTTCTGGAATATGAAATTCTGATGTTTGTTGGTCAGGACTAAAATTCAAATAGAGAGGCTCCCTGCTAGAACTGAATTATTGCAAACTCTTCCCAGTGCTGAATGATAATTTGCTTTACTGTTCATAGTGAAAGGGAAGACAGAACCAACAGCCAATAAAATACAAGTTTAATAGTAAGATCTGTAATCCCAGGAGGACTGAACAGTGAGAAGCTAAGACTGTGGGATATGTGTGTGTGTATATATATATATATATATATATATATATATATATATATATATATATATATATATATTCTCTCCTCTTATGAGCATTGAATTCTGTATGAGATATTTTGGATGAATATTAAGAAATGTAGATAAATCTATCTTTAAACAGAATAGTATTGAAAGTAAACAAGGCACTTTAATAAATATAATCTCAGATTTGGAGAAATGGCTCAGAGGTTAAAAGTATATCCTGTTTTCACAGAGGACTGCAGTTAGGTTCCTGGAAGTCACCTGGAGGACTCATATTGGCCTGGAATTCTAGCTCCATGGGTTTCCTCTGCCTCTGAAGACATATACACTTACACACACACACTCACAAGCACACATGCACACACAGATGCAACCATGTATTTTCCTGTATGAAATGCAGATTTTGCTAAGATTATATATCGAGCATCATCAGATCTAATTATAGTCTGACACTGAAGGTTCTTAGAGGCCCATTCATCTTAATTTAAACCACATCATTTTGTCACAGACCCCTCCATAAAGCAGAGCTGAAAGGGTCACAAACTAAAAATATCATGCCAATTTCTATCTCAGCATGGCCATCTGACATCGACATAGGAGCAAGGTAGTTAATTAATCTCTCAGAGAATTAATCTCTAGTTGCATCTCTTATAAAATATAGCCAGCAGCATTTCAAGTTCAGGCTTGTATTGAGTCGAAGATAATTGTCATTTTGCTTAAGACATGATGCATTGGTTATTCATAAACAGCTACAACTGTGCAAAATGTTTGGTGTTTATGAGGTTTTCTTCATATTTCTTGGAGACGTCCGCCTGAGTTCATGCAGATGGATCATTACTTTCACATTTTCCCTCAGATCACATTTATACTTTGCGTATGATTTCCATATGTAAATGTCTTGCTTTGACATTTGACAATTGATGCATCCATCAAGGGAAAATGTTCCCTTCACTTCATGGAAGTTAGTTTAAATACTTCCCTGATGACATGAGTCAGAGGTTATATCATGTAGCATTTCTGTAAGTACACAGAGTATAAGGTGAAACAATACAAACAACCAAGAGCTGCCACTCGGGTAATGGAATGCCAGCCTAGCATGCAGGCAGCTCAGTGTTTAATACCTGATACCACAGAAACCAGGTGTGGTGGTGCATAGCTACAGTCCAGCATTTGGAAAGTAGAGGCAAGTGGACCAGAAGGCCAATGCCATGATTGGTCTTAGCCAGTTTCTGGCCAGCCTGTGATACATGGATTAGTCACTCAAAACAAAAGAGAAAATTCATGTATAAATGTAAGTCAAAGGTATTTCACCTTGATGCTTATCAGACAATATCTGGAATTGGGATTATTTTTCAATGCTTATTTGAAGTTCTTTTACCATGTTTTCCAGTAACACCATCTTAAATATTTCACACACTTAGCTGATCTTTAAAATAAGTTGTCTAAGAGAGCAGTCATATTGCTCTGTTTAAAAAGAGTATCATTTGCCTGCAAATTTCATTAAGTCATTGTTTTTAATAGCTGAGTAGTACTCCATTGTGTAAATGTACCACATTTTCTGTATCCATTCCTCTGATGAGGAGCATCTGGGTTGTTTCCAGCTTCTGGCTATTACAAATATGGCTGCTATGAACATAGTGGAGCATGTGTCTTTATTATATGCTGGAGCATCTTCTGGGTATATGCCCAGGAGTGGTATAGCTGGATCCTCAGGTAGTATTATGTCCATTTTTCTGAGGGTCCACCAAACTGATTTCCAGAGTGGTTGCAAGCTTGCAATCCCACCAACAATGGAAGAGTGTTCCTCTTTCTCCACATCCTCACCAGCATCTGCTGTCACTGAGTTTTTGATCTTATCCATTCTGACTTGTGTGAGGTGGAATCTCCGACTTGTTTTGATTTGTATTTCCCTGATGACTAAGGATATTGAACGTTTCTTTAGGTGCTTCTCAGCCTTGCAAATTTCCTCTGTTGAGAATTCTCTGTGTAGCTCTGTTTCCCATTTTTGGATAGGGTTATTTGGTTTTCTGGAGTCTAACTTGAAAATATCATCCTGAGCGAGGTAACTCAGTCACAAAAGAACGAACATGGTATGTACTCACTGATAAGTGGATATTAGCCCAAAAGTCCAGAAGACCCAAGTTTCACTTTACAGTAACTGCTGGACTGAGAGTGAGGTCCCAGATGGAGGAGTTGGAGAAGGGACTGAAGGAGCTGAGGGAGTCTGCAGCCCCATGGAGCGAGCAACAGTGTCAACTGGCCTGACCCCCCCCAGTCCTCCTGAAGGCTGGCCCACCAACCAAAGAATACACATGGGGGGACCCATGGCTGGGACCACATATGTGGCAGAGGAGGGCCTTGTTGGCCTTAGGCCTGAGAGTGTTAGAGGCCCTAGTAAAGGGGAATGTCAAGGTGGGAATATGGGAGTGGGTGGGTGGATGTGTGGGAGGTGGAATTCCCTCATAGAGGTGGGGGAGGGGGAGGGGATAGGTGGCTTCCAAAGAGGAGACCTAGAAAGAGGGAAACATTGGAAATGTAAATAAAGTATCAAAAAAATAAAAAAATAAAGAGTATCATTTGAATAACCTGATCCTGTTCAAATAGGTCGCAATGCATCTTGGTCATTTATTTTTGTGTGTGTGATGTATTTGCCTGTATATGCATATGTGTGTGTACCTATGTCAGGAGTCTTCTTTTATTGTTCTACATCCTAGTTTTGAGGCAGGCTTTTGCACTAAACGTGGAACTCACCTATTAAGCAAGGTTTTTAACTACTAAGCCTCCATGATCCATTTGGTTCTATCTCCAAGTGCTACGTTAACAGGTACAAGCTTCTGGGACCACTGTTTTCTGTGAGTGCTGGGCAACCAAACTAAGATCCACATGAATGCGCAGTAAGCTTTTTACTCACTGACCCATCCCTTCAGAAACTACAATTAATTCTTAGAAAAAGAGAAAAATTCAGGGCATAGCCAGGTATATGTCAGAGGTGGATTTAATGGGGTAA
Organism: Uromys caudimaculatus; assembly: GCA_028551405.1. Classification (NCBI taxonomy): domain Eukaryota; kingdom Metazoa; phylum Chordata; class Mammalia; order Rodentia; family Muridae; genus Uromys; species Uromys caudimaculatus. The sequence goes on along the minus strand of CM052711.1, from coordinate 64,568,618 downwards.
GTGACTGTGGGTGCCACATGGCTCCATGCTCCTCTTACAGTGTCTTCCCTGAGATGGCAGATTGTCCCTTCAAACTGTGGGCCAGAAAAACATCCTCCTTCCTTCAGTTACTTTGGTCAGTGTTGCTCATGGAGGAGGAGCATGAGGTCACGTGATACCCACAGTCACTTGCAAGTACATTAAATCCACCTCTGCTACAAATGCTTGCTTGTACACATGATTGGCTGTGTCCTGCATTCTTCTCCTTTTTAAAGAATTCATTGTTGGGGCTGAAGGGATGGGTCACAGTCAAGAGCATTACTGAAATACTCAGAATGAACCAGAGTAAAGAGGGAATACTGTGATTTCAATGATCTCAGAGGGAAAAGAATATAAATATCTTGATTTACAAGTTTCATTCATAATTTCCCATGTGGCAATGAGTGGAAAATGTGGTACAAAGAATGATAACATGAATATCTCCATCTTCATCCTTATAGAGTGTGAATTAATATTCAACCCTAAATGGCAAGAAGAACTGCACTTAATTTTCTAATGTGACAAAACATCTGACCAAACCAACCAATGGATGGAAGACACTTTGCTGGCTCAAAGCTTTAGGAAACACTTCATCATGTCAGGGAAGACATTGAAAGGGGAGCATGGGGTCACACAGCATCCACAGTCAGGAAACAGGAAGCTGAATGCTGGTAACTCAGCTTGTCTTTTCCTTTTCTGTCAATCCAGGATCCCATCCCAGGGAAAGGAGCTGCCATCATTTACAAAGTGTCTCTACGACTCAATTAAATCCCTCTAGGACCTCCCTTTCTGAGATATTCCCAGAGTTTGTTCTCCTCGGTAATTCTAGATGTGCTCTAATTGACAACCGTTAATTATTATAGAAAGTTTAGACTGGTTTAGAACTTAATATGTTGAGATGGGATGTTACAAGTGCATCATCTAAGTGTGCTATGCTTAATCCTGGGGATCAGAGTTGGAGAAGCCGAGTCTAAGAAGGAGATCTGTCTGTGAAAGAAAGATTGAGGCGCTGCATTGTTGCTGGCCTTAAACTAGGTGAGGGGGAGACTACAGACCAAGGCACTAACGTGAACCCGCTTATGGGTGCATGTTCAGTGCCTGTAGTAATGAGGGTCTGTGTGTTCTTTCAACACAGAGAACTATTGTCCCTCATCAAATCCAAATCCCCTTATCGGCCTCTACACCATACCATACCCCACACTCTATTCATCTCTGGTAAAGACTATCCAACTTTTAAATACGGATTTAGCTTCTACATATGAGAGGAAAACAAGAATTCCTTGTTTTCCAATGTAGGACTTATTGTATGCAGTGTAATATTGTTCAGTCTCATCTACTTTGTTGCAAATGATGGAATTTCAATTTTCTTTGTTTTGTTGTTCCTCCATAATATTTCAGTATGGAAGCTAAGGAAATTTGGCTTGTATTTATTCAGCCAACACTGTAGTTCCTCTCTCTTTTAAAAGAGAGTGTGGCATGTAGAGGATGGTGTGTGTGTGTGTGTGTGGATGCCTGAGAAGGAGAGAAGCTGACTTCAGATCTTCTGGGGATGAAATTGTATTGTAGGTGGTTGTGAGCTGCCTGTCTTAGGTGCTGGGAACCAAATTCTGGTCCCCTGCAAGCTTTCTTAACTACTGAACCATTTCTTCAGCTGTGATTTGGTAACCTGACCAACAGAGTAGTGATATTTTTGATGCCCATTAGTGATTTTTCACAGACGTTCCAGGGTTAAAATGCAATACACACTGTTCCAAAGAATGTGGCGAACAGATAAGGTCCAGTCCCATCAAGGAGGAAGAAATGGGCAGACTGTGGTGGAGTATGTTCCCATGAAGATCAGAGAAGATGTGAGGGTAAATGACATTTTGGTCAGAAGATACACAGGAAAAGGAAAATGTATTTGTGACTTGATACAGACATAAGTGTCAAAACCTCCAAGAATGAACTAAACTCTGTGAACTTCATCGGAAACAAAGCTTTCAGAAAATAAAATGTGTCCATAGTAGAGCCAAGCCAAACATCTGTAGGGCTGATGTGGTAGCTCAGCAAGTAAAGTAGCTTGCTGATAAGCCTGCTGACTGGAATTTAATCCCTGGGATCCACAAGACAGAAATGGAATGGTCTCCTGCACATTGTCCTCTGTCCTCTGCAGGCGCACTATGGCACATGAGTTCTTTTGCACTAAAATAAATAAGTGTAGTAAGTTTAATTATTTTTAAATCTATGAAATGAATTTCTGAAGAAGTCCAGACAGATGGGTTAATTATTGTTAGGCCCTGTATCACTAAATTTATAATAAGACACTGCAGCCACCAATGGGAGAGAAATTAACATTTCAAATGCTATTATTTGATTTAACAGAAATCTTCCTTTATACATCTTATAAGAATTTATGAATTTTTAGATATTTACATTTGCACTATGCTCTCATTGCATATATACATGGAGATTAAAATCACAGGAATTTAAATAGAATTTAGCCATTTTAAAAGTATAAATAGATAATTTACATAAACTCCCTGGAATATGTTATGATGTGTATTTTTATAAAAACAGTAGCTCACCAGATTCCATGCAGAAGTCTCACAAAGTCTCAATTCCTACAAGGGATGCACCTGTTTCAGAGTCTTATTCTGTAGCCCAGGCTGTTCTGCAAGCCAGCGCCTTCCCATGAATGTCAGGATGCAGGACTACATCACAATGTCCACCTGAACTATCTATCTACCTGCCCTAACTTTAGTATAAATTCTTCTAAAAGGATACAGGAAAAAATAGTCTGTTTCTCATGAGAGTTATGAAACAGAATAAGCTGAACATGTTGTAATAAACCAGACTTTCATTCATGCACTTGATGCTATTTTAGGAAGCATCAAATGATTAATACTACTAAACATATTTTGGTGCACTCATACTGGAAAAGGATGTTGACTCATGCAATTGACATTTTTTCTTAAATTGATAATAATAGTTTCTGGACTTAGAAGCTTGGAAATAAGGTATTTCTGATGTGATGGTACAATATTGGAACAAAATTTGTCAGCTTATATTTTCAAAGATTAGCTGGAACTGTGGGGGAGAAATCTCACATACTGACTTGGGATGCCTATAGAAAACAGTGTCCTCTGTGTTAAAATTCTAATATAACTTCAGAAAATATTGTATGTGAAGATTAATATATTTGAGAACCATCTTCCTATGTCTTAAAACTATCTGCTTTATGATACCACTCTACTCTCTGCTTGTAATAATTTCTCCAGAATTTTTCATTTTATTCCTTTTTGAATGAAAATATACTTATCATTAGTGTGTGTGCATGAAAGAAAAGATTGTGTGTGTGTGTGTGTGTGTGTGTGTGTGTGTGTGTGTGCCTACTGCATGTGTGGAGGTTGAGGAACAGCTCTCAGGCATTAGTCCTTCCCTTCAACCATGTGAACCCTTGGGGTTGTACTCAGAATTGTGTATCTGTCCACAGATCCATGTCACCAGACTTTGTTTTTATTCTAGTTATTAAACATATTCATGATTAACAGCAACAATAAAAAACTAATGACAAAAGTTTAATGCTATAAAGCCAATAAATAATAACTAATACTATATATTTAAAATATTTTATAAGCTATTATCAAGATATGGAGTGGCTTCATTATTTTTGGCTGTTCCTTTCTGTAATCTTGGTCAACAAGATTGTGCTAGGCAGAATTTATGAGAAATAGAACATTTATTTAAGTAGTTTATGTACTTTTTCTTCCTGCTTTTTAAAAATTTTTATTTATTTATTTATTTTTTATTTTTTGATACTTTATTTACATTTCCAATGTTTCCCCCTTTCTAGGTCTCCTCTTTGGAAACCACTTATCCCCTCCCCCTCCTCCACCTCTATGAGGGAATACCACCTCCCACCCACCCTCCCGCCCACTCCCATATTCCCACCTTGACATTCCCCTTTGCTGGGGACTCTCCTTCTCCTGATGGCCAATAAGGCCCTCCTCTGCCACATATGTGATCCGAACCATGGGTCCCTCCATGTGTATTCCTTGGTTGGTGGTACAGTCTCCATGAGGACTGGGGCGTCAGGCCAGTAGACACTGTTGCTTCCTCCATGGGGATGCAGACTCCCTCAGCTCCTTCAGTCCCTTCTCCCACTCCTCCATCTGGGACCTCACTCTCAGTCCAGCAGTTACTGTAAAGTGAAACTTGGGTATTCCGAACGTTTTGGCTAATATCCACTTATCAATGAGTACATGCCATGTTCGTTCTTTTGTGACTGAGTTACCTCGCTCAGGATGATATTTTCAAGTTCCATCCATTTGCCTGCAAATTTCATGAAGTCATTGTTTTTACTAGCTGAGTAATACTCCATTGTGTAAATGTACCACATTTTCTGTATCCATTCCTCTGATGAGGGACATCTGGGTTGTTTCCAGCTTCTGGCTATTATAAATATGGCTGCTATGAACATAGTGGAGCATGTGTCTTTATTATATGTTGGAGCATCTTCTGGGTATATGCCCAGGAGTGGTTTCTATTTTTAAGTTCCTACAAATTGCACATTGTCCTTAATAAATAACCTATAAACTAATAAGTTATAAACTATCTGTAATCCTACTTTTACTTTGGTTGGGACAGTCACTTCATTCAATGGCAGAACAGAATTGTTAGGAATTGCTCATGGACCCAACAAAAACAGGTAAAATTTGTAACAGTTTGAATAAATGACTTGTAGACTCTGACCACAATGGACATAGCCATGAAAAGATCAAACCCATCATCCTCACATCTATGTGTAATCCATCTACCTTTCATATATAAATATGGCTGCTAAAGAAAATGGATTTATTCAGTAAGAAATATACCCGATCAATTTGGTATCATTCATTCAGCCAACAAACAATTCCAGCAAGCTTACTGTCAGCCTCAAAATCTGGGAGAGAATAATGACCTACTTAGTTACTAGGTCCCAGGGTTTTAAAATTAGATTCCTTCCCAGCAATAAATAAAGGAGGAAATAAAGGGGTAGCACTTCCATTTATTTCATGACTCGTCTGTTAGAAAATATATGCATATGTAATGAAATAAATCCTACTTTGTCAATTTTTAGGTAAGTGCAGTTTCTGCTTTAATCAATAGTTACTTTATCTAAGAAACATTGGACTCTGGGCTAACAAGCCTTGCCTTTCATTAAAGTAGATGGAAAGTCTAAGAACAAATTAACTTTAACATTTCTACTCCAAGATGCCTTCTAGTACAACACTTTGCATTTACCAAATGCATAACAAAGAAACAATTTAAAATATGCTTTCATGGAGCATAGAAAAGTCCTTGTCTCTAAGAGACCCAGGAGAAAACTCTATTCATGTACAAGGTTAACAACAGATGGCAAGAAAGAAGAACGTTGGTGTAAGTCTGTGTCAATGCTTCCAATCTTGTACTATTTCAAGAAACCCTCAAGGAAGGGAGATTTAAAAAAATGACATGGTAGGGAGCTGGATAAAAGCCTCATTCGTTAAGAATATGAACTTATTTCTAGCAGAACTAAGATAATTTCCCAGTACCCCTTACTTCTCCTGCAGATAACAACCACCCGTAACTTCAGGTCCAGGGGGATGGTTTCAGTGGGTACCTGCAAATCTGCAAACAGACCCATAGGTGGAAAAATAACAGTGTTTATTCATTGAAGAAAAGTTTGTCTGAGCCCATAAAAAATAGATATTCAATATCTGTCATGTGATTTGTGGGATAAATTTTGCTTCACTAAGATTATTTAATTTGAGATATTCATAGGATAACATACTACTGTAAGAAAAGAATGCAGGGCTGGGGCTGGGTTTCAGTTTGTAGAACATTTTTTTAGTAAGTACAAAGTGCTCAGTTCCATTCTAGCACCTGTTAAGACAGAGCATGCAGGAACATGCCTGTGATCAAGCACTTAGGAGGTGTATGCAGAGGGTCAGAAGTTCAGAGTAATTTTGGGTTACATACCAAGATGAAGGCCAGCCTGAGATATGAGAAACCCAGTCTAAAAAAAGAATAAATACACAAAAATCTTATGTGACCTTTGCTCATTTTTGTTGATGACATTCTTACAAACTGTCACCAAAGATCACAAGCATAGAGCAAATAGGTACTTCCCATCACCCTTTATAGAAAATAATAACTTCATTCTGGCTTATAGTTCCTATGCATGTCCAGAAACACAGTCTTTCTTTCTACAAATTCATCATCTTGAGAGTGCTATAAGAACAGAATTACACTGTGGACAATTTTTGGATTGGCTTTCTCCATCAACATAATTATTTGAAGATTCCTCCACATCCTTGCAACTATCAGTACGTGCTGGCCCTTTTCATCCCCGAGTTGTACTCTTTGACATATGTGTAGTATACTTTTAAAAATTTGCCTGTTGAAGCATATCTGTCATGTTTCTACTTGTGACTTGTTATTAATACTTATTTAAATATTCCTATGTGCTGGCCAGCTGTCCTATCTCTGAGATGAATGCCTAAAAGTACAACTGGTTAGTTTATGGGAGAACATCTGTGTTTTAAGAGTTTGAAGTAATTCTGGAGGGCTTATATAATTTTGCATCCCTCCAACATATATAAATAGAGTTGTTATCCTCTCAAGGATGGGTGGTGGTCTTGTGTTTAACTTAAGGCATTGTTATATAATGTGCAACTTTAATTTGCACTGATATGCCAAACACTGATAGTCCTCTTTGCATGTGGTTGCATGCTTTCTGAAAACCCTCTCTGTGGAATCTCTCAGTTCTCTTTGCTCCTTTCTTAACAAAACTGCTTTCATTTCAGGCAATTTTGAGGCTTTAACATATTTGAAATTTCTGGTTATATGTGTGTATGTGTACGTGTACGTGTGTGTGTGTGTGTGTGTGTGTATGTGTGTGTCTGTGTGTGTGTGTATCTGTGTGTGTGTGTCTGTGTCTGTGTGTGTGTGTTTATACTCAAGGAGGCAAGAGGGTAATGGATCGCTGGAGGCTGGAATTACAGCCTTTTGTGATCCATCTAACAAGGGTATTTTTATCTGAGCTCCAGTCTATGACAAATGAACAACTACTTTTAACCAGTGAGCCATTTTCCAGCTGAATTTTGAATTCCTTATCTGTTCTAGCCCCAGAAATACAATTTGAAACTCTTTCTGCATACATGGCAGCTTGTCTTTGCATTCTTTTTTTTCAAAAAAATAAAGATTTATCTCACTTTTAATGATGTATGTGTATCTGAGTGGGTGTATGCACACTGGTGCAAATTCTAGTTGTCACCAGAAGAGGGCGTCAGATCCTGCCAGTCTGAATTACAGGTAGTTGTGTATTATGAGCATATAGGAACTGGACTTAGGGCTCCTTCAAGAGCTACCAGTGATCTTAAGTGCTGAGTCGTCTCTCCAGTCCCATCGTTCTTCTTTTTAACACTTACCTAGGAAGAACAAAAGTTTTAACGTAGTAAGTTCCAGTTCATCAAAGATGCCTTCGATGAGCCTACTTTCGTCTTCTAGTCTAGGAACTTTATTTAGCCCTAGTGCATGAAAATTCTCCTCAGGTTTGTTTGTTTGTTTGTTTTCCTTAATAGATTTATGGTCGTTTACTTTTCCTTCTTAAGTTGGTAAGTCTCTACATCTTGTACTGAAATGTTTTGTGATATTTTTGGGAAAATCCATCAGATATACTTTGTGGTTCTATTTATTGATCTTTACAGATAAATAGCTCCATTTTATTCATTTTATTTATTGTTTTCTTATTTTCAGTTTCATTTATTTATGTTCTTATTCTTGTAATCCTCTCCTATCACTTGTCTTGTGTTTATTTTATAATTCTTTTCCCACAATAAGTCCCTAGGGCCATGGCTGAAATTATTGATTTGAACATTTTGCTTTTAGCTCATTGCATTAGCTACTCATTGCTTTGATAAAACAGCCAACAAAATCCTATTAAGGAAGGAAGGATTTACCATGGCTCACAGTTCAAGGGTGCAGTCCATCATAGGGGGATGGCCTGATGTCAAGAGCAGTAGCATAATTGAGAGGAATCTGGTCAAATAGTTTGCACAGTCAGGAAGCAGAGAGGCAGATGCAGAGAAAGAGAGACAGAGACAAAGACTGGGAGACAGGGACAGATATAGACAAAGATATACAGAGATAGAGAGATAGAGGCAGAGTGACTCAGAGACAGAGACACAGAAACAGAAACAGAGACTGAAACAGACAGAGAGATAGAGAGAGAGACAGAGAGTGTGCCTGGTATTAAACTTGATTACTCAGTTGCCCCCTTTTTATTCAGTACAAAACTTTTAAGAGGATATACACCCAAATCTCAATTTCAGGGCAAGTCTGCCTTTTTTGAGTTAAACCTCTTGAAAATACCTTCATAGACAATGGGCTGAAGGTATATATAAGTGACTCCAAATTCATTCAAGTTCACAACAAACAGTGAGTATCACACTGTTGAGGGTAACTGAGACTGTAAATGTACCCACAATACCTTTGTTTTTCACAAAATTTTTATATTCATTAAAGGCATATATTTATCCTTGTTTGTGACTTCCTCTTTAACTTTTGGATTATTTAAGACTTTATGGTTTTAGTGTTCAAATGTGTGGAGATGTTTCTCCTATCTACTAGTCAAGTATAAATGCCCAGTGTGGACAGTTCTTCAATTATTTCAATCTAATAATATAGTCCTATTTCTAAAGCAACTTTAGGTTTGCAAATATATATCTGCATTTTATTCATGCCATGGTTTCTGTGTAGCCATAGCTATCCTGAAACCTGCTTCGTAGACCAGGCTAGGGATCCACTTGTCTCTATGCACCAAGTGCTGGGATTAAAAGCATGCACTACTGCATACAGCTTGCCAAGATCCTTCTTATATACAGGCCATGTTTAAGACTTCTAAAGATGGTGCTGGGGAGGTGGCTCAGTGGTTACGTTTACTTGCTGCTCTAATAGAAAACCTAAGTTACATTTCCAGCACCTGTACCTGGGGACTCACAACTGCCAGGACATTATCCAGCTGCAGAGAATTGAATACTTTCTAGCCTCTGCAGGCAACTGCTCTCATGTTCACATGCATATACACAGATACATGATGTGTATACACAGAAAAAAATAATAAAAATCCACATCTAAAATGTCTAAGTTTTAGGGGAAACTTGTGTCGTTATGGTTTGATGTTGGTGGCATTCACCTAAAACATGAGATTTGGAAGGCTGAGCTAACATACCGTGACCTTACGTCAAAATCCACGGGCTTGGAATTTGTCTCTGTAGAATTATGCTTGTACAGCATGTCCAAGGTCCTTAGGTAAGTCACCAGCAACTCAAAAGCCAAACTAGGAAGGGCTTGAACATCTGACTTGTTTAGCTATGCCATGTAAGTGAATTGTGAGTGGTGGGGTTCATCTTATCTAATATCAAGTGTTCATTTTCTATTTTTATTTATTATAAAACAAAGCACAATAACACACTCCAAATTGTCCCTTTAAGCTTGAAACCTTATGTTTACCAAACCAAATTTCTGTTAAACACTACAAAATAATGTTGCCCAGTGGATCATCTGAAATAGTAGATATTTTTAAAGCAGGGCAAATGATGCTATCAAACAATGTTTTATCATTCTAATGATTTATAAGGAATGGAATTAAATGCATTTCATGATGCATCTATGTAATGCCTTTGAGTATTTCAGACATTTTAAAAGTTGGCTGATGGGCTTCGGGAAGTGGCTCAGTAAATACAATGAAGGCTTTCCAAGGACAAGGACCCAGAACAACTCTCATCACCACGTAACTTCCAGGTACTTTGCTGTTAACCTATAACTGGAGTGTCTGGGTGAGGGCAGCAAGATTTCTTGGCCTTGCTGGCCAGTCTAATGAAATCAATGAGCTCCACGTTCTTTGAGAGACTGTTTCAGAAAATAAAGTGGAGAAAGGATTGATAAAGACACCAGATGTCAAGGTCTGCACCCCTAAAGATAATTTTAAGAAACTATTTGGAACTAGCAATCTGGCTTAGCAAGTTAAGATGCTTGCTTCCAAGCCTGACAACCTGACTTTAATCTCAACATAGCAAAGAAAAGACTTCTGCAGGTTGTCCTCTGAAGTCCACTTGTTTACTATGACATATACATTCACATTCACACAGTCACACAGACACACACACATACAGAGAGAGGGGAGAAAGACACACAAAGAGAGAGAGAGAGAGACAGAGAGACAGAGACAGAGACAGAGAGACAGAGGTAAAATGTAAACCAATATACACCACCAACTTTTGTCTTATCCTGTTCTTTTAGACTGTGTAATTGCTGTTGCAATCAGGATTGGTAATTTTCCTGAAGTATTTGTAACTACAAACAGCACTACAGTTGTGCTTTTAGTCATGTAGACTCCACATAATATTGTAAATAAACTTAACATATATAGTTAAATACCAGGATCCAGTTTAAAACTTCTAAACTTGAGCTGGAGAGATTGCTCAGTTGTTTAGTTATTGATCCTTCAAGGATCCCGAGTTTGGTTCCCAGAACCTCTGTAAGGAGGCTCATAGATACGTGTAACCCATCTTTAGAGGAGTCAACATACCTTTATGTCATTTTCAGGAACCTTCATACACCTACACACATAGTTATAATTTAAATAAGATAAAAAATAGACTCAGAACTTTTACTCGCAAAGCATGCATTAAGAGAGTTAGAATTATCAAATTATTCCCTTAGGAGTATGAGGTGGACTAAGTCTTCTGTAACCCGCTACATTTGATTAGTGTTGATTGCACTCTGGGCTCATTTGATTTATGTTATAGTCTGGCATTACAGAACATTAAAAGTAAACCTCTTTTAAAGTTGAGCTTCACTCTGCCAATTCTGGCTATTTCCAAAAAGCTTTCAGTGATAATTTAAGATTTGCTTAACTGATAAATGTTTCCAGAATCCATTAAGGTCTTAACTGCATAATATATAGAAGCTGCTGTGGTCTTAGTGTCTCTAAAGGTTCATATGATGGAGTCTTAATTTCCAACACAGCAATGTTGGGAAGAGTGCAGTAGTGAAGAGGTGTCTGGATAGGATCTTAATGAAAGATGCTCCAGTTTCATGTCTGTTTATATAATAATATTTTGACAAAAAAGCAACCTAGGGGAGAAAGGGTTTATTTGATTCCCAATCCTGGTTACAGGTGATCATTGTGAGGAAGTCAGACAGAAACTTAAAAGAGCTCTACTCATATATGGGTGTAGAGACAAAATAAATGCATGTATGCTCATTCACATTCCTTACCTCAGCTTTGCTAGTTTCTGAAACTTATGGATAGGGAATGGTGTCACCAACAGTGGGCTGGGTCTTCTCACATCAACTGGCTTAATTACAACAATTCACCATACACATGAACAGAGGAAAATCTAAATAGGCAATCTCTCAATGAAACTTTCCCCAGGTAATTCTTGATTATGTCAAGAGGACCATTAAAACTCACCATCTCAAAAATCTTTCATTTTCCTTATGAATTAGCCTTTGTGATCATCTTTTGTCTTTCAATTTGTCCTTTCTCTTACCTTCTGACTGCATTTTGTTATGAAGCAGAATGACTCAACCTTGGACTTCTTAGCTGGAATAGCTACTTTTCACATTGCTATGTCAAAATTCTTGTCAAAAACAACTTAAGGAATGAGGTTTTTATTTTGACTCAGAATGGAAGGACATCATGGTGGAGTGTCAGGGAAGGATGGTGAGGCAGCTGTTGACACTGCATCCACAGTCAGAGAGCAGAAAGTGAAGAATCATTGGTGGTGACCAGCCTGCTTTCTCCTTTTCGTTTAGTCTGAAGCACAAACACAAGGCATGCTTCCATGTACTTTCTAAGTGAGTTTCTGTTTAACCTTTTCTAAATACCCTCATAGTCACCCCCAAGGGCAGTTTCTTGGTGATAGAAAAATGTCATCAAATTGACAAGATTGATCATTACCCTAGAAATGTGGGTCAAAAGAAGTGTCTTTTAAAGACTTTTCTTTTCAGAATTACCCACTGTCACCCTTGCTAACTTAGGACACAATCAGACTGATGCATGTGTAATTCTGTATCATCTCATACATCAGGAACTGTATGGCATATTAGTATATAACAAGAATCATCAATAAACTATGGAATGTACAAAGGTTCATATGAGATTTTATAGTAAAGAAAAATGAATGTCGGATGTGATGCACAGAGAGTATCATCTCATGCAAAGTCTCTCTGCTCAACTACATTCTACAGCCATTATGGAGAAAGTCCAAGACCTGAAGTGGCAGAACTTCTTATATCCTGTTATTTTACCCTTGAGTATTCTTGTCAGACAAGTGTCTCACAGAGAAAATCAGCTTCTACATAAGGTAACTCTAAAAGCTAGACCTAATATCTGCCAGATGTGAATTCCTTTCCGTTACCCTTGGTACTTAGATCAATCCTATGCACTAATTTCAAAGTATTTTCAGTCACTGACTGCTGTTTGATCCATGTACCAAGCCAGAGGACAGTAAGTTAATTATATGTATTGTTTTGTAACCAGCAGAGGGAAGATTGCCAGAGAATGATTCCCAGGGCTGTACTATTGCTATTTCTTTCTAAGCAACTTCTCTTACATTTTGCCATTTGTACTGCAATTGGTTTCTTTACTGGAAATAAAATCATGCAAGAAAAATCAGTGGAACATAGTGATCAGAACAATGATAGGAAGAAAATAAACCAGACATTTTGAGGAAAGAAAGAGAGGATTTTTTATTGGCAAATACTTTGGTATAAGCATCACTAAAAGTCTGTGACTGTTAGAAATGTCTGAAAGAAGTGCTGACTGGAAACCTGTGAGAGAGCAAGAAAAAGAGAGAGGAAGTCAAGGGGGACTTGAAAAGCACAGTTTATCACAGTTTATCCATATTAAAAAATGTCATCTTGCTATAGGTCAGCTCCGGGTGACTTACCTTATGTGCTCAATTGCACTTAGTATAAACAGTAGGTATTGCTTCATAATGAATTAAAACACTTAAAATTAAGAATAGACTAATAAAAATACAGGTTTTGCGATGTAAGACTTTACCCAAGATTTCCTCTCATTCTGTAAGTAGGCCTGACTGTCTGTTCATTCTTTGATATGATTATTTCATTAGTTGTAGAGATGTTTGTTTGATTTTTATTTTTGAGGCAGGGTCTCTTTCTGTCCTGGCGGTCCTGAAACTGGTTATGATCTAGGGGGCCAGTGTTCAACTCACAGAGGCCCCCATGCATCTGCCTTCTGACTGCTGGGATAAAGCAAGGCCTACTTCCCCTGCAGGATGGTTTTTATTTGGCACACTATTTGTTTCTGTTCTGGAAGGTTTTACTTGAACTATATCTTGAAGGCTCCATTCCCACTTACCCGACTCTTGTTAAAATTCTACAGTTTTTAAGCATACTTTTAGAAATACATAAATTTGAGGCTATAAAGATAGCTCAGTAGGAGCATGTGCTGAACTTAAAGGACCACGCTTCAGTCCCAGGGGCACATGGCAATTCACAGCAATCTGTAACTCTCATTCCAGAGGAACTACCGCCCTCTTCTGGTCTCCTTTGGCATTGTACATGGAAACAAGCAGGCACACAAGCATGCCTATGTTTCTTCTATACTTAATATATAGTAAATTGGTGGGTGGAGACCTCTGCCTGGGCCACCAGGAGTCCATAGCCAACAAGCACCAGAGAAAGATAACCTCCCAGGAGCTTGGAAGGGCCGTGAGTGGGTTTGAGGGGAGCAGCACCTCTCACCCAGACCCGCCCGGATCTGCCAGGATCCAGGGCCTGAGAACCCAGGGACAGAAAAACTCTGAATCTTCCGGTTTCCACCTGTGGGTGGAGGCCTCTGCCTGGGCCACCAGGGGCCTGTGCCTGGGGACATCAGCCTGGGCCACAAGGCTCCACGAGAGAGCGGGGAATCCCAGGAGTGCTGACACACCTTTGAGCACAGGCAAAACCACCACTTAAGTTCAAACTCACGGGATCAAGAGGGACCCTTACAGAGCCTTCAGGGCATAGGAACCAAGGGACAGCTGGGAACAAGATCCTTCTCATTCCATTCTGCACCCCAGAACGGACCCTGTGCTACAGCTCTCCAAACCCAAACACCTCTCAGAGAGAGCTGGTCTTCAAGGAGTACTGACACAGAGGCCTGCAGGAGGGGCAAGCCACAACCAGAGAGAGTAAGATCAGCTAACATCAGAGTCAACAAGATGGCAAAAGGAAAGGGTAAGAACATAAAGAACAGAAATCAAGAGTACTCCGCACCATCAGAACCCAGCTCTCCCACCAAAGCAAGCCCTGGATACTCTAACACGTCAGAAAAGCAAGACTCAGATCTTAAATCATTTCTCATGACGATGATAGAAGACACGAAGAAAGAAATGAATAACACCCTTAAAGAAATACAAGAGAACAGAGATAAACAACTAGAAGCCTTTCAAGAGGAAATACAAAAATCCATTAAAGAATTACAGGAAACTCAATCAAACAGGCAGAATTTCAAGAAAACACAATCAAACAGACAAAGGAAATGCACAAAACTATCCAGGAGCTAAAAATAGAAATAGAAACAATAAAGAAATCACAAAGGGAGACAACCCTGGAGTTAGAAAACCTAGGAAAGGGATCAGGAACCATGGATGTAAGCATCACCAACAGAATACAGTAAATAGAAGAGAGAATCTCAGGAGCAGAAGATACCATAGATAACATCGACACAACAGTAAAAGAAAATGCAAAATGCAAAAAGCTTCTAACCCAAAACATCCATGAAATCCAGGACACAATGAGAAGACAGAACCTAAGGATTATAGGTATAGAAGAGAGTGAAGATTCCCAACTTAAAGGACCAGCAAATATCTTCATCAAAATTATAGAGGAAAACTTCCCCAACCTAAAGAAAGAGATGAACATAAATATACAAGAAGCTTACAGAACTCCAAACAGATTGGACCAGAAAAGAAATTCGTCCCGTCACATTATAGTGAAAACACCAAATGCACAAATCAAAGAAAAAATATTAAAAGC
>CM052711.1:64503721-64553043 GCA_028551405.1 Uromys caudimaculatus | reverse complement strand
GATGGAAGTAGAAAATATCATCCTGAGCGAGGTAACTCAGTCACAAAAGAAGGAACATGGTATGTACTTACTGATAAGCGGATATTAGCCCAAAAGTTCAGAATGCCCAAGTTTCACTTAACAGTAACTGCTGGACTGAGAGTGAGGTCCCAGATGGAGGAGTTGGAGGAAGGTCTGAAGGAGCTGAGGGAATTTGCAGCCCCATGGAGGGAGCAAGAGCGTCAATGGGCCTGACCCCCCCCCCCCCGGTCATTCTGGAGTTTGGACCACCAACCAAAGAATACACATCTGTGGACTCATGGTTTGGACCACATATGTGACAGAGGATGACCTCGATGGCCATCAGGGAGAGGAAAGGCCCTTGGGCCTGAGGATGTTAGAGGCCCCAGTAAAGGGGAATGTCAAGGCAGGAATATGGGGATGGGTGGGCGGGTGGGTGGGAGGTGGAATTCCCTCATAGAGGTGGGATGGGGAGGGGATAGGGGTTTCCAAAGAGGAGACCCAGAAAAGGGGAAACATTGGTAATGTAAATAAAGTATCAAAAATATATATATATATAGTAAATTAAATATATGAAATCAGAATAAAGATATAAATTTTCAAATAAGGTGGCCTGGTATCATGTTATTGACAAGTTGGCTCTCCTTCTGAAGAAAAGGCAAATTTTCTTTCTTGTCTTTTTGAACTCCTAGGTGTTGCCCACATCCTTTGGTGCCTCATTCTTTCTCCATCTTCAGTTAAAACCCATCATGTACATTTTAATTCATCCATCTAACACTAGAATGTCCTGCTATGATCTTATGCCTTCATTCTACATGTATAACTCAGAATAATCTCATTAATAACCCCTATCTTGATTACAGGTACAAATATCTTTTTATGATAATAGTATTTTATTAATAAATTTCAAGAATAGGTGTGATGATCTTTTGTTGGGGGGTCTTTTTTTTTTTATCTTATCAGCAATATGAGTTATTTTAAAATTTACTGGCTCAGCAAAATAAATGATAATTATTACTTATGTTCTGGGTTCAGGGATCTGTTTGCTTTTCTCAGTAGTTCTGAACCAGATTCTCATGATATGTAGGGGAGTTATTGGCTAGGTTTATGGTCTTCTTAAATTTGACTTGAGATGACAGACTGCTTATACTCTGTTTTACAGTTATGTGAACGCCACTGTGTATCTTCACAGTGGAAATATCAAGGAAATCAATAGGGGCATACAATATAGTGTTTTGCTGGACAATCTTTGTTTATTTATGCTTTTTCTTGATAGAGGTTAATGTACTAATGTTCTATAATTTTTGAAGTTCCCTTTAATCTATTTTATCATTAATGGCTTACAATTTTGGCATAAAATCCTAGAGACAACTTACTGTGTTTCCTTATACAAATTTTAGGGATTTGGGTGTTACACTGATGTCTTTTCTATACTTAGTTTTATATGTGGCATGGATATAAGACCTAATGTGTAAATTTTGTATCTTTCTGTCTGAGCTTCATTTATGCAATGAGACCATTCACTCTCTTGAATGCCAGTATGGAAAGTCTTTTTTAAAGTAGTAGCCCACAAGAAAAACATAAACTTGTTTCTGCACCTTCAACTGTCATGTCAGCCCTCATGCAAACATAGCTGAGTACTACCTCCTAGGAGTGAGTTCAGCAGCAAAAGACCTGGTGCTCTGAACTGATTCTCACGGATAGGCTCATAAGTACATGCTTCTATCATGTCATTTATTTTACAGGAGTATTTTTTACTTATTACTGTACATGTGTTTTTATTTCAGGTAACAGTGATTGTTGGTCATAAGTGAAGCTTTGAATTTGATTCCTTACTCCACAAAAGAAAATAAAATTTCACTTCATATTGATTATCGTAAGCATATAAAATACAGCGGATTGTGGCTAATTTCACTTTCTTCAAATTTTACTTACACATTTACTACAAAATTGTCTTTATGGGCTATGGGCTGTGTTAAGATTTTCTTTTTCTAAGATAGTGTTATCCCAAGTATTGAGAGGCATACTTTCTGCTTCATAGTGAAGACTTGATGCTATAAAAACATTTTGGATACTCTACTGTGCCAATTAGAATCTCCAGTCCAGAGCTAAATGGAGGTGATATGGACATGCATCTTTGTTTTTTTCCCTCATGCTTTCTACGTAATGTTCCACTGTCACCATTATGATGGTCTCTGTGCTTTTTCTTTTGGAGGCTGCTTGTTATCTCTCTAGCTGTGAGGTTTTTCTATTTCTACATTGTTGACTATATTTATCATGAAAATGTGAGAGTTTCCACGTTCTTTTTCTCAGGCTATTGAGGTGATCACTTAAAACTCCAATCTGAATCACTGCTTAGTGGATGTTAACTATAACTGCTTTATATTTCTGTGATAAAGCCATTTGATAGAATTGTTTATTCTTTTTTACTTGTTGTTGGATATGATCTGATGGCAGTCTATTGTCTCATTTGTCCAATTGAAAGGACAGATCCACATGAGTTCTGTCCAATCAGACTTTTCCTTTTTTTATTTGCAAATAAGTAAAAGAAGCCATTTGAGCCTGAACTTTTTTTGTGGATATCTTTTGTCTGATCAGTAATTCTTGGTGTCTGTCATTAATGATAGATTATTTCTTCTTAAGTTTGTACTATGAATTCTTTCTAAACATTCATTTGTTTTGTGTACTTTACATAGTTCTTCAGAGTATCCATGTGTATTTCTATGAGGTTCATAGTAACATCTCCCATGCTCTTCTTTTAAAGTGATGAACATATCCATATATAGAAATTTTCAGGCATCTGAACCAAAGCTTGAGGTGACAAAGGAGAAAGATGCAAAAATAAAACCCTGCTTTCAATAGATATATATTTATTGTTTGTGGGGTGTATGGGAGGTATGTATGAATAAGTACCAAATCATATGTGCAGAGGTCAAGGGGACAACTTGGGGGAACCAGTTCTCCCCTTCCTGCAATGTATATCCTGAGAATCAAACTCATGTTATCAGTCACTAGCAATTGTCTCTCCCTGCTCAGTCACCTTCCTTAAACCCAAATGAATTCTTAGCCTACTTTTAGCTTTTAGCCACATCTCAGGTCCTTGTTAATCATTTCAGAATGGTCAGTCCAGCAAGTAAGATATAACACTACATGGAGGAAGCTTGGGGAGGTGCATTCCTTTATTAATATTTAAGTGATAAAACTATAACTTATGAAAATATTGATAGTTTAATATCTTACATATTGGAGACTTCAAACTACTAACAAATCTCATGAAGAATGGTTGAGTAGAATTGGATTCTCAATGAAGTGAGATACAGAGAACAGAGTAGTCTTAGAAGGCAGAAGAGGCTGTCAGCTATGGGTGGTCGTGAGCTATCCATTTTGGGCACTGGGAACCAAACCCCCATCCTCTGCAAAAGCACATTATAACATGGCAGAGGCTTGGATTATTATGAGTCCTAAACTATCTTCTTTAAATTATTCTATTCCAAAAGAAAGCTGCCAGATATGGAGTCCTTCAGCCTCTTGATAGTCCTACACACACTTTTACTAAGTATTCTGCACTGTGATTCAGCAGTTTCTGGGGGCTGCAATCTTTTCCTTTTATATGTTACTTTCTTTGCTGGTACTTCATCTTTCCTTGTTTTCATTTTTAGCACTGAGTAAAATCAACCTTCAGAGGACCTATTTGTCCAACTAACATTGTAATGGTTATCTTTTGGAGCTCTGACATCCTCTGATGACATAGAATATCCATGTGTCAAAGCTCATGTCAAGACTGTCTAAAGAAGAGCTCAGGGTTAAATGTTCCTTTGTTACAAATGCTGGCAATCCTGTATGGCAATCCTGCTCACTATTGCCTCTGACCCCTGGTCTTCTATCTCTGCTTGTCCAGACTCTAAATATCTGACTACTTTTAGCTGCTCATAGCTAACATTTTTGTCCTTGTTTCATTCTCCTCCAAACAAGTAAAATAGCAAGATAGTCATATAACCATCAGTTACCATACCTTCTAAAGTCTTACTCTTGTTATGATATCCATATCTTTCCTGGTGTAATGCTATTGCCAATTTGTTGTTTAAAACAATTGCATCTATTATATCTATAACGATCTGCAAGAAATTCCATTTTGTACCAAGCTGTGGTTAACAATAATTCTTTAGACCATATAGCAAGCCCAAAATGTAAGATTTACAGTTCTAGATAGAAGAGGAAAAAGAACTATGGATAATTTTGAGTAACTTGCTTGGGGTCATATGGGTATAATGGAGGTAGGAATTTTACCTTTTTCTGTCTAATTTCAATATTATTCTAAATTTACTATATTTATAAGCCAGTTCAACAAACATATCTCTAGGGAATGTGGCTCAGTTGTTAGAGTGCCTACCTAACATCCACAAAGCTTAGTGTATGGTCCCTGACAATGTATATACCAGGTAAAGGCTGTGCATATCTGTAATCCCTGAATGTGGAAAGAGCGAGAAGCAAAGGGATAAGAAGTTCAGAGTCATCCTCAGCTACACAGCAAGACCAAGGTTAGCCCAGACTACATGAGAACACTTGAAACAAGACCAAGAACAGAAGAAAAAATATTTTAATAATTAATTTGTCTTAAGATTTATTATACATTTCTCTTTGGGTTAGCCTCAGTTTCCAGAAAGAGCAAATACTGAAATCAAAGTATAATCAGAAAATAAATTTTGAAAATAAAATTAGAACTTTATGAAGTCACTAAACATTTTAGCTTCATGAGAAATACATGTATACACACACATGTATTCATACATATTCACACACAAATACACAAGGATACACACACACACAAACACACACACACACAAATGTATGCACAGGACACTGTATAATTTAGACCCCACATAGCAACAGCTGCTTAATTAAGACTATAATTTATTACCTTATCTCAATTAATAACTTAAAGGTACCCATGCTGTCTTCTGCAACAAGCACAAAATTAACTAATGGCCAAAAAGCCTGGGAATTTTTTTTCAAGTTCTATTTATTCAATTATCATTAATCACTTGAATATGAAATTCCCCTTCGTAAAAACTTAGAATTAATTGTGGATATGATTAAATAGGTTCTTTGGAGCTGTAAAGCATGTTGTAAATATAAATGTAATTATTTTTACTCAACAATTCTGTGTTTATATTAAATTTTTGCAAAGTATATTATTTTTCATTGAATAAAGTAAAGACTGTAGTTGGAAAAGGAACTGACTTATTTTAAATGAAAATGTTAGAATTTATGAACATTTTGTAATCTCTGTATTTAATTTTCTCATTAGCTAAATTTATGGATATAGTATATATTTATGTACTTATATAGTCATTGTTTCCCCTTAAAATTACTCATCATTAATACTTTTAAAAAAGAATTATGCATTGGTAGAGAAGATCAGTGTGCAGCTGCTCATTGTAGCTCATATCTGCAACCTCAGTCTTGAGGATGCTACAAGAGCATTACCTGGAATCTGTGGTAAGCATGGGCTACACAGTGAGTTTCAGAATGGCCT
Source organism: Uromys caudimaculatus (assembly GCA_028551405.1). Lineage (NCBI taxonomy): Eukaryota > Metazoa > Chordata > Mammalia > Rodentia > Muridae > Uromys > Uromys caudimaculatus. The sequence goes on along the minus strand of CM052711.1, from coordinate 64,547,507 downwards.
GGGAAACAGAATGAGATTCTGTTTTTAAAAAACTCATAGCTGTTAAATAGCATTGATAAAATGGTCAAATATATTTGGCTTCATTCCTAGATATTGTTTTCCTTGGTAATTATAACTTCATAAATATGAATTTTATTATTTTAATAAAACACTGTTTTAGGATTATAGAAATGGAGTCAATTTCAAATCAGTTGCTGTCATTTTATTCAAATTAATAATATTTTCTAAGATTACTTATTAAATAATGGGGAAACAGTTCCTTAATTTGTCTGTATGTGTGTTTGTGCAGCTAAGAACAGGTACCTGCAGAGCACCAAAGAGGGTGTCCTATCCCTTGGAGCAGTCTTTCTTTTTTTTTTTTTCTTTACCCACTGACTCTTTCCACTGGCCCCACTTTCCATTCTTTGTATTCTTCTTGCAAACTATATTATATATTTCACATATCCAATAACATAAATATTCTTATACTGTAATTTTCTTCAGTCTTTTAAGGGGCTTTCAAACTGTCTTTTGAAATGGATGAACCATTTAATATTGCCATTGGAGAGTTTTGTGAAGGTTCTGTTTTTACACATTTTTATTTAGTTGATTTCAGTCATCCTGATGAAATTGTTATCTTATCCTAATTAGGATTAGATTTCTACTTATCAATGCCTGCTGACACTGAGAAGTTCTCATTGGCTAGGTGGACATGTGTATATTCTCCCAGGAGGGATGTTTGGCATTCCTTCTGCCATCTTTTAATTAAGCCATACTTTCCATTTTGCTGTTGAGTTGTAGTAGAGCTTGCCATGTTCTAGGGACAGATCTCTCCTAAGATGTAATTCATGTCTACTTTTTCTCTTCTTTGGTCTATTGGTGCTTTCCTTAGAAACAGGAAAGTTTCCTATGCAGCAAAAGACAATGGGTAAGTTGTTTACAGATATATGTTTTTCTAACTCATTTAAAACTTCATCATTTAATTCAAACGTATATGTGAACACCTAATATACTGCTTCTGTTATTGATTTGCTGCTATATTCTGCTGTAGTCAGAGAACATATCTGGTATTATTCTAATTCCCACATTTTCTGAGATCATTTTCTGGCCTTATATGTAGCCTATTCTAAAAATTCTCTTCTCCGTGTAGGTAAAGGGTTGTGGGTAGAGCTAACTCTTTGATAAGACACTCAAAGCCCTTGTTTATCTCTGATGCAGAAAGAAAGCATATTCTTCTGCATGTCACTACTTCTCTAGATATCTGTTGAGGCACCATGGCTTCTGTTGTTATTTTGTACAATGTAGGATCACCAGTTATTATAGGACTGCATGTCTCCTTAGTTCTGACAGGTTTTGTTTAATATATTTGGGGGTCTCTGTTATTAAGTGACAATATTGATAGACCAAAATTGCCTCCGCAAACAAAGAACATATTTATTTATTTACTTGTTTGTTTATTTGTTTGTTATTTAGTATTTTCAAGTGGTTCTTGCTATATAATCAAGGCAAACTTGGGGAGACTCTCATGCCTCTGCCTCTTTTGTCTTTTGGGGGATAGAAACCTTTCCTCTTTCTAAAGAGAGCTCCAATAAACCAAAGCCTCCACAGGCATGCTTCGCCATGCCTGGTTTAAGAACATGACCAGAAGTTTGATCTACAATGAAGGAAATAAATGTACAAGTATAAATAAAGGAAATAATAGAGATATGAACAAAGCAGACATATTTAAATTAGATTTAAGAAAAGAGAGTCCCAAATTAATAAATCTGGGAAGGCAGGAGGGGTGTGTAACGATCTTACAAAAGTAAAAGTAATTAAAGGTTATTATGTCTGCTCATAAGCTTTCACACCTGAGCTTCTTGGAAAACAATACTCTTGATTTCATCAACCTATCCATACATACTCATATGCAAGATATACACTCCATTTTCTCTGTCTTTAACTTCTTAATTTTATTTGGATACATATAGGTCCTTTAAAAAATATTTTCAACATGTCCATTCATAATAAGTGTCACAGTTTGTTCATATATATATATATATATATATATATATATATATATATATATGTAGAGAGAGAGAGAGAGAGAGAGAGTCATAACATTAGATAAGGATAGATTTATAGAAATATATATTGTATATATAAAATCTTCCCTCCATTCTCACTACACTTCTCTTTTCTACCCCTCCCATGAGTCTCTTCTGATGCTTCTACTTTTGTGTTTTACGTGCAAGTTTCAAGTTTGTACATGTAGATATGCAGTTTGTCCAGAAGCATATATGAAAGAGGTGGACTTACTTCAATGTAAAAAAATTAGTTGAAATAACTACAGAAGAATTTATGAATCCTTTCAATTCTGCCACATAACTAAATAAGCCTGGGCTTTTGTTTGTTGAAAGCCCTTTTTCAATCTTATTGCTTAATTTTTTTTTATAACTAGTATCATACAAATACAGTGGCTCACTGGAACCACTCAGAATATCTTTCTCCTGTCCGTTTGTAAAATAGGCTTTAGGGTTTCCAAAAAATCATTGCCTCTGTCAGGATTTTACCCTTCTGTTGCATCAGTGGAAGGATCAAGCATTTTAGTAACATATTCTGCCATTTTCTAAGACATCACTCCATGTCTGAATATTTTTCAGCTAAGGACTATACATTATCTAATAGTTGAGGATAGCATCTGGGAAAGAAATTGCATTTGTCTTAGTTCAAATCATCATCACGACTAGATAAAACAATCTGAAATCATAGCCAATTTATGGAACTGCACTAGTCCTTCCATAACGATAGAAACAAAATGTCACCTAGCACTACATATGCTGCTGCTCAGAGCAGTTCCTCTGTAGTAATATATTGAATCTTATCTATCAATCATAGAATTGTCTGAAAATTTGCTTTTAATTTATCATGCAATTCCATCTTAACAGAGAGAAAGAGTTTTATTAAATGGAAGTTATGTCCTTCAAATTTACTTCACTTTTGAGAGTCGCAACTGGATTAGAAAGAAGTTACTTTTTTAAAAATGCAAAAACATATTTCACTAAGGTACACTCGTTCTAGAGCCATTTCCTTAAAAATATTTTAAAAGATAAATTATTTTATTTTTTGATGTGCAGGTGGCATGGATCCATTCACAGCCACTGAGTCTGCTTTCTGCCATGTGATATTTTGCTTCTCAAAGCAGTTAGGCAAGTTAAAAGGAAGAGTTAATCAGAGAGGTGGAGGATCTTCTAGAAAAGAAATTAAAAACCACAAATTTTGATTTTTTACTGCCCTGAATGAAATAACCAATCTATTAATCAGTGATCTCTAGGAAGTGAAACAGTTGCATATACCTTCCTTGATGTTTCTGATTTAATAAATTTCAAAATTAGAAAATTGCTGACAAATTTCATCTCTCTATTAAAAATGTCTGGTTTTGTCTAAATATGAAAAGCAAACTAATGGTGTATAAGCCGAACAATGACTATTTAAAATGTGTATTAATAGATAGATCATATGTACAAAATAACTCATAGGAAATTTTAGCCAAAATTCAATCTGTGTTATTGTTAACAGCTTTCAATTATGAATTTGAAAGTACATGGTATTGTTACTTGCTGGATGTGTAATACAACTGACAGTAGAAAATTAGATTTTCAGTAAATTGGAGCTGTTCGAGATGTCAAAAATGTTGGTTCCATTTATGAGTTTTCATTATTACAGCGTCTGTGAAAGCCTTTGCTATAGAGCAAAAGTCACATTCTTCTTCTTTCTAGATGCTTCCACGGTATAACTCATCTCTGGGACGCAGTTCAGTCCATGGGTCACTACCACCAAAATGAAAAGTCAGATTAGTACTATGGTAACACTTTAGAATTTTATGCTATTTTCAAGGTTTAGTTAATGTTTTGGTTTGGTAAATTACTTCAAGTGATACCTTCAGAATTTATATAATCTATGTCGTTTCAAATACAAACAATATGTTTACATGAAATCTGTAACCATCTCAATGCAACAAGGATAGTATCTTTATTACTTCATCTTCTAAGATGCTGCAAAAAAAGTTTATCAGTTTGCAAAGCAGAGTCATGGGAGACATTTAATGACATGGACTGCTCAGGGACAGAAAAATCTCAGACTGATGGACTGAAAGGGACTAGAAAAAAATATCAGTTGCAAAAGGATTGACTCTGTTCTATTTGGCATTCATAATAAGATTGATGGCTACATATGTGGCTATGGTCCATGTTCATATATACACAGTTCTAACAGATTGTACATCTTGATGTGCCATGCAGCTTTCTGATGTGGATAGCTGGGTTATTGACACAGTCACTACTTGATTCTCACACAAAACTTGGTAAAAACAATCCTGATGTCCACAACCTTCTTAATAATAGTCTCTCTTAGGTATATATTGTTGCCATGAAAGAAAAATTCGTGTAAATATGAAGTCAACATGTTTTAAAGATTACCTTTATTGAAAAATATATTTATACAACATATTCTGATTATGGCTTTTACTTCCTCTAAACCTTCCAGTTTCTTGCTACCTCTCCTCCCATCTGATCCGCACCTTTTCTGTGTCTCATTAGAAAACAAATAGACAATTAAGGAATAACTATAAAATAAAATAAAAGTAAAGTGAACAAATTCAAATAAAACATAAGCACTTAACAAGAAAAAGAAACAAAGTAAAAACACAAGAAACGCACACAGACTTAGAGACACACGTGTTGGAACACAGCAATCCCATACAAACACAAATGTGGAAGCCGTATTAGATGGCGCACACTGCTGGGCTTGCAACCTGTCATTATCAGTAGTTTCTTTCCACGGTGAGACTCCCTTGGAGAAATCCAATTTTTCACTTGCAAGTGGCTAAGAATTGGAGATAGCATTAGGAATGAAGGCATATGGGTAATTCCTTCAGTTCTAGGACCCTGTCTGGTGCAGATCCTTGCAGGCCCTAGGCATGCTGCCTCAATTTCTCTGGCTTCACATATACCTAGACCCTGCTGAACTTAGAAGATCTTGTTTCCTTGGTGTCTTCCATTCTCTTTGACTATTACGCACTTTCTGCTTCCTCTTTTTCTGCAGCCTTTCCTGAACACAGAGGGGTGGGGTTGGATAGAGACATCCCATTAAAATGGAGTGTTCCAAGCTCTCTCAGTCTGTATACGATGTCTGGCTGAGGGTCTCTATGTTTGTTCAAATCTACTACAGGAGGAAGTTTCTCTGATGATATCTGAGCAAGACATTGTTATAAGTATAGAATAATGTCATTAGAAGTCAGTTTACTGCTACACGCCTTTGGTAGAAGAGTAGCATTTGGTTTCCTGTAAGTCCCTGGCCTAGCTACTCTCCGGTTCTGGACCACCCAACGACTGTTGCATATGGGTTACATTTCATGGAGTGGGCCTTAAATCCAATCAGATAATGGTTGCTTCCTTTCACAAGCTTTGTGTCACTATTGCATCAGCATATCTTACAAACATTTAACCATTTTAGATCAAAGTGTTTGTAGCTAGGCTGGTATTTACCTTTCTTATTTGATAGCATACAGAATACCTTTTAGTCCTATGAACACTAGCCCAAAGGGTAAAGGCTCTAGGTAGCACCAGCTTGGTTTCTCTGTGTTGATTGAGTTATAGTTATCTTTTTCAGCAGTGAGGCCTTACTATCAGTGTGTGGAGAGTCATCGATAATAGCCTTGGGAAAAGCCTGGATAATGTGGTGGTCCCCGGTGGGATTCCTTGGGCCAAGAACTCAGAGGTAATCCATTCTAGTACGGTAATCTTCATTTGGTGACAAGAGATTTCCAGTTGGGGCTCTTTCTCTCCACTGTTACTTGACAATTTCATTTGTATTGCATACACACACACACACACACACACACACACACACACACACACACACACACACTTTTCAAATGGTGCTCATTTTGAACTGTCCTTCTCCTTATTTGGTTGATTGCCTCTCTCTTTCTGTCCTTGTCTTGTTTTACCCTTCTCTTTTAGCGGCACTCCCATACATCCATAACTGTCTGTCTCCATCCTTGGGAAATCCTTCCCTCCCTGCTTAGTCTCTTCTCTCTACAGCCTTGGTGGTTATATGGATTGTAGCTTGCTCATTAATTATTTAACAAGTAACATATACATATAAGTGAATATATATCATATTTGTCTTTCTGGGTATGAATTATCTCACTAAGTTTGATTTTTTCTGGTTAAATCTATCTGTAAATTTTAATTTTTTCTGTTTTTAGATCAAATAATTTATTTTATTGTGATTTTGGGAGTAAATACAGATATTTTATTAACAAAACAAAAATGATGAAAAGCAGAAGCAATAAATGAAGATAGCAATACTGCCCATGACCACAACATCATGGTCAGAAACCTACTTTTAAAGAACAGCTGCTGATGTCACTTGATTGCATTCAAAAGGAGAAAGATTGCTTATGGGATGGTAGAGACCCACCAGGCCCCTCTCACCCCAACTCGGCACACTTCATGCTACCTCCTTTGGAGCATAGGAAGAAAGATGAGCTTCTCTCTGAGGATCTCATGGTCATACAGCAAAGCAGCTTCTTGCCCTCCATGTCCACCCCACTTCCAGAGAACCAAGCTCTGCAGGGGTGCAGAACAGCAAGGATGAGTGTCTTGCTTCCAAAGGCTTTGGGCAGAAACAAAGACAATCTATCTTATTTAGAGTCTTTTTCCCCAAGATAGTCTCATGTTTCCTTGACTGGCCTCAACTTGCCAAGTAATTGATGACCTTGAATGCCCCATCCTCTTTACCACTATTTCCCAAGGCTAGGAGTTCAGGTATGCACCTCCACACCTGCTTATGTGGTTGTGGGCATGGATCCCAGAACTTTGTACATGATAGGCAAGCACACTACCAACACAGCTATAATCTCCAGTGCTCAAACCCAAACCTATTTTGAGTTTTACTGAGACCAGGTCTCACTCAGTAGCCCAGGCTGGCCTTGAACTCAGTAATTCTGACTCAGCTTCCTGAGTGCTGGGTTTACAGGCGTGAGCTACCATGCCTAGCAGCTCCTCTACATTCTGAGAATATCGTGCGTTACTATTCACCTATCTTTGGGTGATTGAGCTATGGCTCTGACCCCTCTCTGGGGGTGGAGAGTGGAGATGACAAAGAAGGCCATCTATCCCCTAGGAGACACATTAGCAATGGAACATGGGACAAAAGGGACAGAACAACAACTCCAACCAGAAGAGGGTTTTGAGAAGGAGGGAGAAAGTGCTAGGTATACATGTCCCAGGGATGGGGAGGTTTACACACTCAAGATCTCTGTCCTCTTGACGTTATGGAGACAGACCAGATGGAGCTATTCTCCTATGCTACAAAGAAGCCCCGGGAGTAACTAGACAGGAAGAAAGGGTGTCACACAGGGAATAAATCTTGTACCCCAACTTGTCCGCCCAGCCTCTACTGCTCTCTCTGCTCACCGGCAAAGGCACTTGGTTGTAAAGAAGTGTAGCACCATTCTCACACCTGTACCTAAGCTTGGGCACCTTTGGACTCTGGGCTCTTACACCCAGAAGTGCTCATGGGAAGAGATGAAAGTGGAGTGGGGTGGGAGAATGAGAAAAGTCAATGTGGGACACAGACCTTCTCCATCCTCTGCATAGTCACAAAAGTCCACTTAGGTCCTGCCTTGTGAGGTGCCAGCCATCTGAGCACTTCCCACCTGACCTCCAGGCCAGACTGTCCATGTGTGAATGACTGCACCCACATCTGGAGTATCCTGAAAGCCCTCCATTCCAGGGTTTACCAGGAAGGAAGCATCGCACAAAGTATCCCATAAAGGTATCAGCAAAATCCAGACATTCAGTTTCTTCCACACTGCTAAGTGCATCCAAGCCAGTTGCTTGGGCCATATCCACTGTCATTTTAATGGCTGGATAATGTTCCAGTATGTAAATATAGTACAATTTCTTTAACCAGTCATCTGCTTAAAGACATCACGTTTCTTTCCAGTTTCTAGCTATTATGAGCATAGCAGAAATTAACATGGTTGAACAAGTGTCTCTGCTAAAGGATAAAGTGCTCTTTGTGTACATATGTAAGAATGGTATAGCTGATCTTCAGGTAGATAGAATCCCACATTTCTGAGGAACTGACACATTGATTTCTATAGTGGCTGTAAATGTTGTACTCTCACGAGCAACAGATGAATGTTCTCTTTACTCTAAATCCTCAGCAGCATGAGTTGGCATTTGTTTTATTGATCTTAGCCATTCTGACAGATATAACAGGAATATCAAAGTGGTTTTGATTTGCATATTCCTGATGATTAAAGATACTGACCATTTCTCTAAATGCTTCACAGGAATTTGGGTCTCTCTCATGAGAATTCTCTATTTAGATCTGTATCCATTTTTAATTGAGTTATTTGTTTCCTTGATGTCCAGTTTTTGTATTGTTTATAAATTTGGAATAATAGTTATTTATCAAATGTAGAGTTGGATAAAATATTTTCTATTCTGTAGGCTACTGCTTTGTCTGTATAATGGTGTCCTTTCCTGTATAAAAGCTTTTCAGTGTCCTGAGGTTCCATTTATTGCTATCATACCTATGCTATATGCTATTGGTATTTGTTTCAGAATGCCGATTTCTGTGACAATGAAGGCATTCTATCTGGTCTTATGCTATGGTCTTTGATCCATTTAGAGTTGAATTTTGTACAGGGTGATAAGCATCTTCTTCTACATGTAGCCATCCAACTTCACCAACACTATTTGTTGAAGATGCTGTCTCTTTTCCAGTGTGTAATTCTGGTTTATTTATTAAAAATTAGGTTTCTATATGGACTTATTTGTGGATCTTCAATTCAATTCCATTGTCCAGTGTTTCTGTTTTGTGTCAATACCAAGATGATTTTCTTTTTATAGCACTATGGTACAATTTGAGATTCAGGATGGTGATCCTCCCAACAGATTGTCTCTCATTCAGGCTTGCTTTGGCTGCTGTGTTGTTGTTGTTGTTATTGTTGTTGTTGTTGTTGTTGTTCTTGCTGTTTGTGGTGGTGGTGAATGTGTGTATATGTGTGTGTGTGTGTGTGTGTGTGTGTGTGTGAGTGTGTGTGTGTAGCTGAATATTGTTCTTGCAAGGTCCTTCGAGAATCATGTCTGAATATTGATGGGTATTGCATTGATTTTGCAGCGTGCTTTTGGTAGGATGGCCAATTTTTTAAAAAAATTATTTATTTATTTTTTGATACTTTATTTACATTTCCAATGTTTCCCCCTTTCCAGGTCTCCTCTTTGGAAACCTCCTAACCCCTATTTCTCCCCCACCTCTATGAGGGGATTCCATCTCCCACCCACCCGCCCACCTATTCCCATATTCCCACCTTGACATTCCCCTTTACCTGGGCCTCTAACACCCTCAGGCCCAAGGGCCTCTCCTCCCCCTGATGGCCAATAAGGCCCTCCTCTGGAACATATGTGGTCCAAGCCATGGGTCCCTCGATATGCATTCTTTGGTTGGTGGTCCAGCCTCCAGGAGGACCGAGGGGCTTGGGCCAGTTGACACTGTTGCTCCCTCCATGAGACTGCAAACTCCCTCAGCTCCTTCAGTACCTTCTCCAACTCCTCCATCTGGGACCTGACTCTCAGTCCAGCAGTTACTGTGAAGTGAAACTTGGGTATTCCGGACTTTTGGGCTAATAACCACTTATCAGTGAGTACATATCATGTTTGTTCTTTTGTGACTGAGTTACCTTGCTCAGGATGATATTTTCAAGTTTCATCCATTTGCCTGCAAATTTCATTAAGTCATTGTTTTTAATAGCTGAGTAGTATTCCATTGTGTAAATGTACCACATTTTCTGTATCCATTCCTCTGATGAGGGACTTTGGGTTGTTTCCAGCTTCTGGCTATTATAAATATGGCTGCTATGAACATAGTGGAGCATGTGTCTTTATTACATGTTGGAGCATCTTTTGGGTATATGCGCAGGAGAGGTATAGCTGGGTCCTCAGGTAGTATTATGTCCATTTTTTTGAAGGTCCACCAAACTGATTTTCAGAGTGGTTGTACCAGCTTGCCATCCTACCAACAATGAAGGAGTGTTCCTCTTTCTCTACATCTTCGCCAGCATCTGCTGTCACCTGAGTTTTTGAACTTATCCATTCTGACTGGTGTGAGGTGGAATCTCAGACTTGTTTTGATTTGCATTTCCCTGATGACTAAGGATGTTGAACATTTCTTTAGGTGCTTCTCGGCCCTGCGAATTTCCTGAGTTGAGAATTCTCTGTTTTGCTCTATTCCCCATTTTTTTGATAGGGTTATTTAGTAATTGGAGTTCTAGGTAGAGCTTCAATTAGACAATAAAAGGAGGTCAAAGGGATATAAATTGGAAAGGAAGAAATCAAAATATCACTATTTGCAGATGATATGATCATATACTTATGTAACCCAAAAAACTCCACCAGAGAACTGCTGCAGGTGATAAACAACTTCAGCAAAGTGGCCGGATATAAAATTAACTCAAACAAATCAGTAGCCTTCCTATACTCAAAGGATAAAGAGGCTGAGAAAGAAATTAGAGGAACAATACCCTTCACAATAGTTACAAACAATATAAAGTATCTTGGTGTGACTCTAACCAAGCAAGTGAAAGATCTATATGACAAGAACTTCAAGTCTCTGAAGAAAGAAATCGAAGAAGACCTCAGAAGGTGGGAAGATCTCCCATGCTCATGGATTGGGAGGATTAATATAGTAAAAATGGCCATCCTGCCAAAAGCAATCTACAGATTCAATGCAATCCCCATCAAAATTCCAACTCCGTTCTTCATAGACTTAGAAAGAGCAATTCTCAAATTCATTTGGAACAACAAAAAACCCAGGATAGCAAAAGCTATTCTCAACAACAAAGGAACTTCTGGGGGAATCAACATTCCTGACCTCAAGCTGTATTACAGAGCAGTAGTGCTAAAAACTGCATGGTATTGGTACAGTGACAGGCAGGTAAGACAATGGAATAGAATTGAAGACCCAGAAATGAACCCACACACATATTGTCACTTGATTTTCGACAAAGGAGCTAAATCCACTCAGTGGAAAAAAGACAGCATTTTCAACAAATGGTTCTGTTCAGCTGGCGGCCTACATGTAGAAGAATGTGAGTTGATCCATTCCTATCTCCCTGTACAAAGCTCAAGTCCAAGTGGATCAAGGACCTCCACATAAAACCAGATACACTGAATCTAATAGAAGAGAAAGTGGGAAAACTCTCGAACACCTGGGTACAGTGGAAAAGTTCCTGAACAGAACACAAATGGCTTATGCTCTAAGATCAAGAATTGATAAATGGGACTTCATGAAATCCTAAAGTTTCTGTAAGGCAAAGGACACTGTCAATAGGACAAAATAGCAACCAACAGATTGGAAAAAGACCTTAATGAATCCTACGTCTGATAGAGGGCTGCTGTCCTAGGCTGCTTGTAGGTCCCTGTGTCCTGGAGGTTCCAGGCACATCCCTCTAAGCAGAGGTACTAGCCTTACCCCTTGATCACAGGCTTGTCCACACTCCTGTATCTGAGAGATTTTATCATGCAGTCTTTCACTTGCTTGGTTAGAGTTACCTCAAGTTATTATATAATTTTGAAATTGCTGAGAAAGGTATTTTTTCCTCTGATTTTTTTCTTATTCTATTTGTCATATTTAATATAAGGCTCCTAGTTTTTCTATGATAGTTTTTGCTGAAAAATGTTTCTAGGTTGTATGATATATATATATGATATATATATGTATATATATCATATATATATACATATATTTATCTGTATGTGTGTGTATGTGTGTGTGGTTGTGTGTGTGTTATCATATCATCTGCAAATAAAGATAATTTTAGTTCTTCCTTTATTTGTATATACCTGTATAGGTATAGCGTTGTTGTGCTATATGTAAAATGTATTCATATGTAATTTAAATGCTGATTTCTGTGTCCCCCATATCTTGTTGGAATAATTATCTGAGAATCTCTTGTCTTAATGTGGAGTAAACATTGCTCACTAAGTATTCCTTGACTGGTCAATAAAAAACAGAATGGGTGAACAGGCAATGATTGAGCAAGGGAGAGAATAGTGCTGGATTCCTCCCTGCCAGGGGAGGTAGGAGAGAGAGACAGAGAGACAGAGAGACAGAGATAGAGAGAGACAGAGACAGAGTCAGAGAGACAGAGAGACAGAGAGAGAGAATTAGCCATGGGGAAAGAGCACAAAAGGGATCATGAGGAAACACTTGGAGCAGAGAAAGCCATAAAATGCAAATATCATGGTGATTTTGACTGGGAGGTAGCCAGGTTAGTTTAGAGGATTAAAATGGAGTAACACTATCCTGGTTTTGTGTCCTTAAAGATTGTTAAATAAATATAATAGTCCAGTCTCAATTATTTGTGAGCTAGCAGGCTGCTAAGAGAAAAAAATACACTTATAAAAATGATACTAACATTTGGCACCCAACATGGGGCAAGAATTTACATATTTCCTGTGTACAGAGAAGTTTCTTATTCCTGTTCCTTTAAGAGAAAAACAAAGTCATAAAAGTGGCTGGAGAAACTACAACAACAATCAGTTACTTAGCAACCACAGTTCCTCAGGCAGGTACTTTTACAGGCATGAGCTCTAGACTCCTTGAATAGACCTTCCTGCAGTACAGCAACCCCTGCACCCAGCTGAAGAAAAGAAACCACCACCACCACCATCACAACAACAAAACTAGAAAGCCAATACAGAGATGGTTTTTTAAGAAACCCCTGCTGAGGAAAAAAAATAAACCTAGCTCTTCAACTAGAGGGACCTCACAGGCAAGATTTCCAAAGGTAGACACAATTTTCTAGCTAGACAGGAGGCAAAAATCCCTTTGAGAGAGTGGAAGGGACTCATGCTAATAACTGTGGGCCCAACAACTTCCCAGACAGGGGAGGACAAAGATGAAAAGATCAATAACACAAAGCTTTCATACTGTGTATAATTCCATTTTTAATGACTTAAAGGTAGATTAAAAAAGAGATAATTGATCTAATTGAAATTGATACATTATAATTTTGATTATTATTATGCATGTACTTATTATACTAATCTTAATTATTATGTTTTTTATCTTTTTAAAGAGGAGAGTCTCAGAAAAAAATTAGAAAAGATAATATTTAAAAATGAGGAAAATACTAAAATAATAGAAATACAAGAATAAGAAACATATGAAAAATAAAAACAGGTCTTAGAGGAAAAATTAGAAAGTTTATAAACAAAAATGAGGAGGGTACTATGATAATAAAAATGTGGAGACAAACATTAGAAAACAAATTAGAACAACAAAAAAAGGAAAAAATGTGAGAAATTGATTTGGGTCTAAGAAGAGAAATTAGAAAAGATTATAAATAAAGATGAAGAAAAATAGTAAAATAATAGAGATCCAAAAAGAAAACAATGAAAATGGAGAAATGGAGACAGGCCTTAGGAGAAAAATTTTTTAAATGATAAATAAAAATGAAAGAAATACTAAATTAATAGAGATAATAGAAAAAGAGAAGGGGTGAAAATTGGAGACAAACCTTAGGAAAAATGTAGAAACATTTGCAAGTAAAAATTAGGAAGGTAGTAAGATAATAAAGATATGGATACAAACATTAAGAGAAAAATTAGAAAAATTTATAAGCAAAAAATGAGGAAGATACTAAGACAGAAACAGAAGAATATCAGCCAAAGATTGCTAGAATACCAACTTTAGCTTATGCTATTCTTGCAAAAGAAATGACAACAGATACTAACCACCCACAAAAATATAAAGAATTTAAATGGCACCTCATAAAAAGTCTAGAATTAAAAAATTATAAGTATTCAATTTTAACAGAAAAACAATAATCTCTAAAGGTTTTAAGAAAAAACAGAATGTTGGAAGTTTTAAAAATAGCAATCAAGGAGATTTCAAAAGGTATTGTAGGCAAGATATTCCTAGAAACAATGTTTTTTTCTAGAGATAATCCAAAGGGGGAAAAAATAAAATAAAAGGACCCTGCATTCTGGAATATGCAGAAGAAGAAGCAAAGGCTGACACTGGATTAATTGGATGTAGGTCAAAAAGGGACAAAAAAAAAAAAAAAAAAAAAGTAGTCCCTTATTGGGAAATGCAACAAAAGCACCAAATATCAAAATCAAGTTAGCTATTTCAGTTTGGCTGTGCAGAAACTCATCCACAGAACAACTAAACAATGCTTTGGATATAAACATTTCTTATGCAGACACCAAGGACAGATTATCTTCAGTAGATAAAACAGATAACTCAGAGAAGAACAAAGAAGAAATTATTTTGGTAAACTGTTAAGTATGATAAGAGGCCAAATTTAAAATTACAGACAGATGGAATTGAGACTGAAGGCTTAATATATACCTGAGCAGATATAAAAAAGAGATGTTTGCTAAACAGAAAAGACTAAACAATCTTTGAGAGATAGATTAAAAATGGTTGTATTAGGGGAGAATGTATCCTCTTGTTTTCACAGGAATAAAAAAAATCTAATGATTTCATCCAAATTAATAAAAATCAGTTTTGACCAGGGGAGACCTCCTGAAGATCTTGACTGTAGACAGAAAGAAATCAAGAAGACCAATCAGGACAAGTAACATGATTTGCCAGTCCCTCCACATGGGAACAGCTGTGAGACTAAGAGATGAACATGTGTCCAGCCAGAACTTCAGAAAAGCATAGCCAATAAATCACTGGCTACAAAATCCTCAAAAGTTATGCCACCCTTTCAAATAGCATAGAAAGAAATTTATAGTACAGTTTGTTTATACACTCCAAACTAACTTATAAAGGCACAAGCCTTTCACCTGCTCACTTAAAGAACAGAAAATAATCATAACTGAACTGTTCATATTGCACATTCCATACATGTGTTAATGCAGAAATGTAGAATACCTGTGAAAGCTGTGTTTATAGATACCAGTGAAGTCCATACAGGCCTGACAAGAGTCACCACTGGGGATGCTGAGAAACTGAGGCACGTTTATTCCAGTACCCTACCTGATCCTACTTCAGACGACCTTAGAGCTGTTTCATTAATGCCTGCTTCTAAGACAGCTTCAAAGAAGGCCAACCCCAATTGTCCCAACATCACAGACTGTTCCAGCCAGGACTTCAGTTAGGCCCTGAGCTTTCTCAGCCTACAGAAATCATACAGCAAATATTACAGCTAACTTTTTAAGACTGGCCAATATCTAAAATTTCTTAGACCTGCAAAAAGAAAGTGACACCCCAAATCAGAAGGAAACAATTTTAAGAAAACTACACGCCATTTCCTAGAGGTGGGGTGAAGGGCTTTTGGTCATTCGATAGGAGATACATGTTTGTTGTCATTTTAGGGGAGTGATATAGGACTGATATAGAAAAGGGTAGATTATTGAATCTACTTTTAGATCAAGGAGCATTAACATGCACAAATTTTATATTGCTATAAATTTTTGTGTATTGTTACAAATTAAAGTTATATGTAGTTTTGTTAGTATAAAGCTTTGGAAGAATATATTTTGCTACAACATGCTAAGGTATTGTCCCTATGCAATTCTTAAAAATGCCACGTAAAGTTCTAGTTCATGAAAGCTGCTATTAAAAACTGTTTAAAATAATTAAGAAACACAGTTAGCAGTCAGGCAATTAAACCTAGGGTCATGTTAGATACTTGTTTAGTTAATTACAAAAATATATTTCCTAGATTGAACAGATAGGAAATATCAAGAAACAAGCAAATCAGATATACTATAAACCTCATAGATCTACATAATATGGCATTGATGGATATTCTATTAATAAAGAGCCTTTTTGACAATGAAGACAGGTTTATTCCTGGCAGCAATCCCATTCAATTTCAATGGTTAACATCAAAGAAACTTCTTAGGAAGTTTGCTTCATTGTGGCAAGCTAGTCACTGGACAAGAAAATGCCCTTGCTTCAACTACAGACAGAATACTGTCTAAACTGGTCAAACGGATGCAGGAAAGTCGATTGTCAAGCTTTGCAAGGACAATGTAGGCAAGTTCTACACAATGCCTGCTTCACAGAAATGTTGGTCAGATATTCTGGGCCAGAGGGCAAAAATAGATGTTCCAACAACACAGAGAGCATTTGTGGGGACTGTCTAGGTAGTCAACTATCTCTGTCATTTCTCTAACTTTGAAACTTGCTTCCCTGTACTTCCTGTATATTCAGATAATATTTCTTCCTTATCAAGACTCTGATTGGGTTAAAGATTTGGTAGTTAGAGCCTCACAGTTAAGCTTAACTTATTTAAGATTTAAGAAAATGTTTTTAGGTTTATGAAAGTTATGATTACAAATTGGTTCCAGTACAGATTATTGTATATAGTTTATTATTTTAAGAGAAACACACTTTTATTGAAACACACTATATGGAGGAGATGTAGGAATACTGTTGTTGTGCTCTGTGTAAAGTTTATTCTTGCATTATTGAAATGCTGATTTTTATGCCCCCATATCTGGTTGCAACCTTATTCTGAAAATCTCCTGTTTCAATATTGTGTAAAAATTACTCCCCAGTTATTTCCTGATTGGCCAATAAAGAAGCTGATCACCCAGTGACTGAGCAGGGGAGAGAATAGTGCTGGACTTCCTCTCAGATAGGTGAAGAGGCAGAGAGAGAGAAAAGAGGAATTAGCCATGGGGAGATAGTCCAGCAGAGACCATTAGTATCCACTTGGAGCAGAGGACTCCATAAAATGCAAGCATCATGGGAATTTTTGCTGGGAGATAGCCAGATTAATTTAGAGTGTTAAAATAGAGTTTTTGTTGCCTTAAAGTTTGCTAAATAAATATAATCATCCAATCACAATTATGTGGGATCCAGCTAGCGGCTAAGAGAGAAATTCTAACATAAAAATGACATTAACTCCTTTGATCACCTTCAGTTGTCTTATTGTTCAAGATAAGACTTCAAATACTTTATTGAATAAGTATGGAGAGAGTGGAAAACCTTATCGTGTTCAAGAGTGTAGTGGAAATGCTTTCAGTTTCTCTCCACTTAGGATGATGTTGGCTATGGGATTTTTGTAAATTGTCTTCATTATCTTGGGGCCTGTCTATTGTATTTATAATTTCTCCAAGACTTTCGTCATAAAAGCATGTTAGATTTTGTCAAAGACCTTTCCTAGATCTAGTGAAATGATCTTGGGCATTTTTGTCTTTCAGTCTAGCATATGGTATATTACACTTATAGATTTTCATGTGTTGAACCATCCCTAAATCTTTGGCATGACACCTACTTTATCATGGTACATGGTCTTTTTTGTTATGTTCTTGTTCAGTTTCTAAATAGCTTATTGAGAATTTTACATCTATATAGTAAGGTAAAATGATTTGAAATTCTCTTTCTTTGTTAGGTGTTTATGTGATTTACGTATCATAGTAACTGTGGTCTTGGAGAACAAACTGGGCACTCTTCCTTTTGCTTTTATTTTGTGGAATAATTTGATAAGTATTGTAATTAATTATTCTTTGAAAGTCAGGTAGATTTATGCACTAAAAGAACCTGAATAAATCAATTCTGACCATTCTGTTGCCCCTATCTGAACACATACACCAACAAAGCATCATAAATGACTATGAGAATGTCGGGTTATTATCATGTTCATGTTCTTAGTTCTATCTGCCATGTTCCCATTGACACTTGCCTGGTTGATAGTATCCTGAAGTATATTAAATGCATGGGCATGTTGATTTGCTAACATATCCTGTATCAAGCTGTCCTCATTCTCAAGTCATTGGGGTGTAATTCTAGTGAGAAATCATAGATCAATACTGGACTCCATGTGCCTACACATTATGTTAGGCCCTTTCTACTCTGTTTTAGCACATAGTGAAAAGTTCATCCTTAAGGGAATTTTAAAATTTAAAACCCAAGATTTTAAATCACAACCTACTTGAGATTTAAAAGAGTGATAAGTATTCAGAATTTACATGAATAGATTTGCAAACTGATAATAAGTCACTAGTATTTAACTGAGCATCCCTTTAAAAGGTAACAAATCATTATATTAATCACAGGGTCAAAAAACGTGCCATCTCCAAAATGCTTTCCTTCGCCTCCACCTATCTGAAGCAGCCAGATTCCATGGATAGGGAACCAGAAACTGTCAGTAGAAAATTTAACAAAATAGGATATAAATTATAGAGAACAAATCCTAAAATGACACTATCTTTTTCCAAGAAGAAATGCTTTTTCTTATATTTGGCTTCCATACACAAAGCAAAATCCTGCCAAACATGTGATCTTTCCACCTAATCTTTGGTAAGTATCCTTTAGTCATCTCATGGTGGAAAGTTGCAAGGAAAGGCAATCAGAATCATCTCCCCCACTGCCATTTTTTATTGCAAAATTACTGTCAAAAGTAATTTAGGAGTTGGTCTGAAGGAACATTCTGAGAAGATAAAGAAAGCTTCCACACAAACACTTCTACAAGTGTAGGACTCTTTCACCTATGTCTTCCTAAATACCTCCGAGGCTATCCCAGTTGAAAATGAGGAATTCTTTACAGTAAGGCCTGCGGTCATTGCCTTACTCCCAAAATCTGACCTTGGAAAAACTATCTCCTCCATCAAAAACAGTTTTAATTATAAAAGTAATTTTTTATCCCCAAGTAATGGGCTGTGATAATATTTGCTTTTCACTTCAAGGTAAGTTACCTATTGTGGTCTTCTCGAAATTTTTATGAAGCATTCACTAACTCTAAAATTCACACCAGAAATCCATCTAAATGAGAACTCTGAAATGAATTAGTGAATGAGTGTGAACTCTACTTTTCTGGCAATAAGGTATTCACCTGAATTGATTTTCTCAAACACGTCCTGTCTTGAACTTTAATTAGGCTATGTGAATCTATTCTTCTAAGTTTCCTTGTCAATTTGAGTCCCTTTCAATATGTTTTGATTGTAAGTCTTATTTATTGGTCTCATATAGGAGAACCATGAGCTGATGATATTGTGGAGGAAGATGGAAAAACTAAAAATGCATGTAGACAGGTGTTGGAGGAACATGGTATCAGAGCCAGGCTCCTCTCCACAATGGACACTGACTGCCTCTATTGCATAGTCTGATACAGTGGAAAAGACTAAGAACTCTCAATCAGATAAAAAAAAAAGCAAAAAACAAAAAAAATGTTACTAATAAAGCCCTCCAAGAAACATACTTTTTTAATATATTCAGAAGTTGACAGAAGAGTTTACTTTCTTTATCCTCCAATGAAAATAGCAAGAAATATTTGTCTCAGTTTGTATATGCACTTGTTTTTAAACTCTTTCAGTATTGAAACTTTGTGCCATTCAAACATGAATCATGCTTGCTTCTGTTCCTCCCAGTATCACAGATGCTTTTATCAAAATAACGTTTCACACCAATCCCACTGAAACTGAGAAGTCTAATTCCAACTTGTCAAGGATGAGTTGAGCTGTGAAGCAACTGCCTGACAAGAGGCAGATGACATCTTTGTACAACAAGAAATGATATTTACTGCAGCTTTTGAGAGCTAGATGTACACAATTCCAGTTGCCTTGTGCATGATGGACACTTGATACAATCTGTCTACAAAAGAATCTCATAAAAATGACTTTAATAAAAATCATGTTTCTTTAACACTCTTTCTCATTGTGTTTTAGGGCTGGCATCCAATCTTATTCAATGTAGTTCAATGAATATGAACTACATCTAAGCACCACTGTCTTAAAATCGCCTTTCTCTTGCTTCTGTGCAAGACAATCTCCTAACAGTTACAGTGATTTTTGGGTATCTGTGAGGTAATAATGGTCTCCAGTGACTCCTACAAATGCCCCAATCTATGGATGCTTTGCACAAATCAATGAGATATTTGCATGTTTTACACATCATGTATACTTTAAATCTTGTATCGTTTCCCCTTAATATCTAAGAAAAAGAACTGTTCTGCTATATATATTTTAGAGAAAATGATGAGAATAATTAGTTTGTACATGGTAAAATAAGATTTTCAGAATTGTATGCCCTCTCCCTGAGGACTAGCTTTCATGGTACTAGAAGGCAGGACAATGCAAACTTCCAGAGAAGAAAGACAACCAACAACCCAATATAGTTATTATATAACTATATAATAACAAGCCTGGCACAATCACTGTATGGGTACAACAGGGGCACGCCTGCCTGTGGTAACCAACGGCACTATAGCTGACCTTAAAAGAGGAACAGCATCCTGCTACGGAAAACCTAGCTAATTAGTCACTTGTAGTGAAGTGATATTTATTGTAGAAGAATCTAAACCCACTAATTAACTAAACCAGTACAATCCCCAACAACCGTCTATAAAAATTTGTCCATAAAACCAAAGATAATTAGTCTTCAACCTCTCATCAATGAAACTTCTTTTTGTAGCAGATGGACATCACTACAGAAAACCGCAATAAAAATGTAGATTTTATGGAGTTCAATAATAATGAATACATCTATAAATCAGTTCGTACATAAGGCTCAGAGACCATCGTAGAAGAGTAGGTAGAAAGATTTTTTAAGAATCAGAGGATCAGAGAGGTTCCTGTGAGATTGTGTCTCCTAGTAAGCTCAGAAACTACAGCTATAAACTGTGAACAATGTGATTGGCCAAATATGAGCTGAACAAGAATGACACCAACGAACATGTCAAACTGGATTGAGAAAGGCGCAGAAGTCTTCAATACTACACGCAGAACTACAGGAAAGTGAGAAAAACTAGGAGCAAGAGGGGTGGTCTTCCTTTGGGCAGAGTGCATCAATTAGTTTCCCAGTGCCAAATGATCAGTTCTGAAAATATTCCCTAAAATTGTACACACAAACAACATCATATGGACTGAACAGTCTATATTTAGAAATATAAATATATATATATGTGTGTGTGTGTGTTTTATATTATATTATATAAATGTAAATGTATACATAAATATATATATAAATATATATAAAAATAGACATATGTCTGCAATAACAATTAGTGAAAAATGAGACCATGAATTTGGATAAGAACAAAAGAACATCTAGGGGTATATGGGAGGGTTTGGAGGAAGAAAGGGGAAAGTAAAAATGTACTTATATTATAATTTCAAGTGCAGAGAAAAACAAAATTGGTAAGACCCTGTGTCAAGGAAGGTAGAATGCAAAAAAAAAAAAAGATCTTCCAAAGTTGTCCACTGGCTTCCACGTGTGCACTATGGCACACAAACTATTCTATGCTCTCTTACCACAGAAATAATCATACATAAGAAATTATATTATTAAAAGATTATTGATTCGCTATTTGTGCACAATAATTAAAATACTACTGGCTAGAAGAAATTATCTACAAGTAACACTATGCATAGAGAATTTAGAATACCAAAAACAAAATTTCAAAAGTCACGTATGAATTAAATTTAGAAATAAACAACCTTACAAAAAATTAACTCTAGATCACACTGAAGACATAAAGATAACAGTTCAAGTTGCAAGTTTTTAGAAGAAAATTATGGGAAAGGCTAGTCTATGAAACTCTCAAATATTCTCAGGAGAATATTTCTTGGGCCTAACCAAGAAAAAAAATGCCAATGTGGACTTTTGCCATTGAACTTTCTACTGGTGAAATGCATGTAAATTTAGAAGCCACACTGGAGTGAGGGTACATTTTCTCAAACCTTTTCTGTAATATGTAAACAATACTGGAAACCCAATAATGAACAACCAATAAAACCAAAATGGGTGTATTGCTTTAGATGTGTTTTATAAAGGAATATGAACATCATCAAAAGAAAAAGTAAAAAAGAAAACCTTTCCCCACAGAGCCTACCCACATGCAGTGGACGTCTCTACTCCCACATGTACACTGGCATCCTTAGTAGACTCATTTAAAGGTAAAAAGGAGGTCTTGAAACCTGGAGGGAAAGGTGTGTGGGGTGTGTTACAAGAGGGTTTGGAGTAGGTAGAGAGAACAGGGAGGGGTGAAGATACACCAATGTAGGAAATTCTCGGTCAATAGATGAAAACCTTAAGGGGACAGTTCTATACATAAAAGAGTGGTTAAAGGCAAAAATCAAACAAACAGAAGTAAAACACACCACATAGTGTTGAAATGTAGTCAGGATTTTTGCATGAATATGAAGCCAAAACATTTCTTCATTTCTCATGAAGTTACATATCCACAACTATATGAAATATAATGCATCTAAACCTGTGACTTCATAAGGAGAAAATAAACTATATGTTTAAAAAACCTGTAGATGTACCCAAAGTCTACTTCAATATGGAACAAACCTGTAAGCTGCCTCTCTGTAGTCTTTGAAGATGAAATGAAATTTCCAATCAAAAGTGTAGTGAGAACAGGAGTATCAATGGTGAAGTTGAAATAGTCAATCAATCAATAGAGACTACCAATGGAATAGTTCTAAACTGATTCTTTGAAAGATAAAAATTTTATCAATAGACTCTGTCTTTGCCAGGAGAGATGGCTCAGTGGGAAAAACACTTTCTGTGTCAAGTGTGAAGATCTCTAGCATCCACTTAAAACCAAATGAAAGAGCATATCTTAAATCCCAGCACTCCTTCAGCAGGAGGTAGAGACAGGGTGACTCTGGGAGCTCTCAGGATAGCTATCCAGGCGCACAGAGTGGTCAAATGAGACACTGTTTCAAACAAGATGGAGGCTGAGGACCAACCTCAGAAGTTGTTCTTTGACTTTCATAGACATGTCATGGAATGTCCATGTACAAACACACAAATACAACAGTTAAAGGACAGAAATGATAATTATTAAAATTTATAGAGGTCACCTACCCGAATAACACACAGCCACTAATGGCATAATAAAGGAACCCTGCAGAAAAAGCTATGATCACAAACTAGATTAAAAATATAAAATATCATTTCTTAAAATATATTTTTTGAAATTCAAGAGAAAAAAGTTGATTTGCACAGAAATTGTACTGATTAAGCTCTCAAGGCCTCATAAGTGAATTCTATAAAATATTTTAAAAGTGATTATTATGACTCCACTCAAGCTCATCAAAGGATAAAGAGGGATCATATTAGCTCCATCTCTAACCCGCACCCATCTAATAGAAATACCTCCTGCTAGAACGGACAGGGGATGCCTTGGTCTGTACCATGTTTGCCTCAGTACAGAAACTTAGTTGCATTGGTACACCAGAACCTGAGTTTGATCCCCAGAATCTAAATAAGAAGCTCCATGTTGTGATATATGCTTAGAATTCCAGCACAGGGGAGGCAGACAGGCAGATCTACGGGGTTTGCTGGCCAGCCTGATTGGGAACTCCAAGTAAATGAGAACCTGTTTTTAAAACATATTTTTCATTTTTAGATTCTCTCTCTCTCTCTCTCTCTCTCTCTCTCTCTCTCTCTCTCTCTCTCTCTCTCTCTCTGTGTGTGTGTGTGTGTGTGTGTGTGTAGTGCAAGGAAGTGGTGTCCAGAGGAGGGGGTCAGATCCCCTCCATGTTGGTGTTACAAAATGATTGTGAACTGCCTGATGTGGACTCCTAGGAACTAAACTCAACCAGTGGTAACTGTACTTTTTATTCTTGGTCTACTGAGAATAAACTCCCCAAGGCTCAGTTTGTCTAACAATGTCTTAATTTTCTCTTTATGCCTTTGAAAGATATTTTACCTTTTACAGAATTCAGGATTGCTCGTTTGTTGTGTTCACTATTTCCACTTAGCACTTTCAAATGAGAGTCTAGCTTGTAATAGCTGGCTAGTTTTCTCAGCCCCACATGCTCTCTTCCATTCTAGTGTGCGATGCTATAGTTTGTGTCTTACCAAAAACAATGAGGGCAGCTGAGGAGAGGGGGCTCCAAATGAGTGGGAGGATGTCAAAAGAAGATGAACACATTCCCAATCCATGCGCACATGCATATAAAATTGTCCAAAATAGAATAGAAGGCAACATAAATTTGTGTCATTTGGTTGCCATCATTTCTTTCACTCTGCCTGGTGTTCTCTGAGATTTCTCCAGCTGTGGTTGGGTCTTTGCCCATAACTGAGAAAAACTCCCTACTATGATTTCTTCGAATATTTATGCTTTGCCATTTTCCCCCATGCTGCCTGTCTAGTGCTTCCTTATGACAAAACAGAAAAAAATCCAAAAATCAAAAAACTCAAAATGTCTGCATTTCTTTATAAGCTCCCATCCACCTCAAATTAAAGCATAATGCACTTATCTGCACCAAATCCTTGTTGGATAAAATATGGGGCATTTAATTACATTTGACACAGTAGTATACATCCTTAAATGGAAACAGTGATCAAAGAAGATACTCAGTGTCAACCTCTGACCTTCACATGTGCAGCAAACACCTGTACCAAGTGTGACTACATTCAGACGCGCGCGAACACACACACACATAAATACACACACTCACACACACACACACACACACACTCACAAAGAGGGATAACCAAGACTTTTGATATCATGGGAAGATAGGGCCTGACAAGACACAATGTATTAAAACATTAGCTTTTATTTTCACTGAAGAAAGCCGTCGACTTCTCTCTCAGGAAATATACTTCACTGACTAAAGAGTGTCTGCCTACTTTTATAAATTTTGAGCAACAGAAAATGCATCAAACAAAGTAACTCTTCTCAGGAGTGAAACTGGATTTTAAAAGACCGGGATATGGATGTGTGATTTGTATTTTGTTTTGTGTTATTACATGGGATGTTAAATACACAAGAATATGGAACAAACCTAAAATTTAAAGGTGTTTAAAAACTGCATAAGTTTGAAAATAAGGAATTGATACCTCCTATACACTCAAGCATAAAAGCTTTACATGCTGCAGATTTCTCAAAGGTTTACTGAATTAAACAAGTTTCCTGCATTTGGGGTTTTTAAATATTACATTCTTGAAAAGCCAAACTACTAATGAATAAATAATATATAACTGATACAAGGTAGGATTCTGAATTTGCTATTAAATGCAGCTTATTAGCTTCAGCTACACAGTAAGAATACTACTTAATTTCTGCATACAGATTTGTGAGGAAAAGCCATAGGTCAAAAAATTAATAAGAGGCTTAGGCCTGTGTGTCAAGCATTCAGCACGTGACACCAAATCATCTTGAATCTACCATGGAAAAAAACATTATATCAAGTTGCATTGAAAATGCAGTGTTTTTAAACATTTTTTCTAAAACAAAACCATTGTAGTAAGCAGTGTTTTTCTAGTTAAATAGTTAAGTAAATACTTATATGATAAGTTTATTGCTTTCTTTAGGCTGATTTTATGCACACATATTTGGTTTTGTGACAGTCTGCGGATTTATCCCAGGTTAGCCTTGAATTACTATCCTTCTCCCTCAGTCTCCCAGGTGCTGTAAATATGTTTCTACTTTTAATCAATAGCAATATGTTTACTATAAAATATGAGATAAATATGTAATTCTATCTGTTCATTTGATTTATCTACTTAAACTGAAGGACCAAGGCTGAATATGACATGGGTAAATGTGGGAAACACACACGTATTCAGTGCATTGATTTTAATCTCTGTCCATTACCACTAAAAATTTATACCAACTAGGTAAGAAATTTTATAACCACTAAAATTCAGATGCTATATGACTCTAACAAAAGTTTCTGCATATATTCATTTTCTGACATATATTAGCATTTCTTCCTGTTTTCAACTTGAGTGCATTTTACATATTATGCTTGTATCCCTTAATATTTTAATTGATTTGAATGAGATTAAAATCCATGAAACATAAAGACACAATTCATGTATTCAATATATAAGATATAATTTAAGACAAAATAGTAAAATGATACAAGAAAGGCCATTATATACTATGAAGGGAAATTCAACAAGAGAAAATAATTTTAAATAGACTGAATTTTAAAACACCAAAGATATAAAATGTGTGTGTGTGTGTGTGTGAGAGAGAGAGAGAGAGAGAGAGAGAGAGAGAGAGAGAGAGAGAGAGAGAGAGAGACTGTAACCTAACAACAGTAGGGAACATTAGCACAACATTTTCTACAATGGGCTACATCCTATTGACATAAGTCAACATGGATTCAGCTAAGTTCTGTTTTACTCTAAAGCTAATAACCTGAAACAGCCTCTGTGACATGACATAGTTAACCCAAGCTGTTGAATATGTTTTTCTTACATGATATGAATATACACATTGAGTACATGAAACAATTTCCAGTGGAGATGTGGATTCATACTTTGTCACAAAACTGTTCTAGAAAGTTAAAAAACAAAAGAAAACAAAAGCCTTAAACCAGACCTGGTAAGGAGGCTCAGGGGGTTCCAGCCCTTGATTCTATAAAGCTGATTATCTGAGTTTGATCCTCCAGGACCTACATGGCAGAAGGAGAAACCTGAGCCCAGTAAGTTGTTCACTCACCTCCAGTTGCCTGAGTCTACCACCATACACACACATACATATACACAATGAAAACTGCAATATATATAAACTTAAAAAGATAAATAAAGCTGAAACCACATCTGATATTTTATCTGATCCCATACATTAAACTAGAAATTAATAACAAAACAATCATTTTAAACTATACAATAACATGACAATTAAAGGATTGGCCTTTTAAATTTTTTGATACTTTATTTACATTTCAAATGTTTCCCCCTTTCCAGAACTCCCCTTTGGAACCCCCCTATGACCTCACCCCTCCCCCTGATTCTATGAGGCTATTTCT
Organism: Uromys caudimaculatus; assembly: GCA_028551405.1. NCBI lineage: Eukaryota > Metazoa > Chordata > Mammalia > Rodentia > Muridae > Uromys > Uromys caudimaculatus. The sequence continues at coordinate 64,520,781 of CM052711.1, read as the reverse complement.
CCAAGACCCACCCACCCACTCTCATCTTCCCTCCTTGGCATTCCCCTACACTGGGGCATCTAACACCCTCAGGCCCAAAGGCCTCTCCTCCCCCTGATGGCTAACAAGACCTTCCTCTGCCACATATGTGGCCAGCACCATGGGTCCCTCCATGTATTCTTTGGTTGGTGATCCAGTCTCTGGAAGCATCTGGAGGTCAGGCCAGTTGACACTGTTGCTCCCTCCATGGGGCTGCAAACTCCCTCAGCTCCTTCAGTCCCTTCTCCAACTCCTGCATCTGGGACCTCACACTCAGCCCAATGGTTGCTGTGAAGTGAATCTTGGATATTCCGAACTATTGGGCTAATAACCACTTATCAGTGAGTACATATCATGTTCGCTCTTTTGTGACTGAGTTACCTAGCTCAGGATGATATTTTCAAATTCCATCCATTTGCCTGCAAATTACATGAAGTCATTGTTTTTAACAGCTGAATAGTATTCCATTGTGTAAATGTACCACATTTTCTGTATCCATTCCTCTGATGAGGGACATCTGGGTTGTTTCCAGCTTCTGGCTATTATAAATATGGCTGCTATGAACATAGTGGAGCATATGTCATTATTACATGTTGGAACATCTTCTGGGTATATGCCCAGGAGTGGAATAGCTGGGCCCTCAGGTAGTATTATGTTCATTTTTCTGAGGGTCCTCCAAACTGATTTCCAGAGTGGTTGTACCAACTTGCAATCCCACCAGCAATGAAGGAGTGTTCCTCTTTCTCCACATCCTTGCCAGCATCTGAAGTCATCTGAGTTTTTGATCTTAGTCATTCTGACTGGTGTGAGGTAGAATCTCAGGGTTGTTTCGATTTGCATTTCCCTGATGACTAAGGATGTTGAACATTTCTTTAAGCGTTTCTCAGCCATTTGAGTTTCCTGAGTTGAGAATTCTCTGTTTAGCTTTGTTCCCCATTTTTTGATAAGGTTATTTGGATCTCTGGAGTCTAACTTCTTGAGTTCTTTGTATATATTGGAAATTAGCCCGCTAAGGACAGAGGATTGGCAAAGATCTTTTCCCAATCTGTTGGTTGCTGTTTTGTCCTGTTTACAGTGTTCTTTGCCTTAGAGATGCTTTGTAATTTCATGAGGTCCCATTTGTCTAGATCTTAGAGCATAAGCCGTTGGTGTTTTGTTCAGGAACTCACTCCCTGTACCCATATGTTTGAAACTTTTCCCCAATTTCTCTTCTATTAGAATCAGTGTATCTGGTTTTATGTGGAGGTCCTTAATCCACTTGGACTTGAGGTTTGTACAGGGAGATAGGAATGGATCAACTCACATTCTTCTACATGTAGACCGCCAGTTGAGCCAGCACCATTTGTTAAAAATGCTGTCTTTTTTCCAGTGGATGGTTTTAGCTCCTTTGTCAAAGATCAAGTGACCATAAGTGTGTGGGTTCATTTCTGAGTCTTCAATTCTATTCCATTTATCTACCTGCCTGTTGCTGTACCAGTACCATGCAGTTTTTATCACTACTGCTCTGTAGTACAGCTTGAGGTCAGGGATGCTGATTCCCCCAGAAGTTCTTTTATTGCTGAGAATAGTTTTTGCTGTCCTGGGTTTTTTGTTATTTCATATAAATTTGAGAATTGCTCTTTCTAAGTCTATGAAGAATTGAGTTGGAATTTTGATAGGGATTGCTTTGAATCTGTAAGTTGCTTTCAGTAGGATGGCCATTTTAACTACATTAATCCTGCCAATCCATGAGCATGGGCGATCTTTCTGTGGGGCAGTGATCTGTGATGCCCGGTTGAGCATGGGCTGGAAGCTCTGGGAGACCCGGTGGTACACCAGGTACCAAAATTTATGCTTCTAGCCAACGCTCCTGGGAAATTCTTCATATCACAACCCCTGTATGGAAAGAGGCCTGGCGTGTGAAACTTGTGTATAGGCAAATGAGGCAACGATTAGGGCTCCCAAGCTGGCTAATGGAAAGTATCAACTATAGGCAAATGAGGCAACGATTAGGGCTCCCAAGCTGGCCAATGGAAAGTATCAACTACCAAGCCCCGCCCCCTCTCTCAGAACTATAAGTAGAACACCTTGACCCAGCTCTCTCTCTCCCCTCCTTCTCCACCCGCCTGCCCTGGGAGCGCTGCCTGCCATCTTGAACAAATAAAGATAGAAACTACTTTGGCATCCGAGAACTTTGTCTAAGGGAGCTGTGACTCTTGGGGCGCAGGACGGCGAGTGCTCTGAGAACAATGAAGCAGGTGGATGCCCACAGCTGATCTCGGTCCGCTCCCTTCCTACACCTCGGCCAAGCCACTGGCCGAGACCGGCAGCGCTAGGCAGAGCGCAGCGGCTTGGGCAGTGAGTCAGCGGACTCCATTAGCGCCAGGGGTGCTCGACCCCAGCATCTCACCCCGGTGGCGTCAGGCCCCGATGCATTTGCGACGAAGAGGACTGCAGCGGTGATCCTTGAAGCCCAGGGCGTGCTCTGCGGACCTGACTCCTGGCGATCCCGGACCCGGAGACTCTACCCTCACTGCGCTTCCCCCAAGGGGAGAGAGCACGACACTTTCCATCTTCTGAGGTCTTCTTTGATTTCTTTCTTCAGAGTCTTGAAGTTCTTATCATAGAGATCTTTCACTTGTTTGGTTAGAGTCACACCAAGATACTTTATATTGTTTGTGACAATTGTGAGGGGTGTCATTTCTCTAATTTCTTTCTTAGCCTGTTTATCCTTCGAGTATAGGAAGGCTACTGACTAAGAGTTTATCTATCTTGTTGATTTTCTCAAAGAACCAGATCCTGGTTTTGTTGATTCTTTGTATAGTTCTTTTTGTTTCCACTTGGTTGATTTCAGCCCCGAGCTTGATTATTTCCTGCCCTCTACTCCTCTTGGGTGTATTAGCTTCTTTTTGTTCTAGAGCTTTCAGGTGTCCTGTTAAGGTGCTAGTATATGCTCTCTCTAGTTTCTTTTTGAAGGCATTCAGAGCTATGAGTTTTCCTCTTAACACCACTTTCATTGTGTCACATAGGTTTGGCTATGTTGTACCTTCATTTTCATTAAATTCTAGGAGGTCTTTAATTTCTTTCTTTATTTTTTCCTTGACCAAGTTATCATTGAGTCGAGCATTGTACAGCTTCCATGCGTATGTGGGCTTTCTGTTGTTGTTGTTGCCATTGAAGGCCAGCATTAATCCATAGTTATCTGATAGGAGGCATGGGATTATTTCAATCTTCTTATATCTGTTGAGGTTTGTTTTGTGACCAATTATATGATTAATTTTGGAGAAGGTACTATGAGGTGCTGAGATGAAGGTATATTCTTTTGATTTAGGATGAAATTTTCTATAGATATGGGTTAAATCTATTTGGTTCATAACATCTGTTAGTTTCACTGTGTCTCTGTTTAGTTTGTGTTTCCAAGATCTGTTCACTGATGATAGTGTGGTGTTGAAGTCTACCACCATTATTGTGTAAGGTGAATTGTGTGCTTTGAGCTTTAGTGAAGTTTCATTTATGAACGTGGGTACCCTTGCATTCAGGCATAGATATTCAAAATTGAGAGTTCTTCTTGGTAGATTTTTTCCTTTGATGAGTATGACGTGTCCTTCCTTATCTTTTTTGATGACTTTTGGGTGAAAGTCGATTTTATCCAATATTAGAATGGCTACTCCAGCCTGTTTCTTGGGAATATTTGCCTGGAAAATTGTTTTCCAGCCCTTTACTCTGAGATAGTGTTTGTCTTTAACACAGAGGTGTGTTTCTGCCTTTTAAAAATTTCAGAAGTAACCAATAAAGAAACAAAGAAGGAAATATTCAAACCTCCTTTACATGAATACAGATGGTGATAGAATGAACAAGAATCCAGGTGTGCAGGAAACAAGGACCTAAGAAGTCTATATCAAGCAAAGGCTATATCAGCCAGGGCAGGAAGCTGACAAACATTCTCCACATATCTCAAGGAAAAAGAAAACCAAGAACAAACTAAAGCCAGTGTGAGGAATGGGGTGATAAAAGTCAGAACAGAAACAAATGAAAGCCAATGTCAAAAGTAAGTAAGGAAAGATTCCATTCCTCAAAAACTCATGAACAAAAGCACAAGAGAGGCTAAATAAAGGAGAGACTACATTCAAAGACTCCAGAAATGAGTAACATAGACGGAACAGCTGACAGGTTAGCAGCCTCAGTTACAAAGATCCTCTAGTTTTATTTAGAAACAATTATAAACAAGACATAGCAAAACAAACAAACAAAACAACCCACAAAACAATTACCTGGAAGAAATGGACAAAATCCGAGATACAGTATATATTTTACATTTTTCTCAATTTCTTTGTTCCTCATGTGCACGGGTCAGGGTATAGGTGTGTTGCCGTTGTCCTGTGGAACTCAGCATATAACAAACCATAATTAGTTCTATCTTCCTATCATTTGCATCCTGTGTCTAGAAAACTGCTCCTCAGGCTTGTTGGCACGTGCCTTAACCCAATGAGCCTTCTTGTAGTCCCAACAGAGGCATCTCGCCAGGACTTTATTAGAAATAACTAAAGGACACAAGCATAACAACACTGAACCTGTAACAAAATGCATCCAAGAAAACCCCACAAAGTTCTTTGCTAATGGATGCAAATAATAGCAGAGACCTCAGGTGGATTCTCCTTATCTAAAAAGACAGAAGAGGTAGGATGTCCTCCAAATATATTACACGAGGCTTGCATTATCCTGATACCAAAATCAGATAAGGATACATAGATTAAGAGACATACAGGTCACATACTTGATGAGGGCATATACAAAATTGTTCAACAAAGAACTGTAAAACCAAATAGCATTGACATAGAAATTATTGCTCACTATGACTGTGTGGGATTCATCTCAGAAATGCCAACATAATTCAGTATGCACAGTTCAGTAAGTATGACACACTAAGTTAACAGAATAAGGGACCAAACCCATAATTATCTCTAGAGATACACAAAGCATATTTGAGAAAATTTAATATCCTTTTATGATAAAAAATGGATAAATTAGCTGTACAAGAAGTAATCTCAACATTAAAAAGAACAATTATGAAGGCTGGAGAGGTGTGCAGTTGGCTATGAGTGCACCCTGCTCTTGGGCAGGGCCTGAGTTCAGTCCCTGACATTCACTTGAGCTGCTTATACTTGCATAGAACTGTAGTTCCTAGTGATATGATTACCGTTTTTTTTTTCTTTTCTCTTCTTTTCTTTTCTTTTTTTCTTCTCTTCTCTTCTGTTCTCTACTCTTATCTTTTCTTTCTTTTTTGTTGTTTTTGTTTGTCTTATTGAAAGTAGATTCTTTTTCTCACACAATGTATCCTGATTACAGTTTCCCCTGCCTCTATTCCTGGCTCTTCCCCAACTCCTTTCCCATCTGGATCCACCCCATTTCTGTCTCTCATTAGAAAACAACTGGGCTTCTACGATACTATGCTAAATATAATATAATAAGATAAGATAGAACAAAATTAATACATCAGAATTGGACAAAACAAAAAGACAAAGGAAAATAGCCTAAGAAAAGGCACACGAAACAGAAACACTCTTTTTGCACACCTAGGAATCCCATAAAAATACTAAATTAAAAGCCAGAATATATACACTACGGACCTATAAAAGAGAGAAGAAAAATACATAAATACAGAAATAAAAATAGTGAGATAAATTTTTTTTTAAAATGGCCCAACATTTTGAGACAAGGACTTCTAAAGATGTCATTGAGTTCATTTTCTATTGGCTATCTACTGCCAGCATGCAGCCTACCCTTCAGAACAGTTTGTGTTCTTACAGCAACACTAAATTTTCATTTAAAAGTGGTTATCATTTAGAGATTACTTCTGGGTTAGCCATAGGGGTATGTGCCCACTTAGTTCAGCTCTAGGACCCTGTCTGGTAGACACCCATGCAGGTTCTGAACATCCTTTCTCAGTCTCTGTGAGGTTATACAGTTTATACGTGGGAGAACCATCTTGTGTTTAGAAGGCTTTGTTTCCTGGATGCTCTCCACCCCTGGTTCTTATATTCCTTCTACCTCTACTTCTCCAGAGCCCTGAGGGGAGAGACTTGCAGGAGACACTCCATTTATAGCTGAGAGTTCCAAGGTCACTCACTCTTTGCATAATGGTCTGGCTGTAGTCTCTGTTTTTGTTCCCTTCTCTGATGATGGATTGTCCTTATTTTGTCCCTGCAGGCACCTGCATTCACATGGAAACACCAGTTCACAGATACATAAACATACACATACATTTAAAAAAGAATCCCAAAGAGCATTTAAAATACGCTTTAGAATGCTGGGAAAGATTAAATAAAGCTTTCTCTGTAGGGACTAAAAGAGAAGAGAGTACCGAGTCTTTTACTCCTTATTTAACACAACCCTTTAATCCCTCACCAGAGCAAAGAAAGAAAGAAATGAGGGACATTCAAATTGGGAATGGGGACACCAGTACATTATTATGGATGACAGAGATTCCCAGACCAAAGCAAGTTTGATTAGAATAAAGTATGATTAAATAATTACAATTCGAATGTTGTGAAGTGGGAACACACAGAGTGGAATAGAGAAAACAGCACAAGAGCTGAAGAATAGGCTTCTGGTGGTTAAGAGTGCTTTGAGAGGCTCTGCCAGAGCCTGACAAACACAGAGGTAGATGCTCACAACCAAGCATTGGACTGAGCACAGGGTCCGCAGTGGAGGAGTTAGAGAAAGGACTGAAGGAGCTGAAGGGGTTTGCAACTCCTTAGGAAGAACAACAATATCAACCAACCAGACACCCGGAGTGCCCAGGGACTAAACCACCAACCAAGGAGCACACAGGGAGGGACCCATGACTCTAGCCTCATATGAAGCAGAGGATGGTCTCATCTGACATCAATGGGAAGAAAGACCTTTGGTCCAGTGAAGGTTCGATGTCCCAGTGTAGGGGAATGCCGGGGTGGGGAGGTGAGAGTGGGTGGTGAGTGCGAGAACACCCTTATGGAAGCAGGGGGTGGGGGATGCGATAAGGAGTTTGTGGACAGGACACTAGGAAGGGGAGAACATTTGAAATGTAAATACATAAAATATCCAGTAAAAATAAATAAATAAATACAAAAAAGAGTGCTTGAGGCTCTTCCAAAAGTCTTCCAAAAGTTAGGTTCCCAACACCATGTCAGGTGGCTCACAACCACCTGTACTTCCATCTGTATGGATACCTGCATACATGTGTGCAGATACCCAGACCCTTAAATAAAAATAAGCTCTCAGTGAACGAAACCCCACAGAGTCATATTCTATACCAATGGTGAATGATCTAAAGCAGAGAAACAGAAAACAAATGAAACTCTTTAGTGCAGAGGACTAAGAGGGCAGCACCAATAGCTGCCATGCTCCCTGGCATCTTTTATTCTCTGCCCCTCCAGCCCCTTCTCCACGCTCTCCCCCAATATCCAGAAAGAAGTGGGCTGAAAACCTGCGTTTTGAGATTTACACTGGCATTACTTTGTCTCCCCAAAGTACACAGGAGTCCTGTCTTTGAATGTGTCACGTTCCAGAAGTGTGCTGCGCTGTAAACAGGGGCTGTGACTGGCAGACAGAGGGGAGCACTTCTCCATTTCTCTATTGGTTCCCGACAGCCAGCAGACCTCGGTTAACAATGTAACATTGTATGGGCTGGAGAGATAGCCAGCTCTTAAAGCACTTGCTATTCTTCTAGAAGTCAGAGCTCATTCCCACCTACCCATACCGAGTGGCTTTCACTGGCATGTAACTCCTGCTCCAGATCTGATGCCTTTTACTTGCTTTTACAGACACACATGCATATGTGCATAGAAACATACACTTAAAAATAAACAAACTGAATCTTTAAAACACAAAGCACCTGCTGTATGCATGAGTAGCCCGGAAATCCACCAGTCTATGGAAGTCTTAAGCAACTGCTACAACAGCCATAAATAAAAACACTTCACCTTAGTCTCCTTTATCATTATGCAGTTTTTGACATGACAAGAGCTCCCTGCTCAGAGAAAGATAACAAAATTTCACATTTCAGGGCACACACCCAAAACAGCTGAAATGAAGTGTCTGACATCTTAAACTGACAGATCTGTTGTTCCTCTGGTGTTTTTGTCAGAAGTATTCAACTAAACTTCATTTTTCAAAAAATTACTTCATATTATTGTATGTGACTGATCACTTCCTGGTGTTCCAAATGTATCTTAGCTAAAACTAGTGATTGATGTAACTTAGATGTTTTGTGGAAGCCTTTCTATGTAGTCGTGGTTGGTCCTGAAGATCTACATTTCCTGGCATGGATGGGAAGGTGAGCTGATCTCTGTTGCTTGACCTAATTTTCCATTGCACTGTTATTATGCCTAGTGAGTGAAGCAATATAAAACACTCTCATTAATAAGACTCTGCTACTTTCAATTTAATTTATTCCTAAGCAGAAAAGCCTCAACTTTTGATCAGAAAGGACTGTGGAAAGATTTCAGACTGTCTACATTCTGTCCAGTAAACTGTTGAAAGGCCAATTGACTTCCTCTCAAGCATTTATTCCTGTGCAGCTTTTGTTTTTGAGGAACAATCTGGGAATATTACTCTGCAAAGAAAAAGGGGCTTGCTGAAATATTATCAAAATCTTTCTTAAAGCAGCTCTGGAATAAAACTCCAGGTACACTTTCTACCATGTGGCAAACAGAGTCTGTTGACTTAATATAAAACTGTATGTGTTGTCCTCCAGAATAATAAAAGAAAACCAAGGAATAACTTTAACAAAAACAATGAAATCTTATCATATTCAAATTGCAGTCCATATGGGAGATCATATTGTTGGAAAAGGCACAGGAAGGCAAGCCTGTTCCTGCATTCTATGATATCTCATCAAGCTTTGGGTTTGGGAAGATGAGAGAGCAATGGTGGTCACCAGAGGTTGCTGGCAGTAGGGGCAGAGAGTTACAGAAAAAAAGTTGGCCAATGGCTGAGGCATCACATGTAGAAGAATAAAGTGTGACTTTGTGTTGAGCTGTTTCAGATACCTGTCGAAAACAGGCAATGGAATATCTTAAAAAGCTAGACTTTGTCATTTTAAAAATGATTTTATTTTTTACATGTGTATATGTGTGCTTGTGTGTGTGTGTGTGTGTGTGTGTGTGTGTGTGTGTGTGTGGTGTATGCATGCGCACATGCTCAAGGAAGCATGAAGAGTGTGAGATCCCCTGAAGCTAGATTTTCAGGTGGTTGTGAGCTCTCCTGACATCAGTGTTGGGTATTCAAATCTCATCCTCTAATGCATGAAGCTCTCCTGAAAAGCATAGCCATTTTTCTATTCCTCAAACTTGTAATTTTTTTTCACTTTAAAGAAATAGTGAGGATGGAAGCTATGCTGATGTCCATGGGCCATGATGCCACCAAGAGTCATGTGGATGCTGAGGCCTGTGCTGCCACCAAGGGCCGTTATGGTGCTCATGGTCAATGCTATGGCTGAGAACTTTATTGATGTTTGTGGCCTGTGCTGCCACTGAAAACCATGCTGAAGTCCAAGGTCCAGGGACCATGCCTATAGCAGAGACCATGTGGATGTCTGTGGCCTCTGCTGTAGCCAGAAACCTTGTGGAGGTTTGTGATCCATGCTGCCACTGACTCTAAAGGACATGGGAGCTTCTTTTGCAGTGGTTTTGATGATGGCAGACTCATAGATGAGAGTGGAAACATAGAAAGCCTCTCTGACAACTTCTCTCCCCCAGCCCATCTCCAGACCCTCCACCCCCAGAAAAGAAACAATCTAGACAGGAAGCCATTGATGAGAACTCTTAAAAATTGTCTTAGAGATCCTGAACAGTAGCTCTTCATAGTGAATGGCTTCCGGCAAAAGTGGGGGTGAGGAAAGACTCACTTTCCTTAGGGTGCTGTCTGCTGGGACTTGGACCACGTGGTCCAAGTCTATGAGCAACACAAATTGCCAATGGCATTCTCTCTCTCTCTCTCTCTCTCTCTCTCTCTCTCTCTCTCTCTCTCTCTCTCTTTCTCTCTCTCTCTCCTCCCTTCCTCCTCCCCGTCCTCCTCCTCCTGCTCCTCCTCCTCCTCCTTCTTTTTCTTTTTCTTCTTCTCTTTTTTTGGAGGTCAAAAGGGTGTGGTGGGTGAATCTGGGAGGGAGGGCTGAGAAGGAAATGTGAACAGGGTGCATTATGTGAAACTCCCAAATAATCAATCAAAATACAAAATAATTGGAAATAAGAAATGGTGTGGAGATTTTTTAAATCTGATTTAAACATTATCAGTCAAACTTTTAAAATAATCACGGTGGCCCCCTGAAGCATCCACATCAACACCTGGCCATGCCTTACATCCCATGGCTCCTCTCTGAGGATCCCACATCTGTTCCTTTGCTTGAAGCTTGCCTCTTCTGAGTGTCTCTATCTTAACAGTCATGCTGCATTCTCTTTAAAGCATCTTTACTAAGCCCCCATTGGGCTTCAAAATATGAAGAGATGGGTAAAAAGATGACAGTTCAAGATGAAATCCTTTAACATTGGCTCACTCTTCAGGTAGAGAGGTCTTAGATTATCCCTGTTTTAACTACATTGAATGGTGACAAGCTGCTGTCTATCAACTTTTTTTTTTATAATTTTTTTTCTGATACCTCTTTTATTTTATTGCAGTCCCCAGACAGGGTTTCTAAATGTAGCAGCTTTGGCTGTCCTGGAACTCACGCTGTAGTCCATGCTGACCTTGAACTCACAGAGATCAGACAGCATCTATCAACTTTTTATCATGCTATTACAGGCTGGCAATTCCACTATTTTACAGTCACCTTGGAGCTCTCTGCTACCCTATTTCTCAGCATTAAGTCTTGAGTCATCACTACTAATGATATCACTGGATCAGTAATACGCTGAATATTTTTTTTAATTTTGGTATAATTCCTAGCATAGCAACCTTTTTGCTTGTTATGTTCTGTGGTTGTTTGCTTTGTGAATATTTGCTATTTCTGTGTTTCTAACAAGAGAGGAAAAAAGAGTCCCAATGCTTAAGTAGAATATTTAATAAGGAATAAAATTTAAATGCCAAAGAAAACATAATTTTCTGATTATCTACAACTTGAACCTTACTATGAATACTTGTAGCTCATCACTGCAGACAATATCCCCTTTCCAGGTCACAGACTTTTCAAGAATGATGTCATGAGTTGTGGAGGGCAGGGTTGTGGAATCAGAGATTAAATTATTTGTCACGCAAGTCCAAGAGCTAGCATGTTGGATATTGGTATTAATGCTTTGATTCAATCAGAATTCTGCATGTCCCAATGCTAAAAGTCCTTGTCCTCAAATGGTTTTTAATAGATCAATAAAGATGCCAGTGGCCAATACTGGGCAAAGGGAGACAGGGCAGGACTTTTAGAGTTGCAAGGGCTGAGACACAGGGTGCAGGAAAGAGGAATCACAATGACTCATGAGAGAGAGACAAATGGACATAGTAACTACAGGACATAAAGCCAATCAGCCATGTGAAATTTCAGGTAAGTGTCCACCGGCTACTTCGCAGTTTGGACCTAGGGTAGCAAGCAGAGAATTAGAAGTGCCCAAATAATGAGCTAGACTGAATATTAAAAATAAGCTAATGTGTGAGTCTTTCATTCTCGAATCCAAAGATTCCCTGGGCAGGAGGCTAAAAGTGTGACCCACCAGGAGCATAAAGGGGAGTAGATAAAAACTCACACTATATATGGCGCCCAGTGTGTGGAGAGAACCATTATTTAAAATAATTTAGGAATTGTCGGAATTCTTGGAAAGGAATATACACTCTCAAGGATATATATAGTTTAGGAGGGGAGAGGACTGGTTTCTCAACCAGCAGAGCTGAGTCACATGAGTCTTGTGTATGAAACTAGAACAAAAGGACAGAGCCCCAGAGAAAGCCTCAGCTCAGAGATAGTGGGAACTCCTGCTGTGCAAGGGGGCTGGCTGATTTCTTGACCAGGTGCTAGGAGGGGGGCAATGAGAAGCAGATGATAAAACCTGCCTGTCTCTAGCCAGCAAAAAATTCAAAGGATAGAGATTTATAGTATTGAATTAATTGCTTTTAAAGATAGAATATTGTATAATGATAATTGTTTAAATGTTCTTAAATATACAGAAATATTAAGCTCCACAGAAGGGAGAACATAGGGAGAGTGAGTGGAAAAAATGTTTTAAAGAAATTTAAAAGTCTTGGCAGGGCAAATTATCAGATGGGTCCACATGGGCTTTCTGGGACTGCCTAGGATGGTATGACAGAAATAGAGCCTGGAGATAGGCTTATACAGCAAGCAGAAGGGAAATTAATTAAAGTTAAATACAGAGATTCCGCTCCTTAAATTATCAGTTGAAAAGCAGGAGATGGTAAAGAATTACTGTCTCAATGGTTAATATCTGTTTAGATTGCTTTAATCGCTTTGAATTGTTTTAATTATCAATGTGTGTGGTTATGAGTTTGGTGGTTACATTAAAATTCCTCTGGGACAGAGGTCAAGCTATACCTTTGATGATTTCTAGTTACTGAACAAAGGACTTGCTATTTTGGGAGAGGGGCTCTGTATTTGTGTTGACAGGAAAGGATAAAAGGGTTTGAACCCCTTCTAGAGTTATATGGATCAGATGTGACAGGGGAAGAACCCCTGAAGATCTCAAAAAATTCAAGAAAATCAAACAGGACAGGTAACTTGATCTGCTAATTCCTAGGCATGGGAACAGCCCAATAACTGGCTTAGTCATAAAAGTATCTGTAGCCAAAACTTCAGCTATAACTAGACAATTAATCTTGTTGATTTTGGAATCCTTAAGATTCATCATGCCATCCTTCACATGGCATGAATGAAGACTTATTACAATTGGTTATTAATAAAATTAATTCATAAAAAAGACAGGTGTCTTTCACATGCTCAAAGAAGGAGGAGAATTTCATCCTTAACTGATCTGTGTACCATGTACAATCCATAGGAATATCTTAGTGTGTACTAAAATTTTGATTGTGAGATTCATATATTACAGAATGTACAGCTTTGGCAAGATTCATTCTCAAAGATGCTGAACTGATGCTGTCCAGAGACTTGCTTCCAAAACAGCTTCAAACATTGTTATTGGTTCCAGATGATCTTACCTCATCCAACCTTTCAGACGTATCAAATCAGAACTTTAGTCAAGCCCTGAGCCTTCTAAACATATAGAGACTGGATAACAGATGTTAAATTAGCTTTCTTAAGCTAACCAGTTTTTCTAATTTTCCTACCTCTCCCCACCCCTTTAAAGAATTTCAGCAGGAAGAAGCCATGGAGAGTTGTCAACCCAATTCCCTGAGTTTGAATGTCAGGTTATGGTTATTTTACAAATTATAGATAGGTTGTCATTTTAAGGAATAATTTGAAAATAGTCATAATTTTGAACAAGGAGGAAATAGAATAGACTACTCATTTTATTCTTGAACAAAGTGTTGTGTAGTCATAAACTTACATTGACAGAAATCTTTATAATTGACACGGAATTGATGTCACAATTTCTTATACTGGTATAGAATCTGTGTATTGATATAGAATTAAGGTTTTCAATGGTATAAATCTGTATATTGATACAAAATTTGAAATTAATATTGTAACTCTTAGATAGACATTGTGCCTATGCAACTAATATAAGAATACAAGACTTTGACTCAGCCCTTCTCATAGCTGCTTTTACAAACTGTTTAAGATAATTAAATAACACAAGTTAAGGGCCAGATAGTAATCTCATGCTTATGTTAGATTCTGATTTAATTATAATAAGATACTTTTAATTTACTCAAATAGAAATGGCTAAGATTAGTTAAAGTTTAAAAGTTCAGAGATACTTTACATAGATAGTCTTCAAAAACATCAGAAATTCACAGCGTGTGACATTTAAAGTTACTTCGTTATTAAGGATCATTTGACCACATGATATATCTGCTCCTGACAGCTTCCCATTCTCCTTCAAAGAAGAACTGAGCATCTTTACCTCCAGGTGAGGTTGCTTATCGTGGCAAGGTAGCTACTGGGCAGAAATTGCCCTATTCATCTACAGGCAAAACATATTGTCTAGGAAAGGACACACCATGCAGGAGAGTTGGCAGCTTAGTTCTGCCAAGACAGAACAAACTAGTCCTTCATAGTTGCTGCTCCATTTCAATGTCTGTCAGATGGTCTGGGCAAGAAGGTTGAAGAGAGATCTTCCAATGTTATAAGAAATTAGAGGCTGTCCAGGTAGTCAGCTGTCTCTACAATTTGTATATTTAAGTTTTAGAAGCTGTGTTTTGTGCTTCCTATATACTCAGGTAATATTTACTTTATTCTCAGATTTCTGATGAGGTTGAAGACTAGCTATAGTCTTACAAGCAAACATAACTTGTTTGACAATGAGAGATATAATACAGAGTTGAAAGCATGGTTTCAGATGGTGATACAGGCTAAAATCAAAACATAATTCAGGTATAGAATTATAAGCTCTTTAGTTAGGATATCATGGTAGAATACTTTATCTAATTGACAAGCATGATGAGCTGGATGTTAATTGTATATTATACTTTGTAATTTACATGATTGTTATCGTTATGCTCAATTTATGTCTGAGAAAAGGGGATTTTTTTGGTGGTGGTGGTTTTGTTTGTTTGTTTGTTTTGGGTGTGTGTGTGTGTGTGTGTGTGTGTGTGTGTGTTTTGGAAAGAAAAGGTAAACAACTGACATGTGTGTCTTTAATTCACAGAGCCAAAGAGCAGCTGGCTGGGTGGCTGAAACTGTGACCCACCGGAAGCATAAAGCAGAGTAGATAAAAACTCATGCTACACAAGCATTCAAAATTCCAGAAGTCACGTTAAGTGCCAGGTGGGTGCAGTGCTCTGCTTGTACTTCCATCTAGGAGATTAAGAAACTGGAGATCTTAGAGCAAGCTGCCTAACAAGAATTGCCACATCAGTGAGCTCTGAGTTAGACTGAGATACTTTGCATCAATGAGTAAGATAAAAGAGGGATAGATGATGGATCTAGTTTTTAACTTTGTTTCTCCACAAGCATACACATACACATTTTCAGACATCCACAGGTATAAGTCTACATACATGCAAACATGCATAACACACAAATCCAAGCCTACACCTACACAGATACACACCACACACAGGCAGCACGCGCACACACACACACACACACACACACACACACACACACACACACATACACACACACACACGCACATACACACATGCACACACTCATACACACACAGGGGAAGATCTGCATATGGTCTTTATACAGAATATCTACTTACATTTTTCCTGGCACATGAGAAATAATCAGAATGAAGGGATTACACATTATTATCTGGATTTTGTTCAATGAAAACCACAAACATCTAAAGAGGGGCTTTTAATGTGGTACAAAGTTTAGTTTTTACATTTAAAATGTCCTTACTATTCTGGGCCGATCTGTGCTTGGTTATCATTATTTCTATGACTTCACTGGAAACCTTAAGTCCTGTGAACTGACTGTGGAGGAGAAGCATGTGTGTTGCTGGAGGTAAGGTCTGGAAAAATGATCCAGGAGCAACTTAAAATCCAGGGAAGAGAACAGGGATACACAGGGCTTACTGACAAAATGTATACATTAAGCGATAGCTCAGTTCCTACAACAGCACTTTGGGCTTTCCCTCTACTGATTGTAGAGATAGGGCTGCTTCACGACATAGGATGGATCATATCCTGAGTGAATCAGAACAAAGGTTCTGGGGTTGCAGAGATGTGTAAGAACAGCAGCTGAGCAAACTTGCAGACTTGAGCTCAGACCCTAGCACACATGTAAAATAGCCAGACAAGTACCAGGGTTCTGGTATTCACAGCACTGCCTGGGGCAAGGAGTGGAAGATCGCAAGCAGTCTTAGAGGCAGAAAACAGACAGCATCCTCCAGCCTTGGAGCCAGGCACGTGAGAAAAGGACAAAGAATAAAACAAGTTTCAAGCAATTTGGTTAAATACTCATAATTGTGTTAATGAATAAATAGGATAACTGCAGATGTCGAGAAAAGGAAGAGAGTGAGACAGAGAAATAAATCAAAGACATAAAGGTCATGGTGTTCTATCAAAGATTAAAGGAAAAAACATGAAAAGAAAATATGTCCCTGTGACTGCAAATGAATAAACAAAAGGTATTTGAAGCCAGCACTGAGAACCAGATTCTTTCCTTAATATAGATTACTTTAACCTTGACTAAATGTGGATCGCAAGGTTCTTTCTCTCAGTATCTGTGTATTGAGTCATCTGTGGAAAACAGTTGCATGCTGGCTACCCGTGATTCCTCAGATGAGCTGCAAAGCCATTGCATATACAAGCAATAACTCAAAATGGACCCAGAAGTTTCTTTCAACATTTTGTTCTTGTTCACAGGGATAAGAAGTAAGGTAAACATTTTGTTGTTATTTTAATTTTTAATGTATCTTTTCACAAATTCATAAATCACATACACACACACACACATACAAAGCTCACATGCCACACAATCATGACTGTGCATATTGACAATATTCTCACTTGTTACTCTCTTATCTCCACCTTGCCCCAAACCCTTCTTTCTACCAAGCGTCCTGTATTGTTGTTTTAATTTTTTATTGTTTCTGGTCTATGGCATTAGATCAGTGTTGTCTGCATGAACAGACAACACTGGCTTGGCTATTTGCTTGAGCGAAGGACACTTAACCATGGCTATTGACAAGAGCGACTCTGTCCACAGCCACCATTAACTGTGTATAACTCCTCAGGGAGAGAATAGGTCTTACAAATTCTCCTCCATCCTTAATTTAAGGTTGAATGACCCTTGGACAGGTTGTCACTAATGTCTAACTTCTTGTGTGCAACAGATCTGTCCTGTCAAGAAGGCAGGTGTAGAGTGGAATAATGGCGGTAGTTTATGGAAGATCCCTGCCTAAATTTCTGTCCTAGTAGGACGACCAAGAAAGCTGACACATTATTTATGTAAGGCCCGTCTTCTTTCCATGCTGCTCCCGCTATCATATACAAGATTATAGTCAGGAGACTTC